>OY856409.1:421018360-421488360 GCA_963693085.1 Alisma plantago-aquatica
TTATAGTATCATATTACATGATGTTGGTAATTGTATTATATTAAGGAGATATTGATTTCTCTACCATATGAGTTTCATGAAGCTCTAACAATTGAAAATGTGGCTTCCATATCTCTCATGGTATCCTAATAAACATTCTAGTTTTTCTAGCAAAGGGATTTTCTTTCTTCTACATGAGGATTGTCTTCCTTATTATGGAGTGACGCATTCAACCTAGTGTCTGAGAACATGTAACTCACAGTTTGAGAAAATACAACTTCAGTTCAAAGATTATAAAATGTGAATCTAAGAAGTTGATTGGAGAAGTGATGATCATATTAGATTATATTTAGATGCAATAGGAAGTCCAAAGAAGAGGAAATTGATGGGAAAATTACTAGTTATCTGATGGGTGTTGGATGGGTGTACTGAGTAAAAATATTTGATTGATTTAGATATAAAAATATATTTCAAGTAATAATAACTTTTAATATCAAAGTATATGTGCATTTTATTCTATGGAAAAATTGATATTGTATGCACACATTATTCTAAGTTTTTATGCATTTGTGTGGTCTTCTGGACATTTACAAATGTTGTAATCCATTAAATTGTTTTGATTAATCACGTGGTGTTTTTAGTTTAAAATATGAGTTAGATTGAGAATTTAATTCATATCTATCTAATGAAAAATACATGTATCATGATATTGACATGTAACACATACTTTTCAACCAATTTAATACATGATAGACGGATGCTTCATGTTTTTATGGTAGGATAAAACTTAATAGAATATAGGCATTTTATCTAGTGGAAGAAGACTATTGTAAATGTATGAATTACTGAAGTGGAGGATAAATATCAGGACTATGCTACATAATATTTGTTATTGACACATAAATTATAAATAATCACTCCGTTTGTTAGTGTTATAACTAAATCCTTTGACATTACATCTTATATGTCCCCACGAGTGCGATGTCGATAATGGAAAACAATTATTCTCAAAAGAAAAATATAAACAAAATTAACAATTAATAAAAGGTGAAACTTGATGTATAGTAATTATTCCAAGGTTTAATCAAAATTGTACTCATTCAATCATCAAATATAAAGGGATTAGAGAAACATACTCTTTGTTCGATACTAAAATTTAAACTTATTCATGAATGTTTCCTATAGGTCATGAGAATATAAATCCACTTGGCCACTTGTTTGTATCCTTATGAGGACAGAAATCAATTATTCCCATCCTCTAGATAAGGATGCATACAACCATAAACTGGGGCAGAGTCAGTGAGGGCAAGAGGGGACCATGAACCCCTAAAGAAAATGAAAAAACAAGTATACATATGTCTATATTTATTTGAAAATTTGAGATGTATAGACTCTAGGATTTACGCTTCCATTTAACAAACCTGCAACTGTAGCCAGAGTGCTATGGCATCTCCTTGTGTCCACTGTGGCCTAGGTTTGAAACCTGGTCATTCAAAAAATCTTCCTATTTGAAGGATTATTTCAAAGTCGCTTTTAAAACGTAATAAATTTCTACAATTATGTAATCTAGAAAATTTAAGCCATATATGAGTTCCTATAGTGTGTATTCATTTTGGTTATGGTTTAGGTTCAATACTTCCTTACAACAATATGCATTCTTTGTGAAAAACTCTTTAGATCCCTTTTAAGCAAACTCTTTAGATCATTAATTGGAACTGTACTGCCCTCTTCAAATTGAAAATTCTTATATGTTGGATAAATCTAGTATTGAGATTACATATTTAAGTTTCTCTATCAAGGAACATAAGTTTCAATCACATATTACCAATAGAAGTAATAAAAAATAATATTAGTTTGTATATTTCCTTGTCATGAGAGTTGGTTACATCCTTAAGGTATGGTAAAAGAGATCCAAGAATAAAGTCACATGAAATCTACAAATAAACTAAAAACATGTTCTTACTCCCACACATATAGCCAATCATTATATAATCTGGTTCTCTATATCATGTATGACATGTTTGATTTTATTAAAAAAGTAGATTGGTTTAGAGAAAACAATTGTCCTGGTTGAGAAGTACTTTATGAACTCGTGGACTCCACTACCAAGACATCACAAGCCACATCTTGTATATTCATATATAAGTAACAATAAATGTCTTATATTTAAGGTTTTTGTCATAAGCATCACATTTAATATCTACATTGTAAACTACAATCTACTAGCGCAATTCCTTGTGTAATTCAAACAAACTTCTACTAATTTTTTTTTAACATTAAAGATACCAAACTATAGAAATATCTTCACATAAGCATGGACAACTAATTGCTAACAACCTCTTATGAATGAAAAAACTAATAGGTCAAAAAATAAGATAATTGGATGTATAAGATGACATCATGTGGTTTCTACAGGTCATGTGTGCAATTCTAAACTTATAATGGAAAGTAAATTGGAATTACTCAATATTGAGTGAAATTCCTATAGGAAATTTATTCTGACTAGATTACTAATATCCATATTGACATACCTTTACCAATCAATTATAATAAAATTGACAATTGTTTAGAAAAAAAATGTTTGTTTTATGAGTGTGCTAACACAACTCATATTTCCGGTCAATAGTAAAAAAAAATATATGTATACATCTTATGTTGTGCCAAATTATATTATAGTGCACCCTTGAAAAAATTGATATTATATTTTAAGTAAATATATATATAATAATTATGGGAGTCATTATGGTCGTGTCTCATAAAAACAAAATTATGATAGAAAACACATAATGTAACATACTTTACCGCAAACAATCAACAACGCAATGTATAAAAACTACCCATGACCACAATTGTACTCTTTAATTTTTTAGTTAAATTTATATTCGTCCCTAATGATCAAACCATGGCTCCACCCCTGAATATAAACAATGTTATCAATAAAACAAGTTCCAAAGATGTTTCTTATACAACATATTTGTCACCATATATTCTCATATGATGACTATTTTTAACAAATATCTCATGTAAACTCTTTCGTCAGATTCTTTTCCTCTCTTCATTTGCAATTCATGCACCTTCCCGTGTATGCTAAAAATCACCTCTCCTAATATGGAAGTCAACACTAATTCCCGATATCATAAGAATCCTTGACCAAAAGCATTTTTAAGGGCACAACTTAGACAAGAAGACAAAATGTTAATATCCTCTATAGTGGGGGTGGTTGATAGGGTGATTGGTTGTATAATAATGAATTAATGTGATTGTAAGGGTTCTAAATGAAGGTCAATAAAGTGTATGAATGTATATGAAACAAGTGTAATAGGAAATTTATCATGTATGAATGTTTGTGTCTAGAATGTAAATAATATGGGAAATCTGATATTGAACATAAATATATCAACCTTCAACTTGAATATTTTTCATAGGAATGGTTCGTAGTATATTCAAATAGAGAGTGCGGACATTGAAAATTATAAAAATATACAACTTAAAAGAAAACATCATTATATTTTTCAACTGATTGATTCCCCCATCCTTGAAGGATTGGTGTTTCATATAATAGAATCAGAAGAAAATAACTCAGATTTTGAAGCAGGCAATAGCTTATATGATGGTACAAATTCATTACAGTAGGACCTTATAAAAAAATTTCCAAGTATATGGTATACACATAAATTTCATTACAATGGTTACTTTTTATTTATTTCATTGAACTATTCTTTCAGGATGGAAAATGATATCTTTCCAATTGCTATTCTATATAACTGACATTTTACATTTTATTATATGATGTCAATTTTTTTTGTTACATTTATAATGGTCTTCCCCTTAAATTCCTTATCTTTGGTAAACACATATGTTAGGCTCACATATCATGTAGGGATAACATTTTCTCTTAACCAACAACTTAACTTCCAACCTTTTTCTTCATCTTGGAGATTGCCCCCATGCCAGTTTTCTTGGTATCAATCAAGAAAAGACATCAACATGGTGCATTCAATAAAAAAATTCCAAACATTTGTTAACAATTTTATCTAAAAAAATCAATACAAATAAACCATTCACAAAATATTAAGATACTACAATATTAAAGTACATATAATTTCCCCCACCCACATCTCGTTGCATTTATCAAATGCTCGAGATGGTGGTAAATCAAGAACGCTTGTGTGTGTTATTAAAGCTTGGACTCCTTCATAGTAGACCATCATGATCCACCATTTGTGTTATTCCTTGTGGGCAATATTAACATACTATGATTTCAATATATGTAGATTATTACTTATCAATAGTTTAACGTTTTTATTAATTTCAATCCACATTTCATGTTTTCTAATTAATGGCAATATGATTCTCATTAATTGGAGTCATATGTCTCCCTTGGACTCATTACCTCCCTAACCACCTTCTCAATTGCATCTCTCCTGGTTTGGGAATTGACCTTTTCTTCTAAAATACATATTAATATCTTGAAATGAATTTTATGGTCAAGGAATTTCTCATATTCATGGTCAAGGCCTAGACCGGGAGTGGTGTGATTGAGAAGGTGACTAGGAGGGCAATAAATAATTAATTATGATGTCCATAACAGTAACTATCTCTTCTTTCCGCATAGATCTTCATCTCAATCGTGATAGTTCATGTATTATTTTGTATGTATAGGACATATAGATAAAAACCTAAAACAATATTGGCATGTATGTCTAATTCTTGCATCTCAAATTAAATAGGTGATAGTTCATATTTCTTTTCTTGTACATATTTAAAGTTTTATCATCCCAAGTCTTTCACATCATGCTCTAAATAAAGTCTTTCACATCATGTTTCTAAATAAAAAATATACATATGATTATTTGGATAAGATCCCAAAGTATTCTGACATATCAGATCTAAAACAAGGTTCTTTCTCCCTATAATGAAAGAATAATTCTAATAAATAATATTTTTTGTATCAGATAAGTTGTTGCATACTTGGAAATTTCCTTATAGAGGCGAGTATTAATTATGTATTAGAATTATTCTTCAATTATGGAAAATGACATCTTTTTTATTGCTACTATATATCAATCACATTTTACATTTTCTTATATGATCTCAATATTTTCTATTTTGTATAACATGGTATTTCCCTTAAATTCCTTTTCATTATTCAATAGGATTTATACTCACATTTATCTATATATTACATTTTCTCTTTACCAACTACTTAAATTACAACCTTTTTCTTCATCTTGGGAGACCCCACCCATATTGGTTTTCTCTGTATATATCAAGAAAAGGAACTAAACATGGTGCACCAATAATTTTTTTTCCAAATATGTGTCAACCCTATCTTTTAAAAAATTCAATGAAAATCAAACAATCGCAAAATACTAAGATGTTGTAGTAATAAAATAGAAATATTTCTCTCCACCACATCTTGTAGCATTGCCAAAATACATGAGATGGTGCTAAATCAAGAATGCTTGTGTCTCTGTGATTCAAACTTGGGTCCATTCATTGGAGACCATCAGAATTAACCAACTGCACTATTCCTTGAGGGTAATATTGTTATACTATGGTTTCTATATATGTAGATTATTACTAATCAATAGTTTAATATAATTATTATTTTGCATCCTTATTTCATGTTTTCTAATTAACAATGTTATGACTTTCCTTAGTTGTACTCATATATACACCTTACAATCATTACCTCCCTAACCATCTTCTCAGTTGCCTCTCTCCTGGCTTGGGAATTGACCTTTGCTTCTCAAATCCATATTAATCTCTTGACATGAATTTTAAGGTCAAGGAAGTTCTCATATTCAAGAAAAATATTATCAGGGACTAGGCCAGGAGTGGGGTGATTAATTATGATGTCTATAATTCTAGTTATATTTTGTTACCATTTAGACCTTTATCACAACCATTTAAGAATCTAAGGTACATCTCCTTTCCCTATGTATATCTTCCCTAATTATACAAAGAGAAGAAATCATTGCTATAAAGTGGCCAAAAAGCATGTAAGAAGAATTCAACAATAAATCTTAGAATAGTGAAACAACTAGTATTATATATGAAATTCTTGTTTACCAATGTTTTTGACATGGAAGTTACTCCCCCATGCCCAAGAGACAAAATTCTACTCACTCATGATGGAAGAGATGGAAGATGAAACTAAATATGACTTGAAAAGGAAAATAGTAAAGAAATATATAAAATAAATGAAACGAGTGAGAATTCCAACTTGGAGATGAAGTACCAAGCTAGAGCCTCACCCTTGCTAAAGCTTCTTCTCCAGCAACCTTCACTCCCAAAGGGTTCGAGTGGAGAATGGATGTCCTTGCTACAATCTGCTAAAGAAATAGATTAGAGAAAGGGATTGTTTCCCGAGTAACCACATCTTCTTCCCTAAAATCACTTCTCCTCTGCTCTAGTTTGTTCTCTACTTGAAAATTCTTCTAGATGATGAGAGATAACCATCCCTTGTGTGGACTTTTGTATTTAAAAATGAGGTAAGATTGTTTTAAAAAATAGTAGAAATTGATTGTGACATGGCGTGTTGCAGTAGGCACATAGTGTGTCACCTTGAGTAAATGGTGTCAAAAATGCCCTGCCCAAAGAGTGCACGACGTGTCGTCTAAGAGACACACTGTTTTGCTGATAGTTAGTGAAGATCTTCAATGGTGTGAACACATTGTGTTCTAATAAACACACATAGTGTTGTTTGGTAGAAAATATGACAATAAATTTGTTTGATAGGGCACGATAAGCTGTCTAAGAGACACATTGTGTTTCTTCTCATCAGGGGAAGGTGAAACTGTTTGCATCCATACCCAATGTCTACTTATGGGCACATGTCGTGTTCTATCTAGAAACTTTGTTATAAGTCCTTAGAACTTGTAAATCTTTTGTAGAATTCAACTAAGGTTAGATTTTAGTCGGATTAAATCCAATTATTTGTCATTATTGTAAAAATGATGATAATTTGTTTTATAGTAAATAAGAAAATGAATTTTCTAGACTGGGAGAGATGGCGGTCCTAGGGTTTGGTCGTAGGAGTAGTGGAAGATGTGGTAGAGGCTATGGAAGCCGTGTGCACCACACCCAACCTCTGGAGATGACACCTACATCAGGAGTAATGAGTAAAACAGATGAAGGCGGTGCAAACATGGAACTGGCATCTATCGACAATGGTCCTTCCAAACTCTCCTACAAGGATGCAACCACTGGCTTGGTGGTTGGCAGTGTAACTTATTTGAACCCCACGTCCCCCAATCTGATCAAGGACAAGGATATATCTATGGACTTGTTTGGGTTTCTTCCCTCAATCATGATTCATTGGGAAGTTACCCAGCCTCCACTCGAGACCTAGAAATATGTCTTCATCGTCAAGGCAATAGGCATCAACATGGGCTTCCAAGTTTTAGTCAATAAGATACAACTCCTCTGGCGTCCATCGGAATCCTTCAGGGTTATTAACCTAGAGCAAAGCTATTACATAGTCCAACTCACCAATGAAGAGGACTATGTGGTTCCCATGATGGGAGGACCTTGGACAGTCTTTGGTACTACCTATCAGTCCAATCCTAGTCCCCCTCATTTAGGCCATCGGAACCAATACCCAAGAAATTGGTGGTATGGGTTAGGGTTCCGGACCTTCCGGTCATTCTATACCATAACCAACTACTATGGAGTGTGGTAAATCTGATTGGCAAAACCACCAAGATAGACTCCACTACAACCCAAAGAAATAGAGGAAAGTTTGCAAAAATCGCAGTAGAGGTCAAAACAACTAAACCACTGCTCCCTGATGTATTCATCAACAATGAGTACTTCAAACTATAGTATGAGAACCTACCCTTTATCTGCATGAAGTTTGGAAGGGTGTTCCATATAGATACTGAGTGCAAGTTTCTCCCATCATCACACGAGGCCTCGGTCTCCTCGTCCAATCTCGTCCCCCTCCCCGGCTTCACATACATCATGGCAATTCATGCTAAAAAACCAGAGAGGCGTAAGGCGCAAGCACAAAGCAAAGACACACAGAAGGTCCCAGGGAAAGCTGCTGGAAAAACTCACGATGATGGAAGTCTGATCCCAATATCAGACAATGAAGTCCCGGATAAAGAGAATGAGTGGGAAAAAGTGATGAGCAAAAAGAAAGAAAGAAAAAAAGACAGGCCAAAAATAAAACGATGCCATCCATGACTAACAAAGGTGTACCTGAGGTGAACACATTAGTCATCCTTGAAGAGGATGAACTCAGCAAGGGAAGACAGTCCTTGGTAGTGCCAGATGCCTCATATTAATTCCAATCTTCAAGGATGGACACAAGCCCTCACCGACATTCCTCCCTCCTTCAACAAGGCCAAGGAGGAAATGGTTTTTTGATGTTATGGAACTGCAAAATAGTGTATCAATTTGTCCAAAGTCCGAAACAAATTAGAAATAAAGGGCACACCTAAGAGCCACCCTCGAATGATGCATCCCCTCCATCGGAAACCATCGAGATAGCTCATTCGCTGGTGTTCCTTGATGAAGAGGATCCCCCCGGGTAGATGCTACTATGAATGTTGAAGACTCAACCGATACTCAAGCGGTGGGCATGTGCGCCATGATTAATTAAGCCCCACCACCCCCCTTTCTGCCTCTTTTAATAAATATATGTTGTTGGAACATTCAATGGGCAAGGAAAAAAGGCAAAGTAGGTCTTATGAAGGACTTAAAATTCTCACACAAACTCCAACTTTTGGAAATTCTTGAACCACAATGTAGTGTCCTTGTCGCATCTAGTATCATCAAGAAGGAAGGCTTCTCCACCTCCCCTAGAGTCGAATCCATTGGTTTTTCTGGTGGGATTTGTCTTATGTGGGATAGTTTACGTTGCAACATTGAGATCTTGTGCAGCCATCGCCAGTTCATTCATTGCAAAGTTAACAAGGAATGGCATCTTATAGTGGTGTACGCTAGCCCAAACTCTACCAAGCATAGATTCTTGTGGAACCGTTTAGAAGAACTCTCTACTATGAATTCATCAGCCTGGATAGTTCTTAGAGACTTCAACGCCATGCTAGATACCTCTGAGAAGATTGGTGGAACATATTTCAACAAACACACATCTAATCACTTCAATGAATGCCTTTTGAACATTGGCTTATTCGATGCGAAGAGCCAAGGCTAGTTCTTCACCTTCCATATGGGACGGGTTAAAGAATGTCCAGATCGCACGACCATCAATGTTGAGTGGATGCAAGCCTACCCAGATGAAACAATTATTATTCTTCCTTGTATCAACTTCGACCATAATCATCTACTTCTCTCAAACAAATCCACAAGCATAAAGAAGAATTACATCTTTCAAACTAAAGGAAGCTAGCATTTGACCCCTTCCTTCCATTCCGACGTCCTCCCCATGTGGAACAATAGCATCACATTCAATGATGCCCTCCACTCCTTCAAGGTAGTCGTACAGAAATGGGACCAAAAAAGAATCTAGAGTCACTACAAAGAAAAAGACAAGTTGTTAGGGCATATCAATACATGTCAGGTATCCTCACAACAACCCAATGACAAATCTATCTGATTGTAGGAAAGATATAATCAACTCCTCTTAAGGGAGGAAGTGGATTGGCAACAACGAGCCCATATTGATTGGCTCATCCTCGGAGATAACAACACCAAATTCTTTCACTCTTATGTCAAAGCTCGGCGTCATTTCAACAAGATTACCAGGTTGAAGAATGTGGATGGTGAGTGGGTGTCTTCCCCCAATGGCATCCAATCACTCGTCTTCTTCTTTGGTCTCCTTACATCTACTTTCAGACCTGATGTACTGCACTTAGCTTCTTATGTAGGTGTCTTCCTCCCTCTACCATATAATTTTTCTAATTGGCTCTCTGCCATGCCAACAGCCAAAGAAGTGAGACATACGCTATTCCTCATGGCTCCGTCTAAGGAACCTAGACCAGATGGTGTGTATAATGAGTTCCTACATTGCAATTGGCACAAAGTAGGTGGCTCTATTATGAAAACCTTTAAGACAATTTTCATCTATGAAGCTATTGAAGAGGAACTAGATGATTCTCATATGGTCCTCATTCGCAAAACCAAAACTCTGCAAAGTTGCAGTGATCTTCACCCCATATCTTTGAACAATGGTTGTTTAAGCTTATCTACAAGTGTTGGTCGAACGCATAAATCCTCTACTTAATAATTGGGTCTCTCCAACCCAATCCTCTTTCATTCCAGGAAGACTTATAAGTGATAATATCCTCCTTCTACAAGAGGTCATCCACTCAACGAAATCCGAAGCATCCACAAAAAAGTGGATGTGTATCAAGCTAGAATTATCTAAAGCCTTCGATCATATGAGCTGGAATTTTATAAATGACACTCTACGAAGAACAAGCCTTCCAACCAAAATATATAATATCATCCTGTAAATCATAACAAAAGGTTCTACCTTGGTGCTCTGGGAAGGTATTCCCCTTCAACCCTTCAAAGCCTCCCAAGGAGTCAGACAGGGTGACCCAATCAGCCCTTATATCTTTGTCTTATGCATGGAACACTTGAGCCAAGAAATTTCAAATGTAGTGGTGCAAGATAGGTGGAAGGTGATGACCATATTAAGAGGTGGCACAAAAATCTCCAATGCCCATTTTGTTGATGACATTGTCTTAATGGGTGAAGCCTCAATCTCCCAAGCAAATACCATCAATGACATCCTCACAAAATTCGCTCGAGTTTCAGGGCAAGTCATCTTTGTTGAGAAATCTAAATGCTACTTCAGTATTAACACATTGAGGCCTACTGTACGAGTTGTCAGTAGGAAGCTAGGCATCCCATGGACATCATATTTGGGCAAATATTTAGGTGTGTCCATACTACATCATTGGGTTAACAAAGAAACTCATGCCGACATTATTTATTCAATATGTAGTCATATGAATAGCTGGACACCGAGACACCTCTTTCTTGTAGGTAGAATCACACTAGCAAGAAGCACTCTCCAGGCCATTCCCACATACACGATGCAATCTGTCCACTTGTCGCCCTCTTTATGTGACGATATCAACATGCACATTAGAAAATTCATTTGGTCAGGCACCTGGGAGCAAAGGAAGTTGTCAGTCATTTCTTGGAAGAAAGTCACCTCTAATACAGACCCGAAAGGTCTTGGCATCAAGGATGCATGTGACCATATTCAAGTGCTTATGCTCAAATATGTCTGGTCCTTCCTTAACCAGCTATGTAATCTCTGGGTGAAGGTCATGATAGAAAAATATGCCCGGAATGGAAGTATTACCAAAACGCATGGGTCCTCAGCTTGGAACTTCATTAAGAAACACATACCCATTATCCAAAGAAATAGCTATAAGGTGATTAATGATGGTAAATCTACTTCTGTCTAGACAGACTGGTGGATCCATGGCAAATCTAGTTAGGAGATTCAACTAGATTTCCAAGTACCTACTGATCTGGAAATGCTGAAAGGGAACTCTATGAAGCTGGATAATGATGAGTGGGATTGGGGTTTCATACACCGATACCTCCCTCAATCAACTTGGATAAGCATTCAATCCATTCATGCACCTCTCATAATCAATGGCCCGGATACATGAGGATGGCCTCTTGAGCAATCAGGCACCCTTACATCCAAATCCACCTATCGGTGGATTCGCGAACATAAAGATTACTCAACTTTAGGTAATTGGAAGGATATATGGACCACGCCTCTTCCAGCAAGAGTGTGGGTGTTTGGCTCCTCCAACACAAGGCACTTCTCATAAACATGGAGAGGCAATGACGACATATGGACATCCGTGAAGCATGTCCCATGTGCAACAATGCACAAGAAACTATATTGCATACATGAAGGGACTGCAGCTATAGCAAACCCATCTGGCTTGCCTTAAACATCAACAATGCCTTCTTCTCACTCACAGAAGACGAATGGATATCCAGAGTCAGAAAAGTTCCTAAAGACTTCAATGCATTACTCTCAATCCTCCAAACGACCTGTTGGTACATTTGGCAGTGTCAGAATGAGCAAGTGCATGAGGGTACTCTGAAACCTCCATAAGTCAAAGTGGACTTCATCAAAAATTGGGCAATGACTTTTCAAGCTAATTCTAGGTTATCTAGCAAATCCAGTCTCTCACCAGCTACTGACTATCCGAATATCAATGCTCTCCATGGGTTTAACTATTACAATTTAGTGGATCCATCCTTCACCAATCAATCCCTGGGTAATGGAATTGGTACATGCAGTGGATAAATGGGGTACTTGTTGTCATGGATGTGGAGTTCATCTATGAAGCTCCTATGCACTTGAAGCGGAACACCAAGTTGTCATCCACGGATTGAAGATAGGTGTGTCAAAGAACTGGCATAACTTCCTTCTCCTATCTGATTCCAAGCAAGCCGTCATTGTGGTGACTTGTACCTCTGAAGCCACATGGAAGTTCAAGCCATATGCAGTGAAGATCATGTTGGGTTTTGGAGGAGGCAGAGAAGCAGCGGAAACAAAAAAAAATTTCTCCCCAAACCCGGAACAAAAGGAATCGCGTCAACATCTATATAATAGGAAAGATGGTTTGTGAATCATACCTTTTCCCGAGGCTTGCTCGGCGACAATACCACGCGCCTTGCGCGGTCTTCACCTCCGGTCTTGGACGGTGTCTGTCCAGCTCCTGGTCGCACCGGGACTGAAGACTCCTCCTCCTACCAGACTGTCGGATGACAGTTGTCCTCCTGAGAGGCAGTGACCTCCCGCCTCTGAAGTAGTCCACACGGACCACCCGGAACTCCACTCTCCTTGTCCCACAAGGAAGTGGAAGGAGTCGCACCCTCCTATTGACGTACTAGTCGCCAACCCACTCTCCTGCTGTCAATTGCAACTGCAGTTGTCCTTCCCTTGCTGCACCTCCCTTTGCGGGAAGCACTTGCTCGGGCTCTCTCTCGGTTACCAAAACCAGAGAGAACGACAACTTTGCACAGCAATCAACTTGCACTGAGTTGTACTCTGAGAAGCCCCCAATACCCCTATATATATAGGCGGGTCATGGGACAGGGTTCTCTGTGCCCGGCAATATGGGACTAAAGCAGGAGTAGAAGGGTTCAGGATTTTCCACAAAAAGCAACCATCTTGCAACCTGAACCGATCGGTTCACCACTGAACTGATCGTTTGGGACCCTTGAACCGATCGGTTCACTCATGAACCGGTCGGTTGGGGTTCCAGGTTGGTTCCCGATTGACTTTCCTTGTTTCTTTCCCAATTGGTATCGAATACCAATATTATTCCCAATCGAATTGGGCAATTGAAATGAAAGGAAAATTCTCACCAATCCTACTTTCCCAAGTTGCTCGATTGCACCATTTGAACCGATCGGTTCAACACTTGAACCGTTCGTTTCACTCTGTGCATGAGTCGATCGGTTCAACATTTGAGCCGACCGGTTCAGCAACCTCAGCCGACCGGTTCATCACATGAACCGATCGGTTGGGAATGCAGATTGTGCAGAATCAGTCAAATGCGATTTCAATCAATCTGATACTCCAATCAATGCGTCCAACACCTTGAACATTATGATATTGAGCCATCGATTAATTGAGTGTTTAATTGAACTACTAAACTCCTTTAGTAATCAATCTAAACATTGCTTGTGGACAAAACTCCTCTTCCAGGTTAAATCCTATGTGTGTGACCCTGCAGGTCCATTTCACGTTGGCAGTGAAAGTCCATAACACTTATGACTTCACAAGCAAAGAGCGGTGCCTAGTCACACATCATTGCTACCCAAGTGAAAGTAGAAAGTTGGAGAACAACTTTCATCCTACAATCCGTGAATGGTGTTACAGTGAATGTATAATTCCTTTGTCACTGATATCCAGAATGAACTCGAGGCATGGAACAGTCATCCTGTCAATGTTCATTCATTTCCTTGATCTCAGAGTAGACCGAGTGAGATGTGTATGACATCAATATCACATATTGATTCACACGTGCATGCACATGCCTTTCTCAATCCTACTCATCAAGTGGCCAAGGATATCAAACTCCCTTAGGAGGGACAAATCCCATATCTATCACTCACCCCTCAAAATCCCCATGTGTCAAAGCCACCTAATCATCACCTTTATAACAACCCATGTTTCAGGACTGCGTTTGATGATGTCAAAGTGTACCCAACGACATGTGTTGAGTGCAGTGATTTCAGGTCTAAGAATCACACTCACAACCATCACTGTGAGAGATGACTGTGACTACCATGTCATGGTTCCATGTGTCACTCTCACGGTGGGTCTGTGTGGTACCTTGTTCTCTAAAAAGTACCTATGTGCTTGGTTTGATATCACCATATCATGACTAATGAGATTCTGTCATCAACCAACACACAATCTAGTCTTTAGTGTTATTGATGTCTATGGTTATTTCCACAATAACAACCGACTAGGGACTAAACAAGAAAGAATACTCTTAGCATCCGTATGATCTCATCGTTTAGGTCCTCAACCCAAAAGCATACGTCATTGAGTAAAACAATCTTTAGACATCTATCATGTTACACCATCATCTCAGAAACAGTTTAAACATATAGATTGGAAATTGCCTTTATTATTATTCAAATCATTTACAAAGTATCCCATTACAATCATCATATGACTTGCTCTATGGGCATACATACCAACAGACTCCCACTTGCACTTAGAGCCAGTCACCAAGGAAACGCAGTCCTTGTGACCTAGCATGACCATCATGCTTCTGCTGAGAAAGGGCCTTAGTCAGTGGATCAGCTATGTTGTCTTCAGTTGGTACTTTGCAAACCTTCACATCTCCTCGCTGTACGATCTCTCGTATGAGATGGAAGCGCCGCAATATGTGCTTGGATCGTTGATGTGATCTGGGCTCCTTAGCTTGTGCAATAGCTCCATTATTGTCACAATAAAGCTCAATTGCATCACAGCTACTCGGAACTACATCAAGTTCAGAAATGAACTTCCTGATCCACACAGCCTCCTTTGCTGCATGCGAAGCAGCAATATACTCGGCCTCTGTAGTAGAATTGGCAACTGTTTCTTGCTTGGAACTCTTCCAGCTCACAGCTCCATTATTAAGGCAAAACACAAATCCTGATTGTGATCTGTAATCATCTTTATCGGTTTGGAAGCTTGCATCGGTGTAACCCTTTACAACCAGCTCTTCCTCGCCGCCGTATACAAGAAACTGATCCTTAGTCCTTCGCAAGTACTTGAGGATGTTATTCACGGCTGTCCAGTGAGCATCCCTGGGATCTGACTGGTACCTGCTCGTCATGCTGAGAGCATACGAGACATCTGGGCGTGTGCACAACATAGCGTACATGATGGATCTGATGGCTGATGCATATGGGATCCCATTCATACGCTCCCTCTCTTCACAAGATTGGGGAAATTGAGCTCTAGAGACGGTAACTCCATGTAGGATAGGGACGTTGCCTCTCTTTGAGTTCTCCATGCTGAACTTCTTCAGCACCTTGTCAATGTACGTGCTCTGACTTAGTCCGAGAAGCCTTCTAGATCTATCTCTATAGATCTTAATTCCTAGAATATAGGATGCTTCTCCTAAGTCCTTCATTGAGAAAGTTTTCCCAAGCCAAGTCTTTACCTTCTCTAAGGCTAAGACATCATTCCCCATCAAAAGTATGTCATCCACATACAATATGAGGAATGTAGTCGAGCTCCCACTAACCTTTTTGTACACACAAGGTTCATCTTCATTTTGAATAAAGCCAAACACTTTGACTTCTTCATCAAATCAAAGATTCCAACTCCGAGACGCTTGCTTCAATCCATAGATTGACCTTTGCAGTTTACAGACTTTATTGGCATTCTTTGGATCTACAAAACCTTCAGGCTGTGTCATATACACATCCTCATGAATATTCCCGTTAAGGAATGCGGTTTTAACATCCATCTGCCAAATCTCATAGTCATAGTAGGCTGCAATAGCAAGCATGATCCTGATGGACTTAATCATGGCAACTGGACAAAAGGTTTCGTCATAGTCAACCCCTTGAATTTGTCGAAAACCCTTTGCTACCAATCTGCCTTTATAAGTTTGCACATTTCCATCCATGTCGGTCTTTTTCTTGAAGACCCACTTGCACCCTATGGGTTTTATCCCTTCGGGTGGTTCCACCAAAGTCCATACTTTGTTGGAGTACATGGATTCCATCTCGGATCTCATGGCTTCAAGCCATTTCTCAGAATCTGGTCCCTCCATAGCCTCTACGTAGGTAGTTGGATCATCATCTATGATCAACTCTCCACCTTCCTGAGTCACAAGGTATCCAAACCTCTCAGGTTCAAGGCGAGTCCTACTAGATCTACGAGGTCCGTGTGTTACCTGAGGAGACTGAGATTCTACAACACCTTGTGAATCTACATTTTCCTCTGGTACATCTACCGGTTCAATGTTCTCTTGTTGGGCTTGAACCTCTTCAAGCTCTATATTCCTCCCACTGTTTCCTTTGGAAATAAATTCCTTCTCTAGGAACACAGCATCCCTGGCAACAAACACTTTGTTGTCAGTAGGGTGGTATAGATAGTATCCCTTGGTTTCCTTGGGATATCCAACAAAGTAACATTTATTAGATTTGGGTCCAAGCTTATCAGGAAACATTTTCTTGACGTAAGCCCCACAACCCCAAATCTTCATAAAAGACAAATTGGGACGCTTCCCAGTCCATATCTCATATGGTGTCTTTTGAACCGATTTAGATGGCACACGGTTAAGTGTAAACGCGGCGGTTTCAAGAGCATGACCCCAGAAAGAAATTGGAAGATCAGCAAAACTCATCATTGATCGCACCATATCTAATAATGTGTGATTCCTTCTTTCAGACACACCATTATGCTGTGGTGTTCCAGGCGGAGTCCATTGTGATACAATACCACGGGCTCGCAGAAGGTCCTCAAACTCCTGGCTCAAGTATTCTCCACCTCGATCGGAACGAAGTGCCTTAATACTTTTACCAAGCTGGTTCAGTACTTCATTCATGAAATCCTTGAACCTTTCAAGGGTTTCTGACTTATGTTTCATCAGGTACACATAGCCATACCTACTGAAGTCATTAGTAAAGGTAATGAAGTACTGATACCCACCTCTGGCATTAGTTCTAAAAGGCCCACATACATCAGTATGTATGAGTCCTAATAGATCACTAGCTCTCTCACCTTTACCTGAAAAGGGAGTCTTGGTCATCTTGCCCAACAAACAAGATTCACATGTCTCTATTGATTCATAATCAAAAGAGTCTAGATAACCATCTTTATGGAGTCTAGAAATGCGCTTCTCATGTATGTGCCCTAGACGACAATGCCAGAGATATGTTTTGTTTGAGTCGTTGAGTTTTTGCCTTTTGGTGTTTACGTTGTATACACTTGTCTCCAAGTCTATCAAGTATAGACCATAAGACATAGGGGCACTGCCATAAAAGATCCCATCTTTAGAAATAGAACACTTTCCATTCTTAATAAGAAATTCAAATCCATCTTTGTCCAAACAAGAGACGGAAATGATATTCCTATTTATGGCAGGTACATTATAGCAGTTCTTCAACTCTATTATTAGCCCACTAGGTAGAGTTAACTCATAGGTTCCTACGGCACTGGCGGCAACTCTTGCCCCATTAGCAACACATAGTTCAACCTCGCCTTTTCCCAAAGGCCTACTTCTCTTAAGATCCTTCACATTTGAACAAATGTGAGATCCGCATCCGGTATCAAGTACCCATGACGAAGAAGTAGTAAAGTTAATCTCTATCACGTATACACCAGAAGTAGAGATCTCTATCTCTGACTTCTTCTTCCATTGTTCCTTCTATCCTCTCCATGTAGAAGAAATTGCTTTGGCGAGAGAACACTTCTCTCCCTTACCTTCTTTCTTCTTCACCAACGCATTAAGCGTACATAGAGTGGATTCTAAGGCTCCTGGTATATCTGGATTGTGCAGAACACTTCTCACAGTCCTCAACCAGTTATGGAATTTATTCTCAATTAATTTGCCCATTTTAAAAGATGATTCTTTTGCCATTCTACAAGAGAAAATTTGCATTTGTCAAAACCTTTTTGATTTGATTTGAATAAAATTTGATGATAGTTAATTAGGCCTTTAATTAATTACCGCTCCCACTATTTTGACTCAAATTGATAGCCCTCACCATCAATTTGGAAGATTGCAGCGTACAATCTTCTAGTGGGTCAAGATCCTAGAATCCTCTAAGCCATGGACCAACTTTGGCTGTCACCCACAACTCAGATCTTCCGGGTAGGCAACTCTTGCCAATTGCATCATATGCAACTCTTGATGAATGAACATGCACAACACCTTGCCATGAACATTCCGTGCCTCTGGGCTTAGACGCTCTAAGAATCACCAGTTAAGTCTAACCCAAAAGCCGACACGGTAAACATGCACCCTGCTTTGGCAGAACCTACATGTCGACCCTTCACACTTCCACAAGATAGATGGCGCACCATGCTTTGGCGTAACCTACGCTTGGTCGATCAAGTTTGCCATGTGTGTCGCTAATGGAAGGCGTATAAGACTTAATATTTAATGAGGGATTTGGTTTTTATATACATATACATATCCAATCACCACAATATATAGTACGTATCATATACATGCTATATCCCACAGAAAACATGCATAAACGATAAAAAGCAATGATTATGGCCATCCTATTTGTGATTCCTCGAGCCAAGAGGAATCACGGTCATCTAGGTCTACATCACATGCAACCTGTACAAGATGAAATCTGTGCCTGCCTTTCTGGGTTTGATCAGCTCATCTCCATGATTGATCGGCTCGCCATCAGGTAGGTTGTTCGGGTGCCACCAGCCGATCGACTGGCGCCTCCAGCCGATCGGTTCACCGGTCATCGTGCATCTCCTCAGGTCGCCACCTGGTCATCTCATTCCTTGAACCGGCTGTCTGGATCACCAACCGATCGGTTCACTCCTTGAACCGATCGTCTTCATGTTGTCCGCCGTTCTTTGACATAACAGGAAATAAAATCTATCCTATTTACAATTGAATTGTGAAACCCCGAGTTACATTCGGGGGGAGCAAAGGTAGGAAAAGAATTCTCGAATTATTTCGAGTTACATCAGGAATATGAGAAAGGGAATCGGTGCGCAGACCGAGATGCAAGCAACCACATAAACAACCATACACAGATATAGGGGTTTATAGGCCATAATCATGCTACACATCCACCACAAAACTCGTTTAAGGGCGACGCGTATCGAGTGCATTAATATTACATATCATATATGTATATTAGGGATTTGTGGATTGGACATGTATAAAGCCGATATTATTCGCATCGCATGCAATAAATAAAGGCGACAAACCAAAATCGATCATATCAATAATCCTAAAATATAGAGCGGTTGACCTGGCTCTGATACCACTGTTGGGTTTTGGAGGAGACAGAGAAGCATCGGAAACAAACAAAAAATTCTCCCCAAACCCGGAACAAAAGGAATCACGTCAACATCTATATAATAGGAAAGATGGTTTGTGAATCATACCTTGTCCCGAGGCTTGCTCGGCGACAATACCACGCGCCTTGCGCGGTCTTCACCTCCGGTCTTGGACGGTGTCTCTGCAGCTCTTGGTCGCACCGGGACTGAAGACTCCTCCTCCTACCGGACTGTCGGATGATAGTTGTCCTCCTGAGCGGCAGTGACCTCGCGCCTCTGAAGTAGTCCACACGGACCACCCGGAACTCCACTCTCCTTGTCCCACAAGGAAGTGGAAGGAGTCGCACCCTCCTGTTTACGTACTAGTCACCAACCCACTCTCCTGCTGTCAATTGCAACTGCAGTTGTCCTTCCCTTGCTGCACCTCCCTTTGCGGGAAGCACTTGCTCGGGCTCTCTCTCGGTTACCAAAACCAGAGAGAATGACAACTTTGCAGAGCAATCAACTTGCACTGAGTTGTATCTGAGAAGCCCCCAATACCCCTATCTATATAGGCGGGTCATGGGACAGGGTTCTCTGTGCCCGACAATACATGACTAAAGCAGGAGTAGAAGGGTTCGGGATTTTCCACAAAAAGCAACCATCTCGCAACCTGAACCGATCGGTTCACAAGTGAACCGGTCGGTTGGGGACCTGAACTGATCGGTTCACCACTGAACCGATCGTTTGGGACTCTTGAACCGATCGGTTCACTCATGAACCGGTCGGTTGGGGTTCCAGGTTGGTTCCCGATTGACTTTCCTTGTTTCCTTCCCAATTGGCATCGAATACCAATATTATTCCCAATCGAATCGGGCAATTGAAACGAAAGGAAAATTCTCACCAATCCTACTTTCCCAAGTTGCTCGATTGCACCAGTTGAACCGATCGGTTCAACACTTGAACCGGTCGTTTCACTCTTTGCATGAGCCGATCGGTTCAACAATTGAGCCGACCGGTTCAGCAACCTCAGCCGACCGGTTCATCACATGAACCGATCGGTTGGGAATGCAGATTGTGCAGAATCAGCCAAATGCGATTTCAATCAATCTGATACTCCAATCAATGCGTCCAACACCTTGAACATTATGATATTGAGCTATCGATTAATTGAGTGTTTAATTGAACTACTAAACTCCTTTAGTAATCAATCTAAACATTGCTTGTGGACAAAACTCCTCTTCCAGGTTAAATCCTATGTGTGTGACCCTGCAGGTCCATTTCACGTTGGCAGTGAAAGTCCATAACACTTATGACTTCACAAGCAAAGAGCGGTGCCTAGTCACACATCATTGCTACCCAAGTGAAAGTAGAAAGTTGGAGAACAACTTTCATCCTACAATCCGTGAATGGTGTTACAGTGAATGTATAATTCCTTTTTCACTGATATCCAGAATGAACTCGAGGCATGGAACAGTCATCCTGTCAATGTTCATTCATTTCCTTGATCTCAGAGTAGACCGAGTGAGATGTGTATGACATCAATATCACATATTGATTCACACGAGCATGCACATGCCTTTCTCAATCCTACTCATCAAGTGTCTAAGGATATCAAACTCCCTTAGGAGGGACAAATCCCATATCTATCACTCACCCCTCAAAAGCCCCATGTGTCAAAGTCACCCAATCATCACCTTTATAACAACCCATGTTTCAAGACTGCGTTTGATGATGTCAAAGTGTACCCAACGACATGTGTTGAGTGCAGTGATTTCAGGTCTAAGAATCACACTCACCACCATCACTGTGAGAGCTGACTGTGACTACCATGTCATGGTTCCATGTGTCACTCTCACGGTGGGTCTGTCCGGTACCTTGTTCTCTAACAAGTACCTATGTGCTTGGTTTGATATCACCATATCATGACTAATGAGATTCTGTCATCAACCAACACACAATCTAGTCTTTAGTGTTATTGATGTCTATGGTTATTTCCATAATAACAACCGACTAGGGACTAAACAAGAAAGAATACTCTTAGCATCTGTATGATCTCATCATTTAGGTCCTCAACCCAAAAGAATACGTCATTGAGTAAAACAATCTTTAGACATCTATCATGTTACACCATCATCTCAGAAACAGTTTAAACATATAGATTGGAAATTGCCTTTATTATTATTCAAATCATTTACAAAGTATCCCATTACAATCATCATATGACTTGCTCTATGGGCATACATACCAACAGATCAAACACCTCCTGAGGAAGAGCGGGGACACTCAAATAAAACACATCCTGAGAAACAAAAATAATGTAGTTGATTCCTTAGCAAAACGTGCTCATTCTTTCTCTGAATGCTTTTCTTTTTCTATTGATAAACTGAGCTGGCTCAGCTTGAGCACTCGTGTAGACTTGGAGTCATTTTTTTCTTGCACTAGAGAGTAAGCTCAATAAATGATCTCTATGATTGAAAAAAATTTAAATTTTTAGAAAATAGGTGAGATACTATTGTTACTATAGATGTATGTGATGGGTTATTACTATTTCACATTATTATTCTTGACCATATATCGTCTAGTCAAAATCTTGACATTGTGAACTTTCAGTCGCCTCTCTCCTAGAATGGGTACTAAAAATTAGGTTTGAAAAACATTTTTTATCTTGGCTTACATCGTATGACCACACATTAATTAGATTAATAAAAAAGAAGTAAATGGCCTAGAAGGAGGTCATTGAGAAGGTTACTAGCAAGGTGATATAAGTGTTGTATAGATGTCCAGTATTGCAGTCCTCCATTATTACAACATATATCTCTACCCAAGAAATGATAAATTCACATATTACATTGGAAACGTAGGACTCAGAGACAAAATTAGCAAACAATAGTAAAACAATATATTCTTACATCACCAAATTTTGTACCAGAAATCAATAATTGGTAGTTCTTTTGTTATACATGTCATGAGTTTTATCATCTGGAATTAAAAATCTCTCATGACTAGAAATAGACTATTCCCAATTTTAATTATATAATCAAAGAGGAAATATAGAAAATATTAAAGAAAAATAAATAAGTGAGTTTTCCATATATGTAGTCCAAGGTAATTGAACATTCAAGCAACATTAGTCTTATCTAATTTGTGTGAGACAAATACTTAGTAAAAAAGATTAGAGTAAACATCCAACTCATATTTAATTACATAAGTGATGACTATTGGTCCATATTGGAACTACAACATGCCACATTCTATTAATAAATTTGACCCTGGCCTTCTCTCCTGATCTTGACGGTAACCCTACCCAATCACACACACATTGAAATTTTTTTACATACTTCAAGCTAAGACATTTAATATGTCCACCCTCAAGATCCAATTCCTTAAAAATGCCTACAATGTGTTATATAGAAAAATAATTCTACAAGTATCTCATTACAAATTATTTTTTCACATGGGTCCATATTCATTTAGTCAAAATCTTGACATTGTGAACTCTTCTTGACTTTAGATACCTCCCCTTGACTCATTCCCATCCTAATAACCCTCAAGATTTTCTCTCTCTCTCTCCTAGATTGGGCACTGACCTTGACTCTCTAAATCATTTGTCAACTCTACGCCATAACTTTTTGATCAAGTCATCACTTAGATGAATGGAAAATATGGTTAAAACCTATATTGAGAGAGGGTTGACTGAAAATATGGTTAAGACCTATATTAATGGAAAATATAGTTAAGACCTATATTGAGAGAGGGGTGACTGAAAAGGTAACTAGAAAGGTGATAAAGACAAAATCTTGATGTGCATAATTGTAGTCCTCCATTCTTGTGACATATATCTCCATCCTACACATGATAGTTCTTATGACACATTTTAAAAAGAGGAGTTAAGACAAAGTATAGCCAAAAGAATGATAAAAAGCATCACATGATTTACTATGCTAGAAAGATTCTCGACGAGGCACAAGTAAATTATATGACCAAGGCAAAATAAATGCTAACAATAGTGTTCACTTTCAACAAGTTTAGATCATATATGGTGGGACCAAAAGTGAATACACAGATCATGGTGCAATAAAATATCTAATGCAACAGAAAGACACAGAACCTAGGCTTTTTAATGGGCCATCTGTCAAGAATCATTGTAGTGATAACAAACACCTACCAGTTAATCACAACTATATTGATGAGGTACTATTGATGACCAAGTTGTTGAGATCTAGGCCCTATAATTTGCATACATGTGTAATTGGTCTGTCGAAAGCTACCACTTGAGCTCACATATAATGAGAAGAGAAAGTTAGTTTCAGACTTGAATTTTTTTTACTGGGATGACCCTATCCTATTCAAGAGATGTGTTGATAATCTGTATCACTGTTGCATACCAGAAGAGGAAGTGCCTCAAATTCTCAAAAAATGTTACTTTTCACCTTCTGGAGGACATTTAGGCAGAGACAGGACTGAAGCAAAAATTCTACAGTCTGGTTTTTTTTGTTGTCTCTATTCAAGGATGCTCGCACATTTGTGAAGAATTATAAGGTGTGTCAACTCACTGGAAACATTTCAAGGAGAAACGAAATGCCCATGTCAAATTTGACTAAGGTATAGTATTTTTATGTTTGGTAAATAGATCATATGGGACCGTCCCCATCTTGTAGAGGTAATAAATACATCCTAGTAGCAGTGGATGATGTTTCAAAATGGGTAGAAGTGATAGACACCACGTCCTATGATGCATAGCCTATGATCAAAATGTTTGAAAATATTATCTTCCATAGATTTGGGGTCCTATGAACCATCATCATTGATGGGGGGCCCCATTTTTTTAAAAGACAGTTTGCTACACCGCTGAAGAAGTATGGAGTAACACACAAGATCTCCAACCCCTATCACCCACATACCTTCGGTCAAGTAAAGGTGTCCAAATGTAGATTAAGCAAATACTGGATAATATGGTAGGGAGGAAAAAAAGGATTGGTCCATAAAGTTAGATGATGTGATATGGGCATATCGTACTGCTTATAAGACCACCATAGGAACCACACCTTACAAACTAATATATGGTAAGGCTTGTCACTTACTATTAGAAGTGGAACACAAGGCTTTCTGGGTGATCAAGTTCTTGAATATGGACCCAAAATTAGTAGGAAAGAAAAGGTTTTTGTAGCTAGAAGAATTAGAGGATCTTAGGCTCAATGCTTATGAAAATGCAAGGATCTATAAATAGATGACCAAGGTGTGGCATGATGCCCACCTAAGTAGAAAAGATATCTTAAGTGGATAAGGTTCTCCTTTTTAACTCAAGAGTTAGACTTTTTCTGGGGAATTTAAAGTCAAGGTGGTATGGTCCCTTCACTGTATCCATGATATATTCACTAGGTATGATGGAAATTTGTAACGAAAATTCTGGGACATTCAAGGTGAATGGACACAAAGTGAAGAGATACTATGAATACAAAACGTTCACAAGAAGATCAGAACTCCAGTTAGAGGAGCCCGTACATTTATCACCAGAAGAAGTATGAAGGAGCCAAACCAACAGAAAATCAAGCTAAAGACTATAAATTAGTGATTCTTGGGAGGAAACATAAGGATTCCTCAACATATTTTGCTAAAAAATCTAGCACACTCACAACGATCCCATCTTATGTCATGCAGACAACCAAGCTCCCACTTCAATTATGTGATAGAATCGATAGAGCTATCAGGAAGTTTATTTGGAGTGGAGGAAGGAGCAAGAGGGGGGTGCACCTCATCGCCTGGGATAGGGTGTGAGTAGCAAATCCAATGGTGGGCTCGGCATTAAAACTATGAGGGACTGGAATAGTGCCTTAATTATGCAACATACATTCGATGTTATGAGCAGCGGACAAACTACATTGAGTAAAACAATGGCAGCTAGACTAGAAAGAAAACCTAACACAACTAATGCATACCTCTCTGGCTTAGCTTGGTCAGTTGTTCTTAATAGGGAATTTGTTGAATCCAATTCCTATATGTCCCACATCAACGACAATTCTATTAATGTTTGGAGAGATATATGGCTGCCAAGCGAAAAGTTACTGAGGGACTATGTGAAACAAAGCATACCAATTGCCATTGAGGATCTGCAGGCCAGTAGTTTAATAAACATGGATGATAAGTGGGATCTGGAGTTCCTGGATAACTGGCTCCCAAAGGAAATCATTAAGGAGATTCAAACCATACCTATGCCTACTGCACAGGGAGGCGAGGATATAAGAGTCTGGATACCTGATCCGAGAGGTAGATTTTTAGTAGCTACGGCCTACAGAGCTTTGAGAACTAACAAGGAGATCAAAAGGGATGGTCACTGTCGCACTATATGGGAGACCAAAGTTGCAGCCTGGGTGAAGATGTTTTTCTGGCTAATTGGAAACAATGTCATTCTTCCTAATAAAAATAGACACAGAAGACACATGACTACAGATGCTACGTGTAGTAGATGTAATACATGTGAGGAAGATACTTTTCATGCCCTTAGAGATTGCAGGAAAGATCGCCCTATTTGGCTGGGCTTGCTTAGTACTGATACCCCTCTGGACTTCTGGGAAGAGGTTAATCTGGGTAGGTGGGTTAGCCTGAATCTGAAATTTACTGAAGAGAACAAACTTAAGTTCATGATAACTTGTTGGTACATCTGGAAACAAAGGAATTCGTGGGTTTTTTAGAAGAAAGAAACTAATGTGCAACACCAAGTTCTATCGATTATTACTGAAGTTCGTTTGAATGGCCAAGTGTGGGAGGCCAGGAGCATATAAGATAGTGGAAATAACACGATGGCATGGAGTAGACCAGCTCAAGATTTCTTGAAAATCAATATTGACGCTACTTTTAAAGGTAAAAGAAGTGCAATTGTTGTTGTCATTCAGAACCATAATGGCGAGTGGATTGGAGGAATAGGACAATAGATTAAGGCAGGTTCTCCATTGGAAGCGGAGATGCAAGCTGTGGAACTTGCATATAAAATATGCATTGTCTACAATCTCAAGAATATTACCATTGAAACTGACTATAAACAGGTTGTGATTATGATTAATGAGGACTACATGATGAACCCCAAGTATGCTAGACAAATCTGGGCAATGTAGCAAGATAGATGCAAGTCCACTCGGTTAGACTTCAGTAAGAGAGAAGGCAATACTCTTGCAGATTCACTAGCCAAGTATCACCTTAAAAACAAAATAGGAAACTTTGTTTACCATAAGTTTCCGGATAAAGTATCATGCAATATGATAGGCGACCCTTGTAATGGTAGTAGTAATACCATATTTAATTCTATGCAGTTTACCAAAATATGTAGCACACGTTTGAATTGGCTTGTACGAGGTGGGCAAGATGAATAAAATCACCACCTGACTTCCTTAAAAAAAACTATTTCATAATTTCTAATCTCATGTTTCATCATTAGTTTTCACATTTTTTCTATTTCGTAATTTCTAATGTACATAGAATAAAATCAAGAAAAATTTAGACTACTGTTTTTATTGTAGGAACCATTGACACCTTAAAGTGTCATAATCGGAAGGTGCCAAATTCCTATAGAGCCATCAGATGTGGGCATATGGGCCACCATCGGATCTTCATAATGACTTTGTAAACTAACATCCAGACCCACCATCAAGTCATAGGAACCGATGACTTTGACAAACCATCGAATTGTCATACCATTAGATCTTGGACAACGACTGCCGCAATTTTGGGTATTTACATTGTTGCACCATTGAATTTGGAAACCTGTCAAATCTTTTAATGTTGGTCAGTAACACCATAGGATCTTTGAAATTAATCAAAATTGACCCAAGGCACCCTCATTGACGAGCCATCAGATCTGACATCCATCGGATCACTTCACTTGTGCACCATCGAAAAGTGAGATTCAATGGTCACCCAATGCTGCATTCATTGAAACCATATAAAATGGTCTTGAGAAAACTGATGGATCCCACATTCGTAAACCCTAGCCTCATGAAAACTAAGACCTAACGTGACCAAGGTTGCCCTATGTGGAAACATTAGAATGTGTCATCCCTGACCTGAGGCCATCGATTGACAACGCACCAAGGAAAAATCCATTCAAGATGCAATCAATCATTGTGGAACGAACACCAAGCCATATTTCCAGTCATCATTTAAGATTACTAACCTAGACACCAAGCAGAGTCTCAATGGAACATGTAGCAAAGACGATATGAAGGGGAAGCCTGGATATCATCAGCAATGAACAGTAAGAACCCTAGCTCCTTTCTTGTAACAACCTAGAATTTTCTCTTTCCTCATAGATGTATTATGCACTTACTCCTTGCATAAATATCTCACTCTTGACCTTAATTTCATGATTTAATATGCTTTGATGCTAAATAGAATCATCTTGGACACATGTGCCTTGTGGTGACATTCTTTTTGCTTCCAGACTTAAGTTTCAAATACTATACATGTCACCATCTTGTAACCAATTTTAAACCTAATGAATGTCCTCAAATTATTCTCTAATATATGTCAAGTTGTATTGCTTCTAATTATCTTTCCAATGACATAAAAATAAGTTTAATCTGACATATAGATCCCAAGTTATGCACTAATGAATATTGAGTAAATTTACAAATGATTTAATCAAATTTCTAGGTTTTTGAACCTTTTGGGAGTGAAAATATGGGTGTGTGATGTCCATTTATTCCCTTTACCTCTCCCTAGAAATCTAGTAATTTCTCCCTTGACCAATCATGAGGCCAGAATCCGTTAGCAAGGGTTTGTGGCCATCGAATCCCGCTGATGCGGATTAATCCCCCAGCCAACGTCTAGGACCGTGTCCCCTGCCTCCATACACCATGGCCAGTGATCATGACACTGGATCCTACCTACACCCAGTCTCACCTTTTTTCTCCAATGGATGCTCCATTTCATATTGTTTCACCTCCCTCTTTCATTCCCTCTCCTTTTCCCTCGCTCATGAGCCCAAACTCATCCATAGCCTTCACTTGCTTCCCCATTCTTCTCGATGTTGCCGGCATGAGTACTTTGGGGCTTCTCACCTTGAGCTCCCTGGGCTTCACCTGAAGCCAAATCTAGATTCTTGGGTCCTTGGCGGTCTTGTTTGGAAGAGAGTTGAGTGCCTCCATGTCCAGGGGTCCTCCAGCCTGGAGCTCTAGTGAGATCATTGGATGGAAAAGTTGCACAGTTCTCTAGTTTCCTCCGAAGAAGATGACGGTGGTAGGACAAAGCCTATCACCACTAGCCACATGAGGTAGACAAACACAGTCAGGGACCACTCGTAGATAGGAGCTAGCAAACATTGGGTTGGCTTGCATGGATCGTTGTTTGTGGGCCCAGTGCAATGGATGCCCCATTAAGGAGGGGGCGTGTGGCCTTTCTTTGGCAGTCAGACCAGAATTTGAGGCTCCAAAATCACCCTACCCTAAGTAATCTTTGAAAATCATATCTCACAGCCCACTTGGCCAAATCCAAGGCAGTATAAATATTTGTTTATTAGAAAATGGTATGTATCCATCCAAGTTGGTTTTAAGACCTAACTATACTCGTAGTTCCTCTTTTTTTGCTAAAAGTGATACATTTACACTTATTTAATGATCCTTATACTCTATTATGCTTTTCTTAAGGTTATAAATGATCTAAGGTTTCTCTAATCCCCTAAATCAGTAAATTTAGTTCACTCTTGCTACGATATAGGTCTTGGACCATCTACATGAACCCTAAAGATCATCTAAACCCTTAGAAGTGTGTCTCATGAATTTGGTCAATGACTGCACATGCTAACATTCACTTGAGGAGTGTTCCCTATTTCTAAATGCATTTTCATGTTTCTATTTTAAGACGTTGTGAAGATATGGGACCCCCACTGCCACCATTAGTCCCTTCCTTGCAATTTCCTCGTGATTTGAAACTGAATCCACTATGATTGCACTTGAAGCACACATTGTTGGTAGTGGACAGCAAACTCCCAGTAATAATTTATGCATCAATAAGTGTAAAGGGGGAGGAGAAGTTTCTCATAGTACTAAAGGATCATTGGGCTTCATTTGGGAAGCCCATTGTTGACATTAAAGGGATCTCCCCTAGTCTATTGGGAAAGGAGGAATCATGATCACTACAAATTCTATGAGTGAGTTAGTTTCCACTAGGCTAGTGACCATGTGGCAAGTTTTTATTGACTATCGCCACTTGAATGCCGCCACCTTAAAAAAACAATTTACGCTCTCATTTATCGATCAAATCCTTGATAGGCTCACCATCTGCTCACAGTTTTTCTTGTTAGATTGATACTCTAGCTATAATGAGATTTCAATCGAACCATAGTATTAAGAGAAATCCACCTTCACTTGTACCTATGGTAACTTTTCCTATCATTAGATGTCTTTTAGTTTTTGTAATGCTCTAGGTGTGAGGACCCTAACCCACATTTTGGGCTAACCTTATTTGTTTTTCTATGTGTGTCACTTAGCTCCTTTCTCTAATTATATAATATGTAATTAGGGCATGTTGGAGGTTTGTGTTTCTTGTTAGAGCATGTTGCTTGATGCTAGTGATTTGTGAAGGGGTTTTGGTGCAACACGCAATTCACCCAGAATAGGGGTTGATGTGCAAGTTTACCACCTATAGAAAGTTTCTTCTCTCTCTTGGCATCATCTAGAAGAGAGAGGAAGTGTTGGGAACCTTGTTTTGGCCTTGGTTGAGTGGTGACATCCTTGGTGATGTTTTGGGCACATGTTTGAGGTGTGCTTTGCTCATAAGAGTGTTGTCTCGGGCTTGAGAGCCTTGAGGAGACCTGGTATCGATTTGTGGTTGCCTTGAGGAGGCTTGATACCAGTTGAGGGTGTCTTCAGGGACATCCTATCAGTTTTGTGGTACCTTGAGGATCACCATATCATTTTGTGGTGACTCTAGATATGTGTCATATTGATTTGTGACCTAGGGTTGCATCCCTATCAGTTTGTGAAGGGGATGGATGAGTGTATTGACCTTGACCTTCCCTAGTGACCAAGTGAGTGAAACATAGATCCTATCACCTTATTTCATGGTGTTACATGTGGCCTTTCTTCTTTGACATGTGTCTTCTAGGGTTCTAAGGTGGTGTCACCTTCTCCTTGCTCTCTCTCTCATCGGCCATACATATATACCCATTTCTTCCCATGCAAGAGAACTGTTTCAATGATCCTTGCTTTCTCTCCTTGGTGGCTAACCTTGAGCTTGAAGAGCACTCTCCCTTAGAGCTTGGTGGGTGAGCCAAAAGCTTGTGGTGCTCTCTTTCATCTTCTTCCTTGGCAAGCCATGGTTTTCTAGCTTTCTTTCTCTCCTTCTTTCTTCTTCTCGGCCATGGACCTTGGTATCTTCTTTCCTCTCTTTTTCTTTCTTAACCATGGTCCTATATTATCTCTTGGAGGTGTTGTGCTTGGAGTATCTTCTTCCTCTACCTTGAGTTCATGAGCTTTGAGCTTGACCTTGGAGCTTAGAGCTTGGTGGTTGTTCTTGAGGCAGGTTATAAAACTCTAAACCTACTTTGTTATTATCATCTTTCTACTTGTTACCTTGCTATTTGTTCTTAGCTCATTATTTCTTTCTTGTTAGTATCTTTATTTGGTAGCCTTGTGTTCAGTATAGAGAATAGAACTTTGTGAAGTTGCTGCCATAAGTTGCACCCCTTTTTCCTTTACGTTGTTAATAACGTCATCTTGAGGTTGAAGATGACTAAACCAATATGCTATGTAAACCGACATGCTAAACTGATATTCTTTTTGCTAAACTGATATACCTATCATGATTTGGTGGCTTGTTATGACCTAGTGGTGACTAGTGAGGAAGATTGCCAGATCATCAGTCTTTTAGTTGAGTATGGAAGTCGACATGGATAACCCTAATCAGACACACATGCAATCTGCTACACCCTAGCCTGATACACCTAGAGTACAAGTGAGGAGTACCTTCCATTGAGGCTTTGGCTAATATCCCATGATGGTGAATGCGGTCTATTTCCCTTGGTGATCTTTGAGGCTAATACCCTAGTTGTTGGTATGGCCGATATCCCAAGATGATGAAGGTGTTCGATATCTAACTAGATACATAGGTCGATACCCTTTGAGATAGTATGGCTGATACACTCTCTTATGTACCTCTAATTGATATCATTTGTGGTTCCCGATACCAAATGATGATAAACCAATACTCATCTTGAGGTTGGTAGGTCGATACCCTACTTAGGTTGGTTGCCTGATATATAGGGATAATTGATACCTAACCCTAACTGATACCCTATGTGATGTGTAGTGATGCATCTTGTTGATTCTAGGGTCAAATGGTGTGATGTGATACCCTATGGTGCAATCATGTGTATGATGTTGAAAGCTAACTCTCTCTTTACATGTTTCATAATAATGACAGAAATATGTTTCCACATCTTCTAAATATACTTCATAACATTGAATGAAGTGATGATCCAAAGATGGTTGTTGATTCAACCTTTCAAACCCTAATCAATTAAAAGAGGAAACCCTAACCCTATAATATGTGATGTGCTTTGTAGGACATGGATTCTACAATTTGATAGTATCAATGGTGCATTGCTTCTCTTGTTATATATTTCTAGCCATGCAGGTGAACGATGTTATGCATAGCTAGGTATGAGCTATGATGTTAATTATATGTTGGAATAAGCCTTGAGAGGCAAGTGTGTTATGATCCCCAAGACAAGAGTCAATGGTCTTATGACCTGGTGATTGCTACTTTCCTAATGTGAAATTGATAGTTTCTCTCAAAGATGAGATGACGAGTTGATACCCAAAGATTTTTAGTCTTGGTGACGGACATTGGTCCTTGTGATGGACATTGGTCCTAGTGATGGACATTGGTCCTTTAGTTGGACATGCGATGAATAACTTGCATAAAGTGATGATGTGGTCCTTAGATAAGTTTTAGTATGTTTTAGTGATACCTCAAACCTTAATTTTTGTAGAATTTGTTTCTAGTTTGTACATTATAACTTGATTGATGCAACATGTCATCTTAATTGTTCTACTTAATCAAGTGGAATCTGATATTGTAGTTTTCCCTGTGCTACAAACCCATTCAATGCTAGAAATAGCTCGATGGTGAAATGAGTTTAACTCAGAGTGCATATTTTTTAATATGTGGGGTACAAGTTGAGTAATTTCCTTGTATACTTAACCCTAGATGATGTGACGACGACCATGTGTGAGTCAATCTCATTATTATATGGATGTATATGTGTGAGCCACTCCTTCTTAGAACGGTCATGCGTGAGAAAGTTCTTCTAGCATTTTACCTATACCAAGGTGGGCTAGACATGGTTTTATATATGTGGATGGACATGCATGAGCCAATCCCTGAGCTTGACTATATGTCATTATTGTAGTTGACTGATATGTCTTTGTAGTGTGTTCCCTCATACTGATCGAGGAAGGTGAGGTTTTGGATTCTAGATCTTTCATTAGACCTTGTATGACACTGATTTCGACTATATACATATAGTGGTCAGTTGGATTTCGGTGGTACGACTCAAATCCTCAGGGAATAATGAATATGTAAATAGTTGTGTAGTATAATTGTTTAGGATCAAACACAGAAATATTTGTTGAGGCCTTGCTTTGATTTTATATTGTTTAGTTATTAACAGTGATATGTGTTCTTCATATTCCTTCTTAAATTGATAAATATTCTATTAAGTGATGGCAAGTGCATAGTGTTGATCTAATTGCTTTATCCTTGAGATATATTCTTTTGAGTTAATCTTACTCAACTTGCCCAGTATGTTGTTTTATCTTTCTGTGATGATAATAGAGTTGGTGGTGAGTTATATCTCCCATTGAGAATTGTAATCTCACCCATGGGTTTCCCACATCCTTTTTAGGTGGTCGTGCATGAAGGAGTAAATATCGTGCAACTGAAGTTGAGGAGCAGTAGGAGGACCAATAGCTGACGAGGTTGGCAGTGTTGCTAGATGTCTTTTGTTGATAGATTCCTAGAGTCGTCCATGTACACTCAGGTCTTTGGGAATCGTTTTGAAGACGTTTTGTGATATTCATTTTCTTATGTGCTTGGTTTGTATACCTATAATGAAAAGTTCTAGTGAACATATGTATATGTGCTTTTGGAACAGTCCCTTTGATAACAGGTTGATGACATGCCTTGAGTATGCTATGAGGCATGAAAGCACTTGTGTGCAAAGTTTCTAGATTCTTGTGGTTTTATGAAAAATGGTCTTAGTTCTTGGTGTTTTCTTTTAATAAGTTTGTTAATCTCTCTTCCACAATTTTTTTAGTAATCTCATTTTTTTTGACAATGGGTGTCGCACCAATGGTATTGTAGAGATGTATGCTTGCTATTTTTCAAATATGGTAGAGCGATGTCTTGAGATTTTTGTGGATGCTTTTTCAGTCTATAGAGAGTCAATTGTGCCTTTCCAGTCTAGGCAAAGTCCTACAAATATGTGAGGACACTCATCTAGTTTTAAACTGGGAGAAATTCCATATGATGGTGAGTGAAGGGATTGTGTCAGGACATATGGTGTCATGAAACTGTTAGTTACCCTAAGTCCACACTCTTAATGGCTACATAGCCAAAAGCGAGTGGATTTGGGTGTCAGTTTGTAGAATGGCACAAATATATCACATAGGCAATATATATGTAAAAGAAATAACAACAAGATATAGTAGGATACTAAAAGGAGATAGATAAGCATGTACCCATTTCTATTTCATAATAACCCATTGATGTTTCATTTCAGACTTTCTAGTCTTGAATGCAGTGGATCTTCATTTGGCAACTACAGATTCAAGAAACAAAACATACTAATGCTAAAGAATTAAGTACGCTATGAAAGGGTAAGTAAACACAGTTTAAGAGCAATATAAAAGTTTCTTGGCTAGCAATATCATAATAAACAAGATGTGGAAACAAGATGAGAATACTTAATGACATTTTTCTATATAAAACATGTTTTAGATTTCTTTATCAATTATATCAACATAGTCCTTTTACTAGATATCAAGTAAGGGTCCGCGAGGGGTATTTAGGCTCCCTATTTCTACATGAGGGACATTAAGACCAGAGTCAATGAGCTAACCCTATTTCATTTGTTTCGTGTTCCTTACCCCGAGAATTCAGGTAGGTACACAAGGTTATATAATGGATCTTTGTATGTTATGTTCAAGGATTATCAACATACTATAGTCAATATGAAAGTAGTATTCGTAGGGAATAGTATCTCAAACAAGTAATTATCTATCCAAAAATTCATACAAACATACATACAAGCAAGCCAATATCATAGTAGGGTCAAGAGATTAAGTGTACCTTATGAGTAGTGAGCAAGATATGATAAGATCTCTAGAGATGGTCTAGCCTAAGGGGGGCTAAGATGAAAAATATATAACATGGGGTCTTAGATAAAAAGAGTTTTGATAATCTAAACATCTTATGATTCATTTGGAGGTTCCCTAGACCTAGGTTTCAAAAATATCAAACTTAATTCCCAAAGTTCCAAACATGCATTTATCGATTCAAGATAGCACAAGTATCATTAAGGTCTTGGTCTAAGAAAACCATCCATATAAGATTAGATACGAAAGTGATATCATTTCTGATTTGGAATTAGGAAAACATGACATTTAGATTTCCATCAAGGTCTAATTAAATGTGATCATGACTAGTCATACTAGATCAATTTTATGCAATAAATTCACATTTTCAAGTCATAAGATGATAAAAGAGTCTAGGATAGATCAAGTTGATATTCTTGCAACAAGTGTGATAAGTTTACTTATTTTAATAAGGTAGAGAAGGGGATTATCATAACAATCATTTTGTATCATGTAAACACAACTAGATCAACTTAGTCATTTTAATGCACAAACAAGGCGCTTGAGGTCTTATTAGTTAAACATGAACCATTAAGCATGAGATATTGTTCTAGTAGGGTACCAAGATCAAGTTAGGTTACTGATTTCAAAGTTCAAACATTGTATGGTGATAAGTTAGGCCAAAACCTCATTTATAAATACAACTTGCATCAAGTAAATACATAAAAGGGGCCATATATAGAGAAAGGTTGGTCAGGGTACATTTAAGGGATTCAAAGTATTTTTCCACATTCACAATGAGACAAAGTTACTGATTATGAAGGGGTGATATAAGACCATTAATAGTACAAGAAGGATAAGGATTTCATATGTTCATCAATTTTAAGATCATACAAGGGGTTTTCAGTGAAATAGGAAAGGTACAAGCATAATTCGTAGTACAAAATATTTTCATTGTAAAGACAGAATTTTTCTAATCAAAACAATATATTACATCATGGTATTTGGATATGTAACTATAGATTTAAGGTGGTTTGAACATTAAGCACCTAATCATAGATTTGGAAAGGTTTTTACCCAAAAAGGCCCCTAAATGGGCCGTTAACCCCCACTCTCCTAGGCTCGAGGGGAGGTCCATGACACGCATGCTGCTACAGGAAGAGGTGGCATTTGTGGGTGGTTGGCTACCTCTGTAGGTCATAAGAGGGTGATGGAAGCTATTGTAGGTGAGATGGTGCGAGAGGGGGCGATTGCAGGTGATCTACAACATGTGCACATGGTCGGATCTCACGCATCGTTGGTGGTCGCTTCGCCCCACTGGCGGGGAAAGCACGGGCCTGGGATGCTCATGGCAGTTCTTGATTTGTTGTGCAGCACATGCATGGAGAGGAGAGAGTGAAACTGAGAGGGAGGGAGGGAAATTGAGAGAGGGGCAAAGAGTATCAGGGGAGATTTGGGTCGTAGATTCCCAATCCAATAAACCAAGAGAGGGAGAATTCGAGCCATATACACTTGAACCAACACCCTTGGCAGCATCCCCTACCTCACACTGGGATTCCCTGCCTTCGAGTAGGTGGAGACGGTGAGACTAGGTGGAGCTAGAGGGGGATAAAGGGCAAGAGGCATAAACCAAAAATAAAGAGGGGGGCTTGGTGGGCTAGGTGGTGGTTGTTATAGGTGTCAAGGGAGTTGGAGTTCAGTCTAGGGTTTTATAGGGCCAACAGTCATGGATAAGGGAAAAAATGAGGAGGCACAACACCAACCCCATGCCTTCCAGCTATTTCTTTGTGCTCATTCACACTAGGTCGAGCTTGGTAAGAAATATTGAGTCGAGGATGGCATCCGGTGGGTCGTGCACAACAAAGCCCATCCACCTGAAGCACCTATTATAGAGGCAGGGTGGGAGCAAAGCGATGGCCCAGGGTCATCAAATAGAGTCCCCGATCTGCACTACACAAGATCAGATTATTGCTGTTGGTGATGGGTTAGAGAGGAGGAAGGAAGGGGAAGGGGAAGGAGAGGGGGGGAGGAAAAAGAGTCATGTGGGACACCAGATCTTGGTCCCAAAGGGTGGTTCATGGTCCAAAAAGGCAGAAAAAGGGTTATTAAAAGGAGCATTTGAGGTCAAGAACTTCAATTGGTCCTAACTTACTCATCCTAGCCCCGAATTGAGTAAGAGTATGAGATGTGTTGGAAACCTAGGAACACCCATCCAAGGGCACAATATCAAAGTACATAATCTCACAAGAATGTGATCAAAATTCAAGGGAAAGGTGATGATGTTTGATATAAAAATAAACTTGATTGTTATCAACTTGAGCATCACCAAGTTGATACGTGTATGCTAGATGGACCAATAGTGTACCAAAACTCATAAACACATGAAATATGTGGTGTAAACAAGAGTGAGGTTGAAATTAGAAGTATCATTGTGTGAAATTCAAGGTCATCACACAAGGTCTCCAACAAAGGGATGGAAGTTGATCTGGTAAAAATAAAAGTGATCACTAAATTACCTCCACCATCCCCTGTGAAAGTAGTTAGGAGATTTTTAGGACACATCAAATTTTATCGACTCTTCATAGAAGATTTTTCAAAGATTACAAGGTTTCTTTCTGAGTTTCTAGAAAAGAAAGTTGAATTTAATTTTGACAATTGTTGTCTGAAAGGGTTTGTGATTTTGAAGGAGAAGTTGATCTCCGCACCATTGGTGGTGGCTTCATATTGAAGTCAACCTTTTAAATTAATGTGTGATGCATTGGGTTATGAAGTAAGAACTGTTCTAAGCCAAAGTAAGGGTCGTGCTCTTTCAGTCATTTACTATGTGTCCAGAACCCTTAATGATTCACAACTTGGCTATACCACCACAGAGAAGGAACTTCTTGACATTGTTTTTGCCTTTGATAAATTGAGACAATATCTAATAGGTGCAAAGGTGATAGTGCATGTGGACTGGTCATGTGATTAATAAGTACCTTTTGCAGAAGAAGAATGCTAAATTGAGATTAATTAGATGATTTTTCTACTACAGAAGTTTGACATAGAAATTAAGGATAAGGCTGGAGTATAGAATGAGTAGTAGATCATTTGTCTCGATTAGAAAGGGTGGATGAGTTGGAGCTAAAGACATTGATTGTTGAGGATTTCCTCAGTGAGAAACTTTTTGCTATGAAAGACAAAGATCCCTAGTTTTCACACATAGTGAATTATTTAGTATGTGCAGAAATACCTGAAGATTGGGGATATTAAGAGAAGAAGAGATTCAAGGGAAACAAATGTGCTATAATTTGAAATGCGTGAAACTAATTTGAAATGCATAATTTTTGCGGTCTTTATAACATGACCTATAAATGTACAAATGTGCTCAAATTTTACGTATGATCAATTCACAAGATGTTTAAGAGATAAACGTACTAGAATTTTGAAAAAAAAACATTGCATCATGAAAAACTACTTGAGTGTATTCTGCTCCAAATACACTCGATGTATTCTGGCCTGACATGTAGAGCGCCTGACATGTAGAGTGTTACTTCACCTTAGAAACTATTAGTTTTCATGTATAGATAGTTACATTTGCAAAAGCTATAACAAATATACAATTATATATATATATATATATATATATATATATATATATATACATATATATACAGAGAGAGATAGATCGATAGATAGATAGATAGATAGATAGATATATGCATATATATATATATATATATATGTGTGTGTGTGTGTGTGTGTGTGTGTGTGTGTGTGTACAAGTTGTGGTCACGAGACCACCTGATCCATAAGTTTGAACATCATATTGCAAATCACATATTATTGATGATAACTTTGATAGAATTTTGTTGGAAGATTAGAAAAGGATTCTCAAGTCTTGAGAACCTGGGTTTGAGAGAAGTATGGCCATTGTGAGGTTTGTGCTCTACAAGGACACAAATCCATAAGGTCCTAATTTAATCATTAAAATTAAGGAGTTGAATTAGTTAAGTAAAAATGAGGTCTATGGTGGTGATCCCACAAACCCTCCCTAGTATATTTTATTATCAATCAACTAGTTTTATTTTTGCATTTTTTATTTTCACTTTAGTTTAATCACTCTCTACAAATTGGATCTTAATTATTGTTCATTGTGATTGGTTCAATTTATTCTCTTAAAAAGTTGTGCTTAGGGACCGATACCTTTCTATACTAAGAACTTACTTGCTTGTTAACAACTGAGTTGTTTGTCATTAATAGGTTAAACACTAGGATTTCTTCCTACTAATTTTTTTATGCAAGTGCCAATACATAAAGTCATGGCACCACTGCCTAGGACAATAGAATTTTCTTTGAACCCCCATTGCTTTGGATAATTAGGAATTTTCCTTTTTCATTGATATTAACTCTCATCTTCTTGAATTTTTCAATGTGTATTGATCTCTTTTCTAGGTACTAATGATTTATTACCATGCTCAAGGTGATAATTCCATAACATTTATTTATTTTATCTTGAGATAGACTTGACCTTCCATCATCTAAATTGAACCCATCAGAGTAGGATGAATCAAGAGGTAGTCAACCTATAGATAGTGTAGTCCTTTTCCATAGAGAGAGAGACCATCACAACCAAATGTAAGGCTTCCTCAATTGATGAATTAGAAGCCCAAACTGCCACCCTTCATGAAGAAGAACCGTAGAAGAAACTCAAGGACTTCTCAGTCCCTACCAATGCCACCACACTTAATCCCATTATGCCTCCTGTTAACACCGCCCCACATTTCGAGATCCATGCACAATGGATAACTATCCTCCAAGGCAATTTGTTTTATGGAAGGATGGGAGATAATTTTCAAGATCATCTTTGATGCTCACTGATCTGTGTGTCTTGTATCAGATGTCGTATGTCTCCAAAGACACCCTCAAATTGTGGATGTACAAGTATTCTATGTCAGACATAGAGATTAGTTGGAACAATGTTATGGGGGGAGATCACATCACTATTTGTCAAGCCCTTCAAGCAATGTTCCTTGAAAATTATTTTTCCCCATCCCTCACCTATCAAATATGGGGACAAATCACATAATTTTCTATGGTTCCATAAGAAACCTTGGGCGAAGAATGGTAGACGTTTAAAGAATTCCTTTTCCATTGTCCACATCATAACATCTCCCAAGTATACCTGATCGAACATTTCATCAAGGTGTCAAAAAAGATAGCAAGACCTTCCTAGATACCTCATCTCGAGGTAAATTCATGTTCCAAAATTATGGGAATGATTGGGAAGTTGTCAAAAGAAGTGTTGTGACCCAAGACCAATCCAATCAAGGGCAACGAGGAGTTCTCAAAGTGATCAAGGATGAAAATAACTCTCAGCTCAAATCTATGTTGAAAGACTCAAGATGCTTTTCCTAAAACAAGATTGTCTGGAGTCTTCTTTCAACGCCTATGAAAGAAAGGGATAGCTACTACAGCCTCAGTATCTACAACAACAAGTAAAATCAGTGAATTATTTTTATGGGATCCCCCAATGCCATGATCACTCTACTCAGCAATGCCAATTTCACTATCATTCCCAGTAGATGGAGGATCTCAATTACATCAATAGCATTCTTGACCAATCTTATTTCAAACTGAATCAGACAAAGCAACAACCTAATTTCCAATACAGAAACCTTGTATGTGCAGGATATGTTGCACAGCAATGAACTCCTAAAATGAACTATAAAGTTCATCCATCTCTGAGTTTTCAATATGCAACCAACCAAATTTTGAAAACTAATGTAACTATCTAAGAAATTTCCAAAACCATGGAAAACAATCTCAAAACCTTAGTGATGCAGCTCAGCTACAGTACCCAAATATCATTTCCTCCATTGAGAAACATCTATTTGAGATAAAACAATTAATCCAATCCTATATGGATCATCAGTAGGCGACTAACTTCCACTTGGTTCAGCTCATTGCCAACCAACACCCTCTTGTAGTAGTTTTTGTTGGGAAACCAATAGTGAATCCCAAACATTTGGAGCAACTCAAATGTGTGACAACACGCCCTAGCCTTAACCTTATAAAGGAGGTTATCCCTTATACATCGACCCAAGAAGATAAAGATAAGCCAACATCTCAATTAGAAAATTTCAATCCTGAACCAGATTTCCCAATCTGCAAGCCTCGTGTGTCATACTAAGATCAGTTGTACCAAATTAAACTTGATACCAGGTTTAATAAATTTAAAGATACATTGTAAATATTATATGTCAATCTTCCATTACTCGATGCCAAAACCAGAATTCCCCAATGGACTAAATTCTTCAAGCTCCTACTTAATCACAAATACATAACTGAAAAATGTGAAACAGTTAAGTTCATGATCAGACATTGTTTAGAGCAAGATTCCTCACAAGATAAAAGTCCCTAGGTCTTTTGGAATCTCATGTTCCATCGGCGATTCTACCTGCCAAAGGGCTAGCCGACCTTGTAGCTAGCATTTTCATCATTCCTCTTAGCCTATGCATGAAATTTGGACTCACTAATGCTTGACCCACCTCCATGACCATCCAGCTTGCTGACTCCTCCAGGAATAAGAAATTTTGTATCATTGAGGATGTCACAGTAAAGATTGAGAAATTTTACCTCCATTGTGATTTTGTAGTCTTGGACAATAAGGAAGATATCCATTACCCACTTATCTTCGGTAGTTTGTTCCTCGCCACAGCCAAGGCCCAAACTGATGTCGAAGCCAAACTTTTGACCTGATGAGTAGTAAACTGGTCTTTTCACTACCATGATCTTGGAGGCTCCACAAATAACATCAAAGAAGAAGAATCACACTTTCTTCAACTGCATGGACTACTTTTTTCTATTGCAACAACAACTCCTCCCTTCAGAAGCACCATCCATCCCTGAGAGTTGGATATCCTTAGAGAGCAATTTTAGTGCAAAAAATATTGAGAGTGTACATGTCTACTCCTCTCCTAAAGAGACACCCCTCTCCCTAGAGGTACACTTTTGCATAGCACATGTAGAATGCTCAAGAGCCATTCTTTCTATATGTAGACCCCAGTCATGCTCCCCAAGGTCCCCACTCACCTGCCTCTCTCCCCCAAAAGGCTTTAATCTATGACAACCACCATACGCCAAATGAGTTGACATTATCATATTTCTACCAAGAAGAATCAAATCGATACTTGGGTCATCAATTTCACAAGTACTAACCTCTAGATCCAAACCATGCATATGATAGTTACCAATATGAGGGGGTGAAAATGCTTCCAGTGAAATTTGCACATGCATACCCTCAGCATTATACTGTCAATTTATCTAAGATCCCTCATTCATCACCGTACATCAATCAATGGGAACCGACCAAGTATGGCTCCAACTATTTTCCTAGCTATTCTTGCATGTATCGCAATATTTGTGGTCGGCGACAAGAAACATGAATCCAAGCAAGGATAGGTGAGTGTTTGAAAGTAAATCCACTACAAGAATACAATGGTTCCATAGAAGCACTAGTTTTTGCTCCTCCATTGTACACCACACAAGCGTTGAGCCTTGATGTTAAATAGGGAGATTATTGGGAGGGAACCCAGCATGTTTATTCCCTCCATTCTAGATTTAAAATTTTTTTGGGATGAGTAAAATTTTATGTTCAAGGTGGAGGTGGGTGGTACGTACCCATTCCACTCATTCTATCTTTTCCTTTTAGCAATTTTCATTGTGTTATGTTGTTTAACTTTAAAAATGTTAAAATTTCCCTTTCTTACTTTAGTTAAGGCCTATAACGAGTCAGTTAGTCTCTTTCATACTCATGTAATAAATGGATCCCTTGATTGAAGTGAGTTTCTTGCATCATTTCTATAATGTTGCCTCTGTTAGAATCCATTTGTCAACTAAGACCTCAATTGGCATTATTCTTGAGAAACGTTGGTAAGCATTGATGGATAGATAGGGACCAAACGCAATTGGCCTTCATCAGAATGGTGAAATTATCTTGTAAAGTTTCTAGATTTTTATCATTAGAATGGTTTGAACTGATGTTAATCACTCCCAAAGTATTGAAATGAACAAAAATGAGAAATGCATAGGATCAGTGTCTTCTACACTTCTTCTACCAGCTTTCTTATCTATCCATTTTGACAAAATAAAAACAAAAGTCAAAAATTGTGCCAAACTCCAAGTTTGGGGTGGCACACCCTGCTTCCCTCTCTAACATTTCTTCCATATCCCTTATAAATTTAATAGGGGTGCATCATCAAGAAAAGATGCCAAAGTGCACACCAAAGTATGCAATCAATGTGATTGCAAACAAATAAATAAAAGATCTTGATTCAAATTGAGGAGACATTTTCGTCTTCCATACCTCCCTTTACTCCTCTTTTATACCTAAGGGAACCAGCATACCCCCAGTTAATCAAAATACAAATCAAACACTTATCTTATGCAAACCCACGAGAGTACCAATATCAAATGGGATATAACATCAGCTTCTTTGCAAGTCCTAAAACTGAAACAAGTTGTGAAGCAAATTTTAGAGGAGAATATTTGAATATTGTGATCAGTGGATAGGAAATTAGGTTCACTTGACCATAAAAAGTGGTAAGGAAACAAATAATGCTATGCAAGAAAGGAGGACAGGATGTTAGTATTAATTGGTGGGTGTATGTGCTTTTGTGTTGCTCGAGGATGAGAAATATTCCAGTTTGGGGTATTTGATAAATGCATATTTATCAATTTAATTTGCATCCTTTAGATCTCTATTTTGGAGCATTTTTGCATTACTCCCTAGTTTTATAGGTAATTGTCTTAATTTAGCTGTTCTTTCTTTAATTGGAGTTTTTATTAGAGTTTCTTGGATTTTATAGAAAATTGGCCAAATCATTCCAAAGCCCAAAAAGACCCAAGGATCTTAGGATTCTATTGCACCTTCAGCCTCCCATCTGATCAGTTGGCACATCCAGTCATTCGTCTCAATTGACAAGAAATATTGACTTTGTAGAACTCCAATTGATTTATAGGTATCCCAGTCGATTGACTCGCTAGCATAACCAATCAAACTCAGATTTGAGAAAGCTCATTATTGCACAAGAATTGGTCATCCTGTAAACTCCAACTGAAATTAATTAAAGTTAGAATCAAGAAGGTTCATTATTGCACAATAATTGGTCAAGACCAAAAATTCCAATTGATCAACTGCAATCCCATTCGATCAACTTGCCAATAAGACCCAGTCCAACTACAAATTAGGAAGACTCATTATCAAAGATGAAATGACCAATTTACCATCAACCAATCGACAAACATTCCTTTAGGACAAAGCATACATTAAATCCAATCGACTGACTAGACTCTCAGTCCACCAACTGGTGCATTGACCCAGAGTGCCTAGCTGCCATAAGTAGTCATTTGTAGGGTTTCAGTCTCCCTTCCATCCTATAAGAGGAGGGGAGTCCAAGCACAAATAATCTCATATTCTATGACTTGGAGCCTCTTATATGCCTATTCCCTTATGTGTATTCTTATCATGTATGAGTTTTTTCTCTATTGGGGCATGTGCAGTAGCCCCATAGCACATTCTTTACTTTGATTGTATATAAATCCAATACTTTAGTGATATAATGTTTTCCATCCCATTTTACATTTGTATTATTATTATATAGATTATATTCTTTGTGGTGTGATGAGACCTAAATCCCAACAAGAATGAACCCATAATCTCTTGATAAGACTCGTTGATGGAGTTTATGATCTTCTTACATTTTAATCTTATTTGTTATAACTTATGGGGATGAGACCACCAGATCCATAAGTTTGAACACTGGTATGGAAATGACATATTCTTGATGAGACCCCTAACAGAATTTTGTTGGACAGTTAGACAAGAATCCTCCAACACTGAGACACCATGTTTGAGTGAAGTATAACCCTTGTGAGATTTATGCTCCACAAGGACACAAATCCACTTGGTCCTGATTTAACCATTAAAATTAAGGAGTTGATTCCATTTACAAAAATGTGGTCTATGGCGGTGATCCCCAGACCCCAAGTATCTTTTAATATCAATCAACCAGTTTGATTTTTGATATTTTCATTTTTTATTTAGTTTGATCACTCGTTCAAATTGGATCTTAAATAGTTTTAATTGTGAATGGTTCAATATGAGATCTTTGAAATAAAATTGTTCTTAAGGAACTATACCGCTCATACTAAGAAATTACTTTCTTATTTACAGATCGGTTGTTTTTTTATTAAAGGGTTAAACTCTCAAGCTTTCCTCCTAGTGAATTTGTTGTGCAACTATAGCACATAATATATGGAATGGATAATGGAAAATTAGAGGTCCCCTAGTACCGGCTACCCCCACATGTGAAGTGTTTTTCTTTCATAGAGGGGAGAGCACTTAGCACCTAGCTGCTAGCAAAGTAAAAATACTAGATTTCTTGTGTCAATATATAAATCATTTAATTTGAATAATTTGATATATTCATATTATTTTTTAGAATCTCTTTATTGTTTCTAATTACCACTTTGAATTGGTATACCTTTTTAAAACTATCATGGTGACTAGGTCGTCTTATTTTCCTTACCATACTCCACCAAGAAAAGTTGCATAGATTTGATTCCATTAATTTTTATCCTAAATAGCTAAATAATTGAATTAAATGTCATCATTTCTAACTTATGTTTCCCTTCTTGGGGTCCATGTGTGGTTTCATTACCTTTGAGAATTCATAAACAGGTGATGTAAAGAAGACCTAGAAGAGACGTGCAAGATTTATCTCCTATTGAAGAGTAGATAGGAATAATACCTATTCTTAAAATTTGTAATTATATTTGTAAGCTTTAATGATTCTGATGCAAAGTAGGATTCTAAAAAGATTTGTTTATACTTTTTGATACAATTTTGTAAATAATTGATCATAAATATCAAGTCTTTACAGTTAATGTCTTTTTTAGGTATTTAAAATTGACATGTCAAATAGTTGGTTTTACCACTAAATTCAAATAAAATGCATGTTGAATTGTGATAAATCTATGGTTAAATTTTCATAATATTTTGATGCTCCGAAAAGGATATATCTAGGTTTTAATATGGTAAAATAATTGTTATTTTGATTATAGATGGAGTAAGGTAAAATAAGTCTATCCTAAGTTTTGATGTGTAGTTGCAACGCATCTCCTTTTTGTCCTTACCCGGTTTGCATGGAAACATGCTGGCTCTGGATCTTTGATCTATTGAATGCAGGAATGAAGGGTAACCACAAATCTTCAGTTGAAGTGAACCAATCCTAGACTTGAGCTTTTGATCAAATGGATAAGATTTGTACCCTACCTCCAAATAGACTAAAGATTGTGGGTTAGCAGTTTAGGAAAGCCTCAACCTCATCCCATGTTGAAATCATGATTTAAAGTGTTTTCTATGTGAGGGGATATATCTACTTCAAGGAGAACTTCAAAGAGGCCCCTCACATGGATTTTTGGACAAGTTAATAGGGAGAAGAGCTTTCACTTTTCTTGTGGCTCTCCACTACTTTCGGCATATGGGAAGAGGAAGAAGAAGTATAGGGATATAGAGGAGACATGTGAGAAAGATTAGTAGGGGTGAAGAAAGATCGAGGCTCTGAGAGTCATTTACAAATGTTTATATACCCTATTGTGGTGATGGTTTTGAATGATGAAGCTAGGCTTACCGTGAGAAGAGGTGAATGTTGGAGTTGGCTTCCAAGAAATCCTCCCTACATTTGGATGCTGCGAAGATGTTTAGGATGACATCACAAAGCTTTTTGAGGGGCTAGATCTTCAAGGGAGGATCAAGAGGAGTTTTCCCCTTTCTAGAAAAAGGTAATTTATAAAAAGGGCTAAAAATAGTAAAAATGTCTTATCAATGTGATTCTTGGACATTTCCTTCATTCTATACACATGCACACAAACACTCAAATTTGATACAATATGTACCATTTCTTGATAATAGTTTAGTCATTAACTAGAAACAGTTTGAAAATTAGTTGGTGATATTGAAACATTCAATTGATGAAAGCATATCTAGAGTGATTATAATTAGAGTTTTATGTACATCAAAGAATCTATTTGGCATTGAAAGTATAACTTCTTCTAAGTTTAGAGTAAATGTAACTAGGTTTGGTCACAATGTTAAATAGAGATGATATTTTGTGTAATTAAATACTTGAATTCAAAAAATAATTAATAGGGAATAGTTGGAAAAACCACTTTAGTACAAGTTGGTTATGGTAAAAGAAAGAAGTAAAATGAAAATTCCAATATAGTAGTTAGGTTGACTGTTAGGTTTCCTATTAAATGGAATTTATTTGTTCCCAAGTGATGAGGTAATAGGACTGAATAAATTCCTACCCATGCACCGTACTAAATTCTTGGTCATCATCCTAATACTCACCCTAGCAACTATATAAAATCCAATTGTGAATATGTTTTCATACTTTTATTTTATACTGATATTTAAATAAATATTCAAAAAATTAAATTAATACACACATATATACATATATATAAAAATATGTTGACAAGGAGTGGCTCAAGTGGTCAAGCACGGTGTCCCCTAACAAAGGGACCCGGGTGTGAATCCCAAATGCCTCCTTTGATTTACCACCCTTTGCAGCGTTCGGCCTCCGTCACAAGTGTGGGAGAGGGGGAGAAATCTTTCTTTCTTAATCCCATATATATATATATATATATATATATATATATATATATATATATATATATATATATATATATATCGTGTGTGTGTGTGTTATTCTGATTGTTTTTGCAGAATGTATTACATTAGTTTGATGTTTTTATAATTTTATTTGTTGTTTAGGATTAAATTTTATTTAATATTTTTGATGAATTTATTAATGGTATGTGAAGTGAATTTAAATATGTGGTTTTTAGGAAGGAACAAATTTGGTCGTAGTAGATATGAAAAGATTCCACATAAATGAACAATACTACCACAATTGTAATGGTTACATGCAAAGTTATTAATAATGGAAAGCATTATCATGTCCATTTTCACATTGACATTTCCTTACAAGTATATAGTAGGTGGTGGAACTACTTTATTGGGAAAGATAGATCTATTTTTTCATTCATATATTTTTCAAAATTCCAACTATCTTAATTGCATTCAATTGAAGTAGGAAAAGTTACTGAATTCTAGAAAATATATTTCAGAACTGTGGATGACTAACACTATGGAAAATACACACACAATAGACAATGTAGATTCCATAAGGATGTCTAGTAATATAAAAGGGTAAGAGGTTAGTGATACATTTGACATATTTTTTTTTTGAGATACTTCAAGTATATAGAGCCTCTTTCCTTTGTCATTAACTTTATAGATAACCATTATCCCATCACAAACAAATTAATTCTTTGTTTCTCTATGTATTCAAAAATTTATCACTCTTGTGGCCATTTTCCATTACACATATACAAGTACCAACATTCACCATCCCAAGAAGCACAACTCATCCAGAATTATCCATGCCTAGTTCTTACCTTCTTGGTAATGTACGTAAAATTAATCCCAAGAAAAATAAAAATCACATATTTAACTCTCAAGTATATAAATTCAATAATAAATACCTTGAAAGTGTAGTACACGCCATGTTATTATTGTTCTATTGTAGTCCACCAAAAATGTATAGATATGTGTAATAGCTACAAGTCAATCAACATAACTAAATCTGTAGAGAATGAAATATTTTTTGAAGAAGAAAAAAAGTTCATCCTAAAAATCTCACACTTCATCTACTTGTTAAGTATGAAAAGAACTATGTGATTTCCAAGCAACCTACATTTTATGGTGAGTCTATTACAACTTTAGAGACATTGTTTCACTATTTTCGATGTGAAATGTAACAATACTCATTCCAATTTTTACATTTAATTTCTTCCTAATCCTATTATTATATAAAATTTTATGTATTTTACAATGTTAATCTGTTTTTAATACAATTCTATTGTAGGACATCATAAGGATGATTTGATATTACATAGTAATTACAATACATGCACCTTATATCCACAAATAGTAAGATATAATACTAATGATAGAAGATTTTCTATTAGGTCAAAACAAGGTTTAATTCCTAGGGTTTTTTGGTTCATTGGTTCAAGTTCACACGATGACACCTAATTTATGTTTTTATATCAGTTCTTAATATATAACAATACCTTTTGATTTCAATTAAGATATACAAACTAGCTCACTTTTACTTGTTTCATTCCCCCATTCCATAATATATTTTTGTGACTATGCATATCACCGATGTATAACACTACCATTATTGTGTTTGAATTCCCTTTTACACCATAACAAAATATTTTTTAAGATGATTTTGTTCAAAAATACTTAATTGTAATATCAACATTTTTTGTCATTTGAGATGTAAAATTCTTTGTGTTGTGAGTTAATTGCATTTGTCTAGCTCTTTATATACAAACTCTTAATTCACAATCGATAAACACATAAATAAGTTATATTTTGTAATAATTTTAAATAAAGTGTATGGGAATGATATAGAAATTATAGTATCATATTACATGATGTTGGTAATTGTATTATATTAAAGAGATATTGATTTCTCTACCATATGAGTTTCATGAAGCTCTAACAATTGAAAATGTGGCTTCCATATCTCTCATGGTATCCTAATAAACATTCTAGTTTTTCTAGCAAAGGGATTTGCTTTCTTCTACATGAGGATTGTCTTCCTTATTATGGAGTGACGCATTCAACCTAGTGTCTGAGAACATGTAACTCACAATTTGAGAAAATACAACTTCAGTTCAAAGATTATAAAATGTGAATCTAAGAAGTTGATTGGAGAAGTGATGATCATATTAGATTATATTTAGATGCAATAGGAAGTCCAAAGAAGAGGAAATTGATGGGAAAATTACTAGTTATCTGATGGGTGTTGGATGGGTGTACTGAGTAAAAATATTTGATTGATTTAGATATAGAAATATATTTCAATTAATAATAATTTTTAATATCAAAGTATATGTGCATTTTATTCTATGGAAAAATTGATATTGTATGCACACATTATTCTAAGTTTTTATGCATTTGTGTGGTCTTCTGGACATTTACAAATGTTGTAATCCATTAAATTGTTTTGATTAATCACGACGTGTTTTTAGTTTAAAATATGAGTTAGATTGAGAATTTAATTCATATCTATCTAATGAAAAATACATGTATCATGATATTGACATGTAACACATACTTTTCAACCAATTTAATACATGATAGACGGATGCTTCATGTTTTTATGGTAGGATAAAACTTAATAGAATATAGGCATTTTATCTAGTGGAAGAAGACTATTGTAAATGTATGAATTACTGAAGTGGAGGATAAATATCAGGACTATGCTACATAATATTTGTTATTGACACATAAATTATAAATAATCACTCCGTTTGTTAGTGTTATAACTAAATCCTTTGACATTACATCTTATATGTCCCCACGAGTGCGATGTAGATAATGGAAAACAATTATTCTCAAAAGAAAAATATAAACAAAATTAACAATTAATAAAAGGTGAAACTTGATGTATAGTAATTATTCCAAGGTTTAATCAAAATTGTACTCATTCAATCATCAAATATAAAGGGATTAGAGAAACATACTCTTTGTTCGATACTAAAATTTAAACTTATTCATGAATGTTTCCTATAGGTCATGAGAATATAAATCCACTTGGCCACTTGTTTGTATCCTTATGAGGACAGAAATCAATTATTCCCATCCTCTAGATAAGGATGCATACAACCATAAACTGGGGCAGAGTCAGTGAGGGCAAGAGGGGACCATGAACCCCTAAAGAAAATGAAAAACAAAGTATATATATGTCTATATTTATTTGAAAATTTGAGATGTATAGACTCTAGGATTTACGCTGCCATTTAACAAACCTGCAACTGTAGCCAGAGTGCTATGGCATCTCCTTGTGTCCACTGTGGCCTAGGTTTGAAACCTGGTCATTCAAAAAATCTTCCTATTTGAAGGATTATTTCAAAGTCGCTTTTAAAACGTAATAAATTTCTACAATTATGTAATCTAGAAAATTTGAGCCATATATGAGTTCCTATAGTGTGTATTCATTTTGGTTATGGTTTAGGTTCAATACTTCCTTACAACAATATGCATTCTTTGTGAAAAACTCTTTAGATCCCTTTTAAGCAAACTCTTCAGATCATTAATTGGAACTGTACTGCCCTCTTCAAATTGAAAATTCTTATATGTTGGATAAATCTAGTATTGAGTTTACATATTTAAGTTTCTCTATCAAGGAACATAAGTTTCAATCACATATTACCAATAGAAGTAATAAAAAATAATATTAGTTTGTATATTTCCTTGTCATGAGAGTTGGTTACATCCTTAAGGTATGGTAAGAGAGATCCAAGAATAAAGTCACATGAAATCTACAAATAAACTAAAAACATGTTCTTACTCCCACACATATAGCCAATCATTATATAATCTGGTTCTCTATATCATGTATGACATGTTTGATTTTATTAAAAAAGTAGATTGGTTTAGAGAAAACAATTGTCCTGGTTGAGAAGTACTTTATGAACTCGTGGACTCCACTACCAAGACATCACAAGCCACATCTTGTATATTCATATATAAGTAACATTAAATGTCTTATATTTAAGGTTTTTGTCATAAGCATCACATTTAATACCTACATTGTAAACTACAATCTACTAGCGCAATTCCTTGTGTAATTCAAACAAACTTCTACTAATTTTTTTTTAACATTAAAGATACCAAACTATAGAAATATCTTCACATAAGCATGGACAACTAATTTCTAACAACCTCTTATGAATGAAAAAACTAATAGGTCAAAAAATAAGATAATTGGATGTATAAGATGACATCATGTGGTTTCTACAGGTCATGTGTGCAATTCTAAACTTATAATGGAAAATAAATTGGAATTACTCAATATTGAGTGAAATTCCTATAGGAAATTTATTCTGACTAGATTACTAATATCCATATTGACATACCTTTACCAATCAATTATAATAAAATTGACAATTGTTTAGAAAAAAAATGTTTGTTTTATGAGTGTGCTAACACAACTCATATTTCCGGTCAATAGTAAAAAAAAAAATATGTATACATCTTATGTTGTGCCAAATTATATTATAGTGCACCCTTGAAAAAATTGATATTATATTTTAAGTAAATATATATATATATATATATATAATTATGGGAGTCATTATGGTCGTGTCTCATAAAAACAAAATTATGATAGAAAACACATAATGTAACATACTTTACCGCAAACAATCAACAACGCAATGTATAAAAACTACCCATGACCACAATTGTACTCTTTAATTTTTTAGTTAAATTTATATTCGTCCCTAATGATCAAACCATGGCTCCACCCCTGAATATAAACAATGTTATCAATAAAACAAGTTCCAAAGATGTTTCTTATACAACATATTTGTCACCATATATTCTCATATGATGACTATTTTTAACAAATATCTCATGTAAACTCTTTCGTCGGATTCTTTTCCTCTCTTCATTTGCAATTCATGCACCTTCCCATGTATGCTAAAAATCACCTCTCCTAATATGGAAGTCAACACTAATTCCCGATATCATAAGAATCCTTGACCAAAAGCATTTTTAAGGGCACAACTTAGACAAGAAGACAAAATGTTAATATCCTCTATAGTGGGGGTGGTTGATAGGGTGATTGGTTGTATAATAATGAATTAATGTGATTGTAAGGGTTCTAAATAAAGGTCAATAAAGTGTATGAATGTATATGAAACAAGTGTAATAGGAAATTTATCATGTATGAATGTTTGTGTCTAGAATGTAAATAATATGGGAAATCTGATATTGAACATAAAAATATCAACCTTCAACTTGAATATTTTTCATAGGAATGGTTCGTAGTATATTCAAATAGAGAGTGCGGACATTGAAAATTATAAAAATATACAACTTAAAATAAAACATCATTATATTTTTCAACTGATTGATTCCCCCATCCTTGAAGGATTGGTGTTTCATATGATAGAATCAGAAGAAAATAACTCAGATTTTGAAGCAGGCAATAGCTTATATGATGGTACAAATTCATTACAGTAGGACCTTATAAAAAAATTTGCAAGTATATGGTATACACATAAATTTCATTACAATGGTTACTTTTTATTTATTTCATTGAACTATTCTTTCAGGATAGAAAATGATATCTTTCCAATTGCTATTCTATATAACTGACATTTTACATTTTATTATATGATGTCAATTTTTTTTGTTACATTTATAATGGTCTTCCCCTTAAATTCCTTATCTTCGGTAAACACATATGTTAGGCTCACATATCATGTAGGGATAACATTTTCTCTTAACCAACAACTTAACTTCCAACCATTTTCTTCATCTTGGAGATTGCCCCCATGCCAGTTTTCTTGGTATCAATCAAGAAAAGACATCAACATGGTGCATTCAATATAAAAAATTCCAAACATTTGTTAACAATTTTATCTAAAAAAATCAATACAAAGAAACCATTCACAAAATATTAAGATACTACAATATTAAAGTAGATATAATTTCCCCCACCCACATCTCGTTGCATTTATCAAATGCTCGAGATGGTGGTAAATCAAGAACGCTTGTGTGTGTTATTAAAGCTTGGACTCCTTCATAGTAGACCATCATGATCCACCATTTGTGTTATTCCTTGTGGGCAATATTAACATACTATGATTTCAATATATGTAGATTATTACTTATCAATAGTTTAACATTATTATTAATTTCAATCCAGATTTCATGTTTTCTAATTAATGGCAATATGATTCTCATTAATTGGAGTCATATGTCTCCCTTGGACTCATTACCTCCCTAACCACCTTCTCAATTGCATCTCTCTTGGTTTGGTAATTGACCTTTTCTTCTAAAATACATATTAATATCTTGAAATGAATTTTATGGTCAAGGAATTTCTCATATTCATGGTCAAGGCCTAGACCGGGAGTGGTGTGATTGAGAAGGTGACTAGGAGGGCAATAAATAATTAATTATGATGTCCATAACAGTAACTATCTCTTCTTTCCGCATAGATCTTCATCTCAATCGTGATAGTTCATGTATTATTTTGTATGTATAGGACATATAGATAAAAACCTAAAACAATATTGGCATGTATGTCTAATTCTTGCATCTCAAATTAAATAGGTGATAGTTCATATTTCTTTTCTTGTACATATTTAAAGTTTTATCATCCCAAGTCTTTCACATCATGCTCTAAATAAAGTCTTTCACATCATGTTTCTAAATAAAAAATATACATATGATTATTTGGATAAGATCCCAAAGTATTCTGACATATCAGATCTAAAACAAGGTTCTTTCTCCCTATAATGAAAGAATAATTCTAATAAATAATATTTTTTGTATCAGATAAGTTGTTGCATACTTGGAAATTTCCTTATAGAGGCGAGTATTAATTATGTATTAGAATTATTCTTCAATTATGGAAAATGACATCTTTTTTATTGCTACTATATATCAATCACATTTTACATTTTCTTATATGATCTCAATATTTTCTATTTTGTATAACATGGTATTTCCCTTAAATTCCTTTTCATTATTCAATAGGATTTATACTCACGTATATCTATATATTACATTTTCTCTTTACCAACTACTTAAATTACAACCTTTTTCTTCATCTTGGGAGACCCCCACCCATATTGGTTTTCTCTGTATATATCAAGAAAAGGAACTAAACATGGTGCACCAATAATTTTTTTTCCAAATATGTGTCAACCCTATCTTTTAAAAAATTCAATGAAAATCAAACAATCACAAAATACTAAGATGTTGTAGTAATAAAATAGAAATATTTCTCTCCACCACATCTTGAGCATTGCCAAAATACATGAGATGGTGCTAAATCAAGAATGCTTGTGTCTCTGTGATTCAAACTTGGGTCCATTCATTGGAGACCATCAGAATTAACCAACTGCACTATTCCTTGAGGGTAATATTGTTATACTATGGTTGCTATATATGTAGATTATTACTAATCAATAGTTTAATATAATTATTATTTTGCATCCTTATTTCATGTTTTCTAATTAACAATGTTATGACTTTCCTTAGTTGTACTCATATATACCCCTTACAATCATTACCTCCCTAACCATCTTCTCAGTTACCTCTCTCCTGGCTTGGGAATTGACCTTTGCTTCTCAAATCCATATTAATCTCTTGACATGAATTTTAAGGTCAAGGAAGCTCTCATATTCAAGAAAAATATTATCAGGGACTAGGCCAGGAGTGGGGTGATTAATTATGATGTCTATAATTCTAGTTATATTTTGTTACCATTTAGACCTTTATCACAACCATTTAAGAATCTAAGGTACATCTCCTTTCCCTATGTATATCTTCCCTAATTATACAAAGAGAAGAAATCATTGCTATAAAGTGGCCATAAAAGCATGTAAGAATAATTCAACAATAAATCTTAGAACAGTGAAACAACTAGTATTATATATGAAATTCTTGTTTACCAATGTTTTTGACATGGAAGTTACTCCCCCATGTCCAAGATACAAAAGTCTACTCGCTCATGATGGAAGAGATGGAAGATGAAACTAAATATGACTCGAAAAGGAAAATAGTAAAGAAATCTATAAAATAAATGAAACGAGTGAGAATTCCAACTTGGAGATGAAGTCCCAAGCTAGAGCCTCACCCTTGCTAAAGCTTCTTCTCCAGCAACCTTCACTCCCAAAGGGTTCGAGTGGAGAATGGATGTCCTTGCTACAATCTGCTAAAGAAATAGATTAGAGAAAGGGATTGTTTCCTGATTAACCACATCTTCTTCCCTAAAATCACTTCTCCTCTGCTCTAGTTTGTTCTCTACTTGAAAATTCTTCTAGATGATGAGAGATAACCATCCCTTGTGTGGACTTTTGTATTTAAAAATGAGGTAAGATTGTTTTAAAAAATAGTAGAAATTGATTGTGACATGGCGTGTTGCAGTAGGCACATAGTGTGTCACCTTGAGTAAATGGTGTCAAAAATGCCGTGCCCAAAGAGTGCACGGCGTGTCGTCTAAGAGACACACTGTTTTGCTGATAGTTAGTGAAGATCTTCAATGGTGTGAACACATTGTGTTCTAATAAACACACATAGTGTTGTTTGGTAGAAAATATGACAATCAATTTGTTTGATAGGGCACGATAAGCTGTCTAAGAGACACATTGTGTTTCTTCTCATCAGGGGAAGGTGAAACCGTTTGCATCCATACCCAATGTCTACTTATGGGCACATGTCATGTTCTATCTAGAAACTTTGTTATAAGTCTCTTAGAACTTGTAAATCTTTTGTAGAATTCAACTAAGGTTAGATTTTAGTCGGATTAAATCCAATTATTTGTCATTATTGTAAAAATGATGATAATTTGTTTTATAGTAAATAAGAAAATGAATTTTCTAGACTGGGAGAGATGGCGGACCTAGGGTTTGGTCGTGGGAGCAGTGGAAGATGTGGCAGAGGCTATGGCAGCCGTGTGCACCACACCCAACCTCTGGAGATGACATCTACATCAGGGGTAATGAGTAAAACAGATGAAGGCGGTGCAGACATGGAACTGGCACCTATCGACAATGGTCCTTCCAAACTCTCCTACAAGGATGCAACCACTGGCTTGGTGGGTGGCAGTTTAACTTATTTGAACCCCACGTCCCCCAATCTGATCAAGGACAAGGATATATCTATGGACTTGTTTGGGTTTCTTCCCTCAATCATGATTCATTGGGAAGTTACCCAGCCTCCACTCGAGCCCTAGAAATATGTCTTCATCGTCAAGGCAATAGGCATCAACATGGGCTTCCAAGTTTTAGTCAATAAGATACAACTCCTCTGGCGTCCATCAGAATCCTTCAGGGTTATTAACCTAGAGCAAAGCTATTACATAGTCCAACTCACCAATGAAGAGGACTATGTGGTTCCCATGATGGGAGGACCTTGGACAGTCTTTGGCACTACCTATCAGTCCAATCCTAGTCCCCCTCATTTAGGCCATCAGAACCAATACCCAAGAAATTGGTGGTATGGGTTAGGGTTCCGGACCTTCCAGTCATTCTATACCATAACCAACTACTATGGAGTGTGGCAAATATGATTGGCAAAACCACCAAGATAGACTCCACTACAACCCAAAGAAATAGAGGAAAGTTTGCAAAAATCACAGTAGAGGTCAAAACTACTAAACCACTGCTCCCTGATGTATTCATCAACAATGAGTACTTCAAACTATAGTATGAGAACCTACCCTTTATCTGCATGAAGTTTGGAAGGGTGGTCCATATAGATACTGAGTGCAAGTTTCTCCCATCATCACACGAGGCCTCGGTCTCATCGTCCAATCCCGTCCCCCTCCCCGGCTTCACATACACCATGGCAATTCATGCTAAAAAACCAGAGAGGCGTAAGGCGCAAGCACAAAGCAAAGACACACAAAAGGTCCCAAGGAAAGCTGTGGGAAAAACTCACGATGATGCAGTCTGATCCCAGTATCAGACAATGAAGTCCCGGATAAAGAGAATGAGTGGGAAAAAGTGATGAGCAAAAATAAATAAAGAAAAAAAGACAAGCCAAAAAGAAAACGATGCCATCTATGACTAACAAAGGTGTACCTGAGGTGAACACATTATTCATCCTTGAAGAGGATGAACTCAGCAAGGGAAGACAGTCCTCGGTAGTGCCAGATGCCTCATATTAATTCCAATCTTCAAGGACGGACACAAGCCCTCACCGACGTTCCTCCCTCCTTCAACAAGGCCAAGGAGGAAATGGTTTTTTGATGTTATGGAACTGCAAAATAGTGTATCAATTTGTCCAAAGTCCTAATAAAAATAGAAATAAAGGGCACACCTAAGAGCCACCCTCGAATGATGCATCCCCTCCATCAGAAACCATCGAGATAGCTCGTTCGCTGGTGTTCCTTGATGAAGAGGATCCCCCCGGGTAGATGCTACTATGAATGTTGAAGAATCAGTCGATGCTCAAGCGGTGGGCATGTGCGCCATGATTAATTAAGCCCCACCACCCCCCTTTCTGCCTCTTTTAATAAATATATGTTGTTGGAACATTCAATGGGCAAGGAAAAAAGGCAAAGTAGGTCTTATGAAGGACTTAAAATTCTCACACAAACTCCAACTTTTGGAAATTCTTGAACCACAATGTAGTGTCCTTGTCGCATCTAGTATCATCAAGAAGGAAGGCTTCTCCACCTCCCCTAGAGTCGAATCCATTGGTTTTTCTGGTGGGATTTGTCTTATGTGGGATAGTTTACGTTGCAACATTGAGATCTTGTGCAGCCATCGCCAGTTCATTCATTGCAAAGTTAACAAGGAATGGCATCTTATAGTGGTGTACGCTAGCCCAAACTCTACCAAGCATAGATTCTTGTGGAACCGTTTAGAAGAACTCTCTACTATGAATTCATCATCCTGGATAGTTCTTAGAGACTTCAATGCCATGCTAGATACCTCTGAGAAGATTGGTGGAACATATTTCAACAAACACACATCTAATCACTTCAATGAATGCCTTTTGAACATTGGCTTATTCGATGCGAAGAGCCAAGGCTAGTTCTTCACCTTCCATATGGGACGGGTTAAAGAATGTCCAGATCGCACGACCATCAATGTTGAGTGGATGAAAGCCTACCCAGATGAAACAATTATTATTCTTCCTCGTATCAACTTCGACCATAATCATCTACTTCTCTCAAACAAATCCACAAGCATAAAGAAGAATTACATATTTCAAACTAAAGGAAGCTAGCGTCTGACCCCTTCCTTCCATTCCGACGTCCTCCCCATGTGGAACAATAGCATCACATTCAATGATGCCCTCCACTCCTTCAAGGTAGGCGTACAGAAATGGGACCAAAAAAGAATCTAGAGTCACTACAAAGAAAAAGACAAGTTGTTAAGGCATATCAATACATGTCAGGTATCCTCACAACAACCCCATGCCAAATCTATCTGATTGTAGGAAAGATATAATCAACTCCTCTTAAGGGAGGAAGTGGATTGGCAACAACGAGCCCATATTGATTGGCTCATCCTCGGAGATAACAACACCAAATTCTTTCACTCTTATGTCAAAGCTCGGCGTCATTTCAACAAGATTACCAGGTTGAAGAATGTGGATGGTGAGTGGGTGTCTTCCCCCAATGGCATCCAATCACTCGTCTTCTTCTTTGGTCTCCTTACATCTACTTTCAGACCTGATGTACTGCACTTAGCTTCTTATGTAGGTGTCTTCCTCCCTCTACCATATAATTTTTCTAATTGGCTCTCTGCCATGCTAACAACCAAAGAAGTGAGACGTACGCTATTCCTCATGGCTCCGTCTAAGAAACCTAGACCAGATGGTGTGTATAATGAGTTCCTACATAGCAATTGGCACAAAGTAGGTGGCTCTATTATGAAAACCTTTAAGACAATTTTCATCTCTGAAGCTATTGAAGAGGAACTAGATGATTCTCATATGGTCCTCATTCACAAAACCAAAACTCTGCAAAGTTGCAGTGATCTTCACCCCATATCTTTGAACAATGGTTGTTTAAGCTTATCTACAAGTGTTGGTCGAACGCATAAATCCTCTACTTAATAATTGGGTCTCTCCAACCCAATCCGCTTTCATTCCAGGAAGACTTATAAGTGATAATATCCTCCTTCTACAAGAGGTCATCCACACAACAAAATCCGAAGCATCCACAAAAAAGTGGATGTGTATCAAGCTAGAATTATCTAAAACCTTCGATCATATGAGCTGGAATTTTATAAATGACACTCTACGAAGAACAAGCCTTCCAACCAACATATATAATATCATCCTGTAAATCATAACAAAAGGTTCTACCTTGGTGCTCTGGGAAGGTATTCCCCTTCAACCCTTCAAAGCCTCCCAAGGAGTCAGACAGGGTGACCCAATCAGCCCTTATATCTTTGTCTTATGCATGGAACACTTGAGCCAAGAAATTTCAAATGTAGTGGTGCAAGATAGGTGGAAGGTGATGACCATATTAAGAAGTGGCACAAAAATCTCCAATGCCCATTTTGTTGATGACATTGTCTTAATGGGTGAAGCCTCAATCTCCCAAGCAAATACCATCAATGACATCCTCACAAAATTTGCTCGAGTTTCAGGGCAAGTCATCTTTGTTGAGAAATCTAAATGCTACTTCAGTATTAACACATTGAGGCCTACTGTCCGAGTTGTCAGTAGGAAGCTAGGCATCCCATGGACATCATATTTGGGCAAATATTTAGGTGTGTCTATACTACATCATTGGGTTAACAAAGAAACTCATGCCGACATTATTTATTCAATATGTAGTCATATGAATAGCTGGACACCGAGACACCTCTTTCTTGTAGGCAGAATCACACTAGCAAGAAGCACTCTCCAGGCCATTCCCACATACACGATGCAATTTGTCCACTTGTCGCCCTCTTTATGTGACGATATCAACATGCACATTAGAAAATTCATTTGGTCAGGCACCTGGGAGCAAAGGAAGTTGTCACTCATTTCTTGGAAGAAAGTCACCTCTAATACAGACCCGAAAGGTCTTGGCATCAAGGATGCATGTGACCATATTCAAGCGCTTATGCTCAAATATGTCTGGTCCTTCCTTAACCAGCTATGTAATCTCTGGGTGAAGGTCATGATAGAAAAATATGCCCGGAATGGAAGTATTACCAAAACGCATGGGTCCTCAGCTTGGAACTTCATTAAGAAACACATACCCATTATCCAAAGCAATAGCTATAAGGTAATTAATGATGGTAAATCTACTTCTGTCTAGACAGACTGGTGGATCCATGGCAAATCTATTTAGGAGATTCAACTAGATTTCCAAGTACCTACTGATCTGGAAATGCTGAAAGTGAACTCTATGAAGCTGGATAATGATGAGTGGGATTGGGGTTTCATACATCGATACCTCCCTCAATCAACTTGGATAAGCATTCAATCCATTCATGCACCTCTCGTAATCAATGGCCCGGATACATGAGGATGGCCTCTTGAGCAATTAGGCACCCTTACATCCAAATCCGCCTATCGGTGGATTCGCGAACATAAAGATTACTCAACTTTAGGTAATTGGAAGGATATATGGACCACGCCTCTTCCAGCAAGAGTGCGGGTGTTTGGCTCCTCCAACACAAGGCACTTCTCATAAACGTGGAGAGGCAATGACGACATATGGACATCTGTGAAACACGTCCCATGTGCAACAATGCACAAGAAACTATATTGCATACATGAAGGGACTGTAGCTATAGCAAACCCATCTGGCTTGCCTTAAACATCAACAATGCCTTCTTCTCACTCACAGAAGACGAATGGATATCCTGAGTCAGAAAAGTGCCTAAAGACTTCAATGCATTACTCTCAATCCTCCAAACGACCTGTTGGTACATTTGGCAGTGTCAGAATGAGCAAGTGCATGAGGGTACTCTGAAACCTCCATAAGTCAAAGTGGACTTCATCAAAAATTGTGCAATGACTTTTCAAGCTAATTCTAGGTTATCTAGCAAATCCAGTCTCTCACCAGCTACTGACTATCCGAATATCAATGCTCTCCATGGGTTTAACTATTACAATTTAGTGGATGCATCCTTCACCAATCAATCCCTGGGTAATGGAATTCGTACATGTAGTGGATAAATGGGGTACTTGTTGTCATGGATGTGGAGTTCATCTATGAAGCTCCTATGCACTTGAAGCGGAACACCAATTTGTCATCCACGGATTGAAGATAAGTGTGTCAAAGAACTGGCATAACTTCCTTCTCCTATCTGATTCCAAGCAAGCCGTCATTGTGGTGACCTGTACCTTTGAAGCCACATGGAAGTTCAAGCCATATGTAGTGAAGATCAAACACCTCCTGAGGAAGAGCGGGGACACTCAAATAAAACACATCCTGAGAAACAAAAATAATGTAGTTGATTCCTTAGCAAAACGTGCTCATTCTTTCTCTGAATGCTTTTCTTTTTCTATTGATAAACTGAGCTGGCTCATCTTGAGCACTCGTGTAGAGTTGGAGTCATTTTTTTCTTGCACTAGAGAGTAAGCTCAATAAATGATCTCTATGATTGAAAAAAAATTTAAATTTTTAGAAAATAGGTGAGATACTATTTTTACTATAGATGTATGTGATGGGTTATTACTATTTCACATTATTATTCTTGACCATATATCGTCTAGTCAAAATCTTGACATTGTGAACTTTCAGTCGCCTCTCTCCTAGAATGGGTACTAAAAATTAGGTTTGCAAAACATTTTTTATCTTGGCTTACATCGTATGACCACACATTAATTAGATTAATAAAAAAGAAGTAAATGGCCTAGAAGGAGGTCATTGAGAAGGTTACTAGCAAGGTGATATAACTGTTATATAGATGTCCAGTATTGCAGTCCTCCATTATTACAACATATATCTCTACCCAAGAAATGATAAATTCACATATTACATTGGAAACGTAGGACTCAGAGACAAAATTAGCAAACAATAGTACAACAATATATTCTTACATCACCAAATTTTGTACCAGAAATCAATAATTGGTAGTTCTTTTGTTATACATGTCATGAGTTTTATCATCTGGAATTAAAAATCTCTCGTGACTAGAAATAGACTATTCCCAATTTTAATTATATAATCAAAGAGGAAATATAGAAAATATTAAATAAAAATAAATAAGTGAGTTTTCCATATATGTAGTCCAAGGTAATTGAACATTCAAGCAACATTAGTCTTATCTAATTTGTGTGAGACAAATACTTAGTAAAAAAGATTAGAGTAAACATCCAACTCATATTTAATTACATAAGTGATGACTATTGGTCCATATTGGAACTACAACATGCCACATTCTATTAAGAAATTTGACCCTGGCCTTCTCTCCTGATCTTGACGGTAACCCTACCCAATCACACACACATTGAAATTTTTTTACATACTTCAAGCTAAGACATTTAATATGTCCACCCTCAAGATCCAATTCCTTAAAAATGCCTACAATGTGTTATATAGAAAAATAATTCTAAAAGTATCTCATTACAAATTATTTTTTCACATGGGTCCATATTCATTTAGTCAAAATCTTGACATTGTGAACTCTTCTTGACTTTAGATACCTCCCCTTGACTCATTCCCATCCTAAGAACCCTCAAGATTTTCTCTCTCTCTCCTAGATTGGGCACTGACCTTGACTCTCTAAATCATTTGTCAACTCTACGCCATAACTTTTTGATCAAGTCATCACTTAGATGAATGGAAAATATGGTTAAAACCTATATTGAGAGAGGGTTGACTGAAAATATGGTTAAGACCTATATTAATGGAAAATATAGTTAAGACCTATATTGAGAGAGGGGTGACTGAAAAGGTAACTAGAAAGGTGATAAAGACAAAATCTTGATGTGCATAATTGTAGTCCTCCATTCTTGTGACATATATCTCCATCCTACACATGATAGTTCTTATGACACATTTTAAAAAGAGGAGTTAAGACAAAGTATAGCCAAAAGAATGATAAAAAGCATCACATGATTTACTATGCTAGAAAGATTCTCGAAGAGGCACAAGTAAATTATATGACCAAGGCAAAATAAATGCTAACAATAGTGTTCACTTTCAACAAGTTTAGATCATATATGGTGGGACCAAAAGTGAATACACAGATCATGGTGCAATAAAATATCTAATGCAACAGAAAGACACAGAACCTAGGCTTTTTAATGGGCCATCTGTCAAGAATCATTGTAGTGATAACAAACACCTACCAGTTAATCACAACTATCTTGATGAGGTACTATTGATGACCAAGTTGTTGAGATCTAGGCCCTATAATTTGCATACATGTGTAATTGGTCTGTCAAAAGCTACCACTTGAGCTCACATATAATGAGAAGAGAAAGTTAGTTTCAGACTTGAATTTTTTTTACTGGGATGACCCTATCCTATTCAAGAGATGTGTTGATAATCTGTATCACGGTTGCATACCAGAAGAGGAAGTGCCTCAAATTCTCAAAAAATGTTACTTTTCACCTTATGGAGGACATTTAGGCAGAGACAGGACTGAAGCAAAAATTCTACAGTCTGGTTTTTTTTTGTTGTCTCTATTCAAGGATGCTCGCACATTTGTGAAGAATTATAAGGTGTGTCAACTCACTGGAAACATTTCAAGGAGAAACGAAATGCCCATGTCAAATTTGATTAAGGTATAGTATTTTTATGTTTGGTAAATAGATCATATGGGACCGTCCCCATCTTGTAGAGGTAATAAATACATCCTAGTAGCAGTGGATGATGTTTCAAAATGGGTAGAAGTGATAGACACCACGTCCTATGATGCATAGCCTATGATCAAAATGTTTGAAAATATTATCTTCCATAGATTTGGGGTCCTATGAACCATCATCAGTGATGGGGGACCCCATTTTTTTTAAAGACAGTTTGCTACACCGCTGAAGAAGTATGGAGTAACACATAAGATCTCCAACCCCTATCACCCACATACCTTCGGTCAAGTAAAGGTGTCCAAATGTAGATTAAGCAAATACTGGAGAATATGGTAGGGAGGACAAAAAGGATTGGTCCATAAAGTTAGATGATGTGATATGGGCATATCGTACTGCTTATAAGACCACCATAGGAACCACACCTTACAAACTAATATATGGTAAGGCTTGTCACTTACTATTAGAAGTGGAACACAAGGCTTTCTGGGTGATCAAGTTCTTGAATATGGACCCAAAATTAGTAGGAAAGAAAAGGTTTTTGTAGCTAGAAGAATTAGAGGATCTTAGGCTCAATGCTTATGAAAATGCAAGGATCTATAAATAGATGACCAAGGTGTGGCATGATGCCCACCTAAGTAGAAAAGATATCTTAAGTGGATAAGGTTCTCCTTTTTAACTCAAGAGTTAGACTTTTTCTGGGGAATTTAAAGTCAAGGTGGTATGGTACCTTCACTGTATCCATGATATATTCACTAGGTATGATGGAAATTTGTAACGAAAAGACTGGGACATTCAAGGTGAATGGACACAAAGTGAAGAGATACTATGAATACAAAACGTTCACAAGAAGATCAGAACTCCAGTTAGAGGAGCCCGTACATTTATCACCAGAAGAAGTATGAAGGAGCCAAACCAACAGAAAATCAAGCTAAAGACTATAAATTAGTGATTCTTGGGAGGAAACATAAGGATTCCTCAACATATTTTGCTAAAAAATCTAGCACACTCACAACGATCCCATCTTATGTCATGCAGACAACCAAGCTCCCACTTCAATTATGTGATAGAATCGATAGAGCTATCAGGAAGTTTATTTGGAGTGGAGGAAGGAGCAAGAGGGGGGTGCACCTCATCGCCTGGGATAGGGTGTGAGTAGCAAATCCAATGGTGGGCTCGACATTAAAACTATGAGGGACTGGAATAGTGCCTTAATTATGCAACATACATTCGATGTTATGAGCAGCGGAAAAACTACATGGAGTAAAGCAATGGTAGCTAGACTAGAAAGAAAACCTAACACAACTAATGCATACCTCTCTGGCTTAGCTTGGTTAGTTGTTCTTAATAGGGAATTTGTTGAATCCAATTCCTATATGTCCCACATCAACGACAATTCTATTAATGTTTGGAGAGATATATGGCTGCCAAGTGAAAAGTTACTGAGGGACTATGTGAAACAAAGCATACCAATTGCCATTGAGGATCTGCAGGTCAGTAGTTTAATAAACATGGATGATAAGTGGGATCTGGAGTTCCTGGATAACTGGCTCCCAAAGGAAATCATTAAGGAGATTCAAACCATACATATGCCTACTGCACAGGGAGGCGAGGATATAAGAGTCTGGATACCTGATCCGAGAGGTAGATTTTTAGTAGCTACGGCCTACAGAGCTTTGAGAACTAACAAGGAGATCAAAAGGGATGGTCATTGTCGCACTATATGGGAGACCAAAGTTGCGGCCTGGGTGAAGATGTTTTTCTGGCTAATTGGAAACAATGTCATTCTTCCTAATAAAAATAGACACAGAAGACACATGACTACAGATGCTACGTGTAGTAGATGTAATACATGTGAGGAAGATACTTTTCATGCCCTTAGAGATTGCAGGAAAGATCGCCCTATTTGGCTGGGCTTGCTTAGTACTGATACCCCTCTGGACTTCTGGGAAGAGGTTAATCTGGGTAGGTGGGTAAGCCTGAATCTGAAATTTACTGAAGAGAACAAACTTAAGTTCATGATAACTTGTTGGTACATCTGGAAACAAAGGAATTTGTGGGTTTTTTAGAAGAAAGAAACTAATGTGCAGCACCAAGTTCTGTCGATTATTACTGAAGTTCGTTTGAATGGCCAAGTGTGGGAGGCCAGGAGCATATAAGATAGTGGAAATAACACGATGGCCTGGAGTAGACCAGCTCAAGATTTCTTGAAAATCAATACTGACGCTACTTTTAAAGGTAAAAGAAGTGCAATTGTTGTTGTCATTCAGAACCATAATGGCGAGTGGATTGGAGGAATAGGACAATAGATTAAGGCAGGTTCTCCATTGGAAGCGGAGATGCAAGCTGTGGAACTTGCATATAAAATATGCATTGTCTACAATCTCAAGAATATTACCATTGAAACTGACTATAAACAGGTTGTGATTATGATTAATGAGGACTACAGGATGAACCCCAAGTATGCTAGACAAATCTGGGCAATGTAGCAGGATAGATGCAAGTCCACTCGGTTAGACTTCAGTAAGAGAGAAGGCAATACTCTTGCAGATTCACTAGCCAAGTATCACCTTAAAAACAAAACAGGAAACTTTGTTTACCATAAGTTTCTGGATAAAGTATCATGCAATATGATAGGCGACCCTTGTAATGGTAGTAGTAATACCATATTTAATTCTATGCAGTTTACCAAAATATGTAGCACACATTTGAATTGGCTTGTACGAGGTGGGCAAGATGAATAAAATCACCACCTGACTTCCTTAAAAAAACTATTTCATAATTTCTAATCTCATGTTTCATCATTAGTTTTCACATTTTTTCTATTTCGTAATTTCTAATGTACATAGAATAAAATCAAGAAAATTTTAGACTACTGTTTTTATTGTAGGAACCATTGACACCTTAAAGTGTCATAATCAGAAGGTGCCAAATTCCTATAGAGCCATCAGATGTGGGCATATGGGCCACCATCGGATCTTCATAATGACTTTGTAAACTAACATCCAGACCCACCATCAAGTCATAGGAACCGATGACTTTGACAAACCATCGAATTGTCATACCATTAGATCTTGGACAACGACTTCCGCAATTTTGGGTATTTACATTGTTGCACCATTGAATTTGGAAACCCATCAAATCTTTTAATGTTGATCAGTAACACCATAGGATCTTTGACATTAATCAAAATTGACCCAAGGCACCCTCATTGACGAGCCATCAGATCTGACATCCATCGGATCACTTCACTTGTGCACCATCGAAAAGTGAGATTCAATGGTCGCCCAATGCCGCATTCATTGAAACCATATAAAATGGTCTTGAGAAAACTGACAGATCCCACATTCATAAACCCTAGCCTCATGAAAACTAAGACCTAACGTGACCAAGGTTGCCCTATGTGGAAACATTGGAATGTGTCATCCCTGACCTGAGGCCATCGATTGACAACGCACCAAGGAAAAATCCATTCAAGATGCAATCAATCATTGTGGAACGAACACCAAGCCATATTTCCAGTCATCATTTAAGATTACTAACCTAGACACCAAGCAGAGTCTCAATGGAACATGTAGCAAAGACGATATGAAGGGGAAGCCTGGATATCATCAGCAATGAACAGTAAGAACCCTAGCTCCTTTCTTGTAACAACCTAGAATTTTCTCTTTCCTCATAGATGTATTATGCACTTACTCCTTGCATAAATATCTCACTCTTGACCTTAATTTCATGATTTAATATGCTTTGATGCTAAATAGAATCATCTTGGACACATGTGCCTTGTGGTGACATTCTTTTTGCTTCTAGACTTAAGTTTCAAATACTATACATGTCACCATCTTGTAACCAATTTTGAACCTAATGAATGTCCTCAAATTATTCTCTAATATATGTCAAGTTGTATTGCTTCTAATTATCTTTCCAATGACACAAAAATAAGTTTAATCTGACATATAGATCCCAAGTTATGCACTAATGAATATTGAGTAAATTTACAAATGATTTAATCAAATTTCTAGGTTTTTGAACCTTTTGGGAGTGAAAATATGGGTGTGTGATGTCCATTTATTTCCTTTACCTCTCCCTAGAAATCTAGTAATTTCTCCCTTGACCAATCATGAGGCCAGAATCCGTTAGCAAGGGTTTGTGGCCATCGAATCCCGCTGATGCGGATTAATCCCCCAGCCAACGTCTAGGACCGTGTCCCCTGCCTCCATACACCATGGCCAGTGGTCATGACACTGGATCCTACCTACACCCAATCTCACCTTTTTTCTCCAATGGATGCTCCATTTCATATTGTTTCACCTCCTTCTTTCATTCCCTCTCCTTTTCCCTCGCTCATGAGCCCAAACTCATCCATAGCCTTCACTTTCTTCCCCATTCTTCTCGATGTTTCCGGCATGAGTACTTTGGGGCTTCTCACCTTGAGCTCCCTGGGCTTCACATGAAGCCAAATCTGGATTCTTGGGTCCTTGGCGGTCTTGTTTGGAAGAGAGTTGAGTGCCTCCATGTCCAGGGGTCCTCCAGCCTGGAGCTCTAGTGAGATCATTGGATGGAAAAGTTGCACAGTTCTCTAGTTTCCTCCGAAGAAGATGACGGTGGTAGGACAAAGCCTATCACCACTAGCCACATGAGGTAGACAAACATAGTCAGGGACCACTCGTAGATAGGAGCTAGCAAACATTGGGTTGGCTTGCATGGGTCGTTGTTTGTGGGCCCAGTGCAATGGATGCCCCATTAAGGAGGGGGTGTGTGGCCTTTCTTTGGCAGTCAGACCAGAATTTGAGGCTCCAGAATCACCCTACCCTAAGTAATCTTTGAAAATCATATCTCACAGTCCACTTGGCCAAATCCAAGGCAGTATAAATATTTGTTTATTAGAAAATGGTATGTATCCATCCAAGTTGGTTTTAAGACCTAACTATACTCGTAGTTCCTCTTTTTTTTCTAAAAGTGATACATTTACACTTATTTAATGATCCTTATACTCTATTATGCTTTTCTTAAGGTTATAAATGATCTAAGGTTTCTCTAATCCCCTAAATTAGTAAATTTAGTTCACTCTTGCTATGATATAGGTCTTGGACCATCTACATGAACCTTAAAGATCATCTTAACCCTTAGAAGTGTGTCTCATGAATTTGGTCAATGACTGCACATGCTAACATTCACTTGAGGAGTGTTCCCTATTTCTAAATGCATTGTCATGTTTCTATTTAAGACGTTGTGAAGATATGGGACCTCCACTGCCACCATTAGTCTCTTCCTTCCAATGTCCTCCTGATTTGAAACTGAATCCACTATGATTGCACTTGAAGCACACATTGTTGGTAGTGGACAGCAAACTCCCAGTAATAATTTATGCATCAATAAGTGTAAAGGGGGAGGAGAAGTTTCTCATAGTACTAAAGGATCATTGGGCTTCATTTGGGAAGCCCATTGTTGACATTAAAGGGATCTCCCCTAGTCTATTTCAACACAAGATCAAGATCAAAGAAGGAGAAAAACCTATAGCAAAACATGTAGCACAACATGAACAACGTCTAAATCCTACCTGACGGAGGTGGTGAAGAAAGAGGTAGTAAATCTTCAGTAGGTATGTATAATTAATGTTAATTTTTTTTCTAACGGGTTTACCCAGCTCAGGTTGTTTGTGGGAAAGGAGGAATCATGATCACTACAAATTCTATGAGTGAGTTAGTTTCCACTAGGCTAGTGACCATGTGGCAAGTTTTTATTGACTATCGCCGCTTGAATGCCGCCACCTTAAAAAAACAATTTACGCTCTCATTTATCGATCAAATCCTTGATAGGCTCACCATCTGCTCACAGTTTTGCTTGTTAGATTGATACTCTAGCTATAATGAGATTTCAATCGAACCATAGTATTAAGAGAAATCCACCTTCACTTGTACCTATGGTAACTTTTCCTATCATTAGATGTCTTTTAGTTTTTGTAATGCTCTAGGTGTAAGGACCCTAACCCACATTTTGGGCTAATCTTATTTGTTTTTCTATGTGTGTCACTTAGCTCCTTTCTCTAATCATATAATATGTAATTAGGGCATGTTGGAGGTTTGTGTTTCTTGTTAGAGCATGTTGCTTGATGCTAGTGATTTGTGGAGGGGTTTTGGTGCAACACGCAATTCACCCAGAATAGGGGTTGATGTGCAAGTTTACCACCTATAGAAAGTTTCTTCTCTCTCTTGGCATCATCTAGAAGAGAGATGAAGTGTTGGGAACCTTGTTTTGGCCTTGGTTGAGTGGTGACATCCTTGGTGATGTTTTGGGCACGTGTTTGAGGTGTGCTTTGCTCATAAGAGTGTTGTCTCGGGCTTGAGAGCCTTGAGGAGACCTGGTATCGATTTGTGGTTGCCTTGAGGAGGCTTGATACCAGTTGAGGGTGTCTTCAGGGACATCCTATCAGTTTTGTGGTACCTTGAGGATCACCTTATCATTTTGTGGTGACTCTAGATATGTGTCATATTGATTTGTGACCTAGGGTTGCATCCCTATCAGTTTGTGAAGGGGATGGATGAGTGTATTGACCTTGACCTTCCCTAGTGACCAAGTGAGTGAAACATAGATCCTATCACCTTATTTCATGGTGTTACATGTGGCCTTTCTTCTTGGACATGTGTCTTCTAGGGTTCTAAGGTGGTGTCACCTTCTCCTTGCTCTCTCTCTCTCATCGGCCATACATATATACCCATTTCTTCCCATGCAAGAGAACTGTTTCAATGATCCTTGCTTTCTCTCCTTGGTGGCTAACCTTGAGCTTGAAGAGCACTCTCCCTAAGAGCTTGGTGGGTGAGCCAAAAGCTTGTGGTGCTCTCTTTCATCTTCTTCCTTGGCAAGCCATGGTTTTCTAGCTTTCTTTCTCTCCTTCTTTCTTCTTCTCGGCCATGGACCTTGGTATCTTCTTTCCTCTCTTTTTCTTTCTTAACCATGGTCCTATATTATCTCTTGGAGGTGTTGTGCTTGGAGTATCTTCTTCCTCTACCTTGAGTTCATGAGCTTTGAGCTTGACCTTGGAGCTTAGAGCTTGGTGGTTGTTCTTGAGGCAGGTTATAAAACTCTAAACCTACTTTGTTATTATCATCTTTCTACTTGTTACCTTGCTATTTGTTCTTAGCTCATTATTTCTTTCTTGTTAGTATCTTTATTTGGTAGCCTTGTGTTCAGTATAGAGAATAGAACTTTGTGAAGTTTCTGCCATAAGTTGCACCCCTTTTTCCTTTACGTTGTTAATAACGTCATCTTGAGGTTGAAGATGACTAAACCAATATGCTATGTAAACCGACATGCTAAACTGATATTCTTTTTGCTAAACCGATATACCTATCATGATGTGGTGGCTTGTTATGACCTAGTGGTGACTAGTGAGGAAGATTGCCAGATCATCAGTCTTTTAGTTGAGTATGGAAGTCGACATGGATAACCCTAATCAGACACACATGCAATCTGCTACACCCTAGCCTGATACACCTAGAGTACAAGTGAGGAGTACCTTCCATTGAGGCTTTGGCTAATATCCCATGATGGTGAATGCGGTCTATTTCCCTTGGTGATCTTTGAGGCTAATACCCTAGTTGTTGGTATGGCCGATATCCCAAGATGATGAAGGTGTTCGATATCTAACTAGATACATAGGTCGATACCCTTTGAGATAGTATGGCTGATACACTCTCTTATGTACCTCTAATTGATATCATTTGTGGTGCCCGATACCAAATGATGATAAACCAATACTCATCTTGAGGTTGGTAGGTCGATACCCTACTTAGGTTGGTTGCCTGATATATAGGGATAATTGATACCTAACCCTAACTGATACCCTATGTGATGTGTAGTGATGCATCTTGTTGATTCTAGGGTCACATGGTGTGATGTGATACCCTACGGTGCAATCATGTGTATGATGTTGAAAGCTAACTCTCTCTTTACATGTTTCATAATAATGACAGAAATATGTTTCCACATCTTCTAAATATACTTCATAACATTGAACGAAGTGATGATCCAAAGATGGTTGTTGATTCAACCTTTCAAACCCTAATCAATTAAAAGAGGAAACCCTAACCCTATAATATGTGATGTGCTTTGTAGGACATGGATTCTACAATTTGATAGTATCAATGGTGCATTGCTTCTCTTGTTATATGTTTCTAGCCATGCAGGTGAACGATGTTATGCATAGCTAGGTATGAGCTATGATGTTAATTATATGTTGGAATAAGCCTTGAGAGGCAAGTGTGTTATGATCCCCAAGACAAGAGTCAATGGTCTTATGACCTGGTGATTGCTACTTTCCTAATGTGAAATTGATAGTTTCTCTCAAAGATGAGATGACGAGTTGATACCCAAAGATTTTTAGTCCTGGTGACGGACATTGGTCCTTGTGATGGACATTGGTCCTAGTGATGGACATTGGTCCTTTAGTTGGACATGCGATGAATAACTTGCATAAAGTGATGATGTGGTCCTTAGATAAGTTTTAGTATGTTTTAGTGATACCTCAAACCTTAATTTTTGTAGAATTTGTTTCTAGTTTGTACATTATAACTTGATTGATGCAACATGTCATCTTAATTGTTCTACTTAATCAAGTGGAATCTGATATTGTAGTTTTCCCTGTGCTACAGACCCATTCAATGTTAGAAATAGCTCGATGGTGAAATGAGTTTAACTCAGAGTGCATATTTTTTAATATGTGGGGTACAAGTTGAGTAATTTCCTTGTATACTTAACCCTAGATGATGTGACGACGACCATGTGTGAGTCAATCTCATTATTATATGGATGTCTATGTGTGAGCCACTCCTTCTTAGAACGGTCATGCGTGAGAAAGTTCTTCTAGCATTTTACCTATACCAAGGTGGGCTAGACATGGTTTTATATATGTGGATGGACATGCATGAGCCAATCCCTGAGCTTGACTATATGTCATTATTGTAGTTGACTGATATGTATTTGTAGTGTGTTCCCTCATACTGATCGAGGAAGGTGAGGTTGTGGATTCTAGATCTTTCATTAGACCTTGTATGACACTGATTTCGACTATATACATATAGTGGTCAGTTGGATTTTGGTGGTACGACTCAAATCCTCAGGGAATAATGAATATGTAAATAGTTGTGTAGTATAATTGTTTAGGATCAAACACAGAAATATTTGTTGAGGCCTTGCTTTGATTTTATATTGTTTAGTTATTAACAGTGATATGTGTTCTTCATATTCCTTCTTAAATTGATAAATATTCTATTAAGTGATGGCAAGTGCATAGTGTTGATCTAATTGCTTTATCCTTGAGATATATTCTTTTGAGTTAATCTTGCTCAACTTGCCCAGTATGTTGTTTTATCTTTCTGTGATGATAATAGAGTTGGTGGTGAGTTATATCTCCCATTGAGAATTGTAATCTCACCCATGGGTTTCCCACATCCTTTTTAGGTGGTCGTGCATGAAGGACTAGATATCGTGCAGTAGGAGGACCAATAGCTGACGAGGTTGGCAGTGTTGCTAGATGTCTTTTGTTGATAGATTCCTAGAGTCGTCCATGTACACTCAGGTCTTTGGGAATCGTTTTGAAGATGTTTTGTGATATTCATTTTCTTATGTGCTTGGTTTGTATACCTATAATAAAAAGTTCTAGTGAACATATGTATATGTGCTTTTGGAACAGTCCCTTTGATAACAGGTTGATGACATGCCTTGAGTATGCTATGAGGAATGAAAGCACTTGTGTGCAAAGTTTCTAGATGCTTGTGGTTTTATGAAAAATGGTCTTAGTTCTTGGTGTTTTCTTTTAATAAGTTTGTTAATCTCTCTTCCACAGTTTTTTTAGTAATCTCATTTTTTTTTGACAATGGGTGTCGCACCAATGGTATTGTAGAGATGTATGCTAGCTATTTTTCAAATATGGTAGAGCGATGTCTTGAGATTTTTGTGGATGTTTTTTCAGTCTATAGAGAGTCATTTGTGCCTTTCCAGTCTAGGCAAAGTCCTACAAATATGTGAGGAAACTCATCTAGTTTTAAACTGGGAGAAATTCCATATGATGGTGAGTGAAGGGATTGTGTCCGGACATATGGTGTCATGAAACTGTTAGTTACCCTAAGTCCACACTCTTAATGGCTACATAGCCCAAAGCGAGTGGATTTGGGTGTCAGTCCGTAGAATGGCACAAATATATCACATAGGCAATATATATGTAAAAGAAATAACAACAAGATATAGCAGGATACTAAAAGGAGATAGATAAGCATGTACCCATTTCTATTTCATAATAACCCATTGATGTTTCATTTTAGAGTTGCTAGTCTTGAATGCAGTGGATCTTCATTTGGCAACTACAGATTCAAGAAACAAAACATACTAATGCTAAAGAATTAAGTACGCTATGAAAGGGTAAGTAAACACAGTTTAAGAGCAATATAAAAGTTTCTTGGCTAGCAATATCATAATAAACAAGATGTGGAAACAAGATGAGAATACTTAATGACATTTTTCTATATAAAACATGTTTTAGATTTCTTTATCAATTATATCAACATAGTCCTTTTACTAGATATCAAGTAAGGGTCCGTGAGGGGTATTTAGGCTTCGTATTTCTACATGAGGGACATTAAGACCAAAGTCAATGAGCTAACCCTATTTCATTTGTTTCGTGTTCCTTACCCCGAGAATTCAGGTAGGTACACAAGGTTATATAATGGATCTTTGTATGTTATGTTCAAGGATTATCAACATACTATAGTCAATATGAAAGTAGTATTCGTAGGGAATAGTAGCTCAAACAAGTAATTATCTATCCAAAAATTCATACAAACATACATACAAGCAAGCCAATATCATAGTAGGGTCAAGAGATTAAGTGTACCTTATGAGTAGTGAGCAAGATATGATAAGATCTGTAGAGATGGTCTAGCCTAAGGGGGGCTAAGATGAAAAATATATAACATGGGGTCTTAGATAAAAAGAGTTTTGATAATCTAAACATCTTATGATTCATTTGGAGGTTCCCTAGACCTAGGTTTCAAAAATATCAAACTTAATTCCCAAAGTTCCAAACATGCATGTATCGATTCAAGATAGCACAAGTATCATTAAGGTCTTGGTCTAAGAAAACCACCCATATAAGATTAGATACGAAAGTGATATCATTTTTTATTTGGAATTAGGAAAACATGACATTTAGATTTCCATCAAGGTCTAATTAAATGTGATCATGACTAGTCATACTAGATCAATTTTATGCAATAAATTCACATTTTCAAGTCATAAGATCATAAAAGAGTCTAGGATAGATCAAGTTGATATTTTTGCAACAAGTGTGATAAGTTTACTTATTTTAATAAGGTAGAGAAGGGGATTATCATAAAAATCATTTTGTATCATGTAAACACAACTAGATCAACTTAGTCATTTTAATGCACAAACAAGGCGCTTGAGGTCTTATTAGTTAAACATGAACCATTAAGCATGAGATATTGTTCTAGCAGGGTACCAAGCTCAAGTTAGGTTACTGATTTCAAAGTTCAAACATTGTATGGTGATAAGTTAGGCCAAAACCTCATTTATAAATACAACTTGCATCAAGTAAATACATAAAAGGGGCCATATTTAGAGAAAGGTTGGTCAGGGTACATTTAAGGGATTCAAAGTATTTTTCCACATTCTCAATGAGACAAAGTTATTGATTATAAAGGGGTGATATAAGACCATTAATAGTACAAGAAGGATAAGGATTTCATATGTTCATCAATTTTAAGATCATACAAGGGGTTTTCAGTGAAATAGGAAAGGTACAAGCATAATTAGAGTACAAAATATTTTCATTGTAAAGACAGAATTTTTCTAATCAAAACAATATATTACATCATGGCATTTGGATATGTAACTATAGATTTAAGGTGGTTTGAACATCAAGCACCTAATCATAGATTTGGAAAGGTTTTTACCCAAAAAGGCCCCTAAATGGGCCGTTAACCCCCACTCTCCTAGGCTCGAGGGGAGGTCCATGACACGCATGCTGCTATAGGGGGAGGTGGCATTTGTGGGTGGTTGGCTACCTCTGCAGGTCATAAGAGGGTGATGGAAGCTATTGTAGGTGAGATGGTGCGAGAGGGGGCGATTACAGGTGATCTACAACATGTGCACATGGTCGGGTCTCACGCATCGTTGGTGGTCGCTTCGCCCCACTGGCGGGGAAAGCACAGGCCTGGGATGCTCGTGGCAGTTCTTGATTTGTTGTGCAGTACATGCATGGAGAGGAGAGAGTGAAACTGAGAGGGAGGGAGGGAAATTGAGAGAGGGGAAAAGAGTATCAGGGGAGATTTGGGTCGTAGATTCCCAATCCAATGAACCAAGAGAGGGAGAATTCGAGCTATATACACTTGAACCAACACCCTTGGCAGCATCCCCTACCTCACACTGGGATTCCCTGCCTTCGAGTAGGTGGAGGCGGTGAGACTAGGTGGAGCTAGAGGGGGGATAAAGGGCAAGAGGCATAAACCAAAAAGAAAGAGGGGGGCTTGGTGGGCTAGGTTGTGGTTGTTATAGGTGTCAAGGGAGTTGGAGTTCAGTCTAGGGTTTTATAGGGCCAACAATCATGGATAAGGGAAAAAATGAGGAGGCACAACACCAACCCCATGCCTTCCAGCTATTTCTTTGTGCTCATTCACACTAGGTCGAGCTTGGCAAGAAATATTGAGTCGAGGATGGCATCCGGTGGGTCGTGCACTACAAAGCCCATCCACCTGAAGCGCCTATTATAGAGGCAGGGTGGGAGCAAAGCGATGGCCCAGGGTCATCAAATAGAGTCCCCGATCTGCACTGCACAAGATCAGATTATTCCTGTTGGTGATGGGTTAGAGAGGAGGAAGGCAGGGGAAGGGGAAGGAGGGGGGGAGTAAAAAGAGTCATGTGGGACACCAGATCTTGGGCCCAAATGGTGGTTCATGGTCCAAAAAGGCAGAAAAAGGGTTATTAAAAGGAGCATTTGAGGTCAAGAACTTCAATTGGTCCTAACTTACTCATCCTACCCCCGAATTGAGTAAGAGTATGAGATGTGTTGGAAACCTAGGAACACCCATCCAAGGGCACAATATCAAAGTACATAATCTCACAAGAATGTGATCAAAATTCAAGGGAAAGGTGATGATGTTTGATATAAAAATAAACTTGATTTTTATCAACTTGAGCATCACCAAGTTGATACGTGTATGCTAGATGGACCAATAGTGTACCAAAACTCATAAACACATGAAATATGTGGTGTAAACAAGAGTGAGGTTGAAATTAGAAGTATCATTGTGTGAAATTCAAGGTCATCACACAAGGTCTCCAACAAAGGGATGGAAGTTGATCTGGTAAAAATAAAAGTGATCACTAAATTACCTCCACCATCCCCTGTGAAAGTAGTTAGGAGATTTTTAGGACACATCAAATTTTATCGACTCTTCATAGAAGATTTTTCAAAGATTACAAGGTTGCTTTCTGAGTTTCTAGAAAAGAAAGTTGAATTTAATTTTGACATATGTTGTCTGAAAGGGTTTGTGATTTTGAAGGAGAAGTTGATCTCCGCACCATTGGTGGTGGCTTCATATTGAAGTCAACCTTTTAAATTAATGTGTGATGCATTGGGTTATGAAGTAAGAACTGTTCTAAGCCAAAGTAAGGGTCGTGCTCTTTCAGTCATTTACTATGTGTCCAGAACCCTTAATGATTCACAACTTGGCTATACCACCACAGAGAAGGAACTTCTTGACATTGTTTTTGCCTTTGATAAATTGAGACAATATCTAATAGGTGCAAAGGTGATAGTGCATGTGGACTGGTCATGTGATTATTAAGTACCTTTTGCAGAAGAAGAATGCTAAATTGAGATTAATTAGATGATTTTTCTACTACAGAAGTTTGACATAGAAATTAAGGATAAGGCTGGAGTATATGAGTAGTAGATCATTTGTCTCGATTAGAAAGGGTGGATGAGTTGGAGCTAAAGACATTGATTGTTGAGGATTTCCTCAGTGAGAAACTTTTTGCTATGAAAGACAAAGATCCCTAGTTTTCACACATAGTGAATTATTTAGTATGTGCAGAATTACCTGAAGATTGGGGATATTAAGAGAAGAAGAGATTCAAGGGAAACAAATGTGCTATAATTTGAAATGCGTGAAACTAATTTGAAATGCATAATTTTTGCGGTCTTTATAACATGACCTATAAATGTACAAATGTGCTCAAATTTTACGTATGATCAATTCACAAGATGTTTAAGAGATCAACGTACTAGAATTTTGAAAAAAAAACATTGCATCATGAAAAACTACTTGAGTGTATTCTGCTCCAAATACACTCGATGTATTCTGGCCTGACATGTAGAGCGTTACTTCACCTTAGAAACTATTAGTTTTCATGTATAGATAGTTACATTTGCAAAAGCTATAACAAATATACAATTTTATATATATATATATATATATATATATATATATATATACAGAGAGAGATAGATCAATAGATACATAGATAGATAGATAGATATATGCATATATATATATATATATATATATATATATATATGTGTGTGTGTGTGTGTGTGTGTACAAGTTGTGGTCACGAGACCACCTGGTCCATAAGTTTGAACATCATATTGCAAATCACATATTATTGATGATAGCTTTGATAGAATTTTGTTGGAAGATTAGAAAAGGATTCTCAAGTCTTGAGAACCTGGGTTTGAGAGAAGTATGGCCATTGTGAGGTTTGTGCTCTACAAGGACACAAATCCATAAGGTCCTACTTTAATCATTAAAATTAAGGAGTTGAATTAGTTAAGTAAAAATGAGGTCTATGGTGGTGATCCCACAAACCCTCCCTAGTATATTTTATTATCAATCAACTAGTTTTATTTCTGCATTTTTTATTTTCACTTTAGTTTAATCACTCTCTACAAATTGAATCTTAATTATTGTTCATTGTGATTGGTTCAATTTAATCTCTTAAAAAGTTGTGCTTAGGGACTGATACCTTTCTATACTAAGAACTTACTTGCTTGTTAACAACTGAGTTGTTTGTCATTAATAGGTTAAACACTAGGATTTCTTCCTACTAATTTTTTTATGCAAGTGCCAATACATAAAGTCATGGCACCACTGCCTAGGACAATAGAATTTTCTTTGAACCCCCATTGCTTTGGATAATTAGGAATTTTCCTTTTTAATTGATATTAACTCTCATCTTCTTGAATTTTTCAATGTGTATTGATCTCTTTTCTAGGTACTAATGATTTATTACCATGCTCAAGGTGCTAATTCCATAACATTTATTTATTTTATCTTGAGATAGACTTGACCTACCATCATCTAAATTGAACCCATCAGAGTAGGATGAATCAAGAGGTAGTCAACCTATAGATAGTGTAGTCCTTTTCCATAGAGAGAGAGGCCATCACAACCAAATGTAAGGCTTCCTCAATTGATGAATTAGAAGCCCAAAATGCCACCCTTCATGAAGAAGAACCGTAGAAGAAACTCAAGGACTTCTCAGTCCCTACCAATGCCACCACACTTAATCCCATTATGCCTCCTGTTAACACCGCCCCACATTTCGAGATCCATGCACAATGGATAACTATCCTCCAAGGCAATTTGTTTTATGGAAGGATGGGAGATAAATTTCAAGATCATCTTTGATGCTCACTGATCAGTGTGTCTTGTATCAGATGTTGTATGTCTCCAAAGACACCCTCAAATTGTGGATGTACAAGTATTCTATGTCAGACATAGAGATTAGTTGGAACAATGCTATGGGGGGAGATCACATCACTATTTGTCAAGCCCTTCAAGCAATGTTCCTTGAAAATTATTTTTCCCCATCCCTCACCTATCAAATATGGGGAAAAATCACATAATTTTCTATGGTTCCATAAGAAACCTTAGGCGAAGAATGGTAGACGTTTAAAGAATTCCTTTTCCATTGTCCACATCATAACATCTCCCAAGTATAGCTGATCGAACATTTCATAAAGGTGTCAAAAAAGATAGCAAGACCTTCCTAGATACCTCATCTCGAGGTAAATTCATGTTCCAAAATTATGGGAATGATTGGGAAGTTGTCAAAAGAAGTGTTGTGACCCAAGACCAATCCAATCGAGGGCAAGGAGGAGTTCTCAAAGTGATCAAGGATGAAAATAACTCTCAGCTCAAATCTATGTTGAAAGACTCAAGATGCTTTTCCTAAAACAAGATTTTTTGGAGTCTTCTTTCAACGCCTATGAAAGAAAGGGATAGCTACTACAGCCTCAGTATCTACAACAATAAGTAAAATCAGTGAATTATTTTTATGGGATCCCCCAATGCCATGATCACTCTACTCAGCAATGCCAATTTCACTACCATTCCCAGTAGATGGAGGATCTCAATTACATCAATAGCATTCTTGACCAATCTTATTTCAAACTGAATCAGACCAAGCAACAACCTAATTTCCAATACAGAAACCTTGTATGTGCAGGAAATGTTGCACAACAATGAACTCCTAAAATGAACTATCAAGTTCATCCATCTCTGAGTTTTCAATATACAACCAACCAAATTTTGAAAACTAATGTAACTATCTAAGAAATTTCCAAAACCATGGAAAACAATCTCAAAACCTTAGTCATGCAGCTCAGCTACAGTACCCAAATATCATTTCCTCCATTGAGAAACATCTATTTGAGATAAAACAATTAATCCAATCCTATATGGATCATCAGTAGGCGACTAACTTCCACTTGGTTCAGCTCATTGCCAACCAACACCCTCTTGTAGTAGTTTTTGTTGGGAAACCAATAGTGAATCCCAAACATTTGGAGCAACTCAAATGTGTGACAACACGCTCTAGCCTTAACCTTATAAAGGAGGTTAGCCCTTATACATCGACCCAAGAAGATAAAGATAAGCCAACATCTCAATTAGAAAATTTCAATCCTGAACCAGATTTCCCAATCTACAAGCCTCGTGTGTCATACTAAGATCAGTTGTACCAAATTAAACTAGATACCAGGTTTAATAAATTTAAAGATACATTGTAAATATTATATGTCAATCTTCCATTACTCGATGCCAAAACCAAAATTCCCCAATGGACTAAATTCTTCAAGCTCCTACTTAATCACAGATACATAACTAAAGAATGGGAAACAGTTAAGTTCATGATCAGACATTGTTTAGAGCAAGATTCCTCACAAGATAAAAGTCCCTAGGTCTTTTGGAATCTCATGTTCCATCGGCGATTCTACCTGCCAAAGGGCTAGCCGACCTTGTAGCTAGCATTTTCATCATTCCTCTTAGCCTATGCATGAAATTTGGACTCACTAATGCTTGACCCACCTCCATGACCATCCAGCTCGCTGACTCCTCCAGGACTAAGAAATTTTGTATCATTGAGGATGTCACAGTAAAGATTGAGAAATTTTACCTCCATTGTGATTTTGTAGTGTTGGACAATAAGGAAGATATCCATTACCCACTTATCTTCGGTAGTTTGTTCCTCGCCACAGCCAAGGCCCAAACTGATGTCGAAGCCAAACTTTTGACCTGATGAGTAGTAAACTGGTCTTTTCACTACCATGATCTTGGAGGCTCCACAAATAACATCAAAGAAGAAGAATCACACTTTCTTCAACTGCATGGACTACATTTTTCTATTGCAACAACAACTCCTCCCTTCAGAAGCACCATCCATCCCTGAGAGTTGGATATCCTTAGAGAGCAATTTTAGTGCAAAAAATATTGAGAGTGCACATGTCTACTCCTCTCCTAAAGAGACACCCCTCTCCCTAGAGGTACACTTTTGCATAGCACATGTAGAATGCTCAAGAGCCATTCTTTCTATATGTAGACCCCGGTCATGCTCCCCAAGGTCCCCACTCACCTGCCTCTCTCCCCCAAAAGGCTTTAATCTATGAAAACCACCATACGCCAAATGAGTTGACATTATCATATTTCTACCAAGAAGAATCAAATCGATACTTGGGTCATCAATTTCACAAGTACTAACCTCTAGATCCAAACCATGCATATGATAGTTACCAATATGAGGGGGTGAAAATGCTTCCAGTGAAATTTGCACATGCATACCCTCAGCATTATACTGTCAATTTATCTAAGATCCCTCATTCATCACCGTACATCAATCAATGGGAACCGACCAGGTATGGCTCCAACTATTTTCCTAGCTATTCTTGCATGTATCGCAATATTTGTGGTCGGCGACAAGAAACATGAATCCAAGCAAGGATAGGTGAGTGTTTGAAAGTAAATCCACTACAAGAATACAATGGTTCCATAGAAGCACTAGTTTTTGCTCCTCCATTGTACACCACACAAGCGTCGAGCCTTGATGTTAAATAGGGAGATTATTGGGAGGGAACCCAGCATGTTTATTCCCTCCATTCTAGATTTACAATTTTTTTGGGATGAGTAAAATTTTATGTTCAAGGTGGAGGTGGGTGGTGCGTACCCATTCCACTCATTCTATCTTTTCCTTTTAGCAATTTTCATTGTGTTATGTTGTTTAACTTTAAAAATGTTAAAATTTCCCTTTCTTACTTTAGTTAAGGCCTATAATGAGTCAGTTAGTCTCTTTCATACTCATGTAATAAATGGATCCCTTGATTGAAGTGAGTTTCTTGCATCATTTCTATAATGTTGCCTCTGTTAGAAACCATTTGTCACCTAAGACCTCAATTGGCATTATTCTTGAGAAACGTTGGTAAGCATTGATGGATAGATAGGGACCAATTAATTTTGTGGGCCATTAATTTTAAGAAGTAGAAGTCCTTGATTTATGGGCCATTAATTTTGTGGGACCATTTTTTCCTCTAATTATAATATTTACATTTTTCTTGTAGTGGACTATGTCTCAACTTGGGTGGAAGTAATTCCAACTAGCACCAATGATGCACATGTTGTATGTAAATTTGTGAAGGACTACATCTTCTACAGGTTTGGGGTACCCAGAGTGATAATAATTGATGGGGTCTCTCACTTCACTAATAGGAAATTTCTAGCATTATTGAGAAAATATGGAGTGAAATATAGAGTAGGAACCCCATACCATCCCTAGACTCAAGGCCAGGTTGACGTGTCAAATAGAGAAATTAAGATGATTATAGAAAAGAATGTTTCAACCAGTAGAAAAAATTGAAGCATGCAACTGAATGTTGCTATATGGACATATAGAATAGATTTTAAGAAACCCATAGGCACGACCCCTTATAGGCTAGTTTATGGACATGCATGTCATTTTCCCATGGAACTAGAATATAAAGGCAAATGAGCCTTGAGGGAATTGAACTTTGATATTTCTAGTGAAGGGAGGAAGCATAGACTATAACTAGATGATTTAGATGAGATTAGGCTAGATGCCTATGAAAGTTATAGAATCTAAAAAAATAAACTACAAAAGTGCACGACCACCATTTTCTTTGTAGGGTGTTTGTACCAGGTCAAAGGGTTTTGTTGTTTAATTTGAGGATGAAGTTGCATCATGGGAAGTTGGCATTTAGGTGGTGGACCCTATGTGGTAGTCAAGGAATTTCCTCATGGCACATTGGAGATTAGTGATGGTTCCAAGACCTTCTTGACAAATGGAGAGTGCCTCAAACACTATTATGAAGGAGAGGTGGTCCTTGAGGGAGAGGAGTTGAAGCTCATTGATCTTCATTTAGAAATTAAGCTAAATTGATTTTCAGGCCTATGCCATTAAACAAGGGTGGTTATGGGAGGCAACCCATTTCTTTTTTATTTATATAATTTATTTTTATTAGGATTTTTTATAAGAAATCACATATATGTCTTATTAAATTTTCTTTAAGTATAGAAAAGGTAGCTTGATGATTTTGTGTGGTGTGTAGGATGAACACATTTTGGTACCACCACCACCACTGATAGTGGCATTGACATGCAACTAATTTTCAATAGGAAGTTCAACAAATTTTAGTACCAGTGACTGGCGGGTCAGTGGCACCGAATCCTTGACAACTCAAATTCTACATAAAGTTGGTGCTATCGACATGGAGGTTGGTAGAACTGAATATTATTGAGCAAGGAGCTATGTCCCAAAAAATATTTGGTCAATACACCGAGAGGTTGATTGGTGGTATCGATTCACTCAACTCAATAATGGAAGAATCAACACATCTTGGTACCATCGACACAAAATATCACTAGCACCGACTCTAGATGTAGAGGCCAACTAATTATAGATCGATACCAGTGACATAGTGTTAGTGGCACCAGTTTAAAAGGCCAGAATCTATGGCACCGACAACAACATCTAGGATCTTCAACATGCAACGGTAAGTGGCAACAACCCAGGCACATGTTAAAGAAGTCAGAACCACTAACATGGAGGGATCTAAGGATTAGTACATCGGCGGCCCAAATCCATCAATATCAATGGATGACATTGACACCCACGGATAACGATAGAAGTTGGTGCCGTCGACACAAAAAGTTGGTGGAACTGACACAGTGCGACAAGGCAACTCCTCAACTATATATGGGGAAGCTATGGGAGATATCAAATCACACCCAAATCATCCCCTTTCATTCAAGAAGGCACTAGATTATTGATAGAGACTTCTTGATCTAACTAGCATTTCTGATTCTACATAAGTCCCCTTTATTCATATCATTTCTATTCTCTACAAATGGCATCTAGCAGACAAGTTTCATCCGTAGGCACGTCTGAGTACGTGGTGCTGAAACCATCTAGGGTAGGCTTCTGGGAAGAATATTAGAAGAAGTTGTACGCTTCCCTAGTGAAGAGTTATATCATTCCAACATGGTATGGTGATCGTGCTTTCCTCAACAACAATGGCTTCACTAATAGTCTTTCCCAAGTATGCATTGGGTAAGATATGGCGGGTGACGATGCATTGGGTTTTAGTTTCTTTTCACATGCTATTTTTCCATGTATCTATTTCATAATTTCTCATTTTAATACTATTTATGCATTATTTTTTATTATTATCCTTTGAAACACTATTGACTCATGTTATAAGTATCTTACTTAATAATTCTAAATTATCAATTTTTATTTAGACTTATATCAGGTTGTTTAAGCACTTTCAAGAGAACTTGGTACTACCGATAAAACTCGATGGTACCGAACTTAGGCAAAATCCAAAAGGGAACTTTGTAAATCTTAGTGGTACGCATTTGGATACAGTGCTACTAAAAGATGTTTGATGTTATTGAAAGACAAAATCAGTGTTACTGACTCACCGCCCAGAAAGCATCAGGAATTGGACTTGTGGTTTTGGTACCACCAACACCCAAGTTGGTAGTATTGACTTTTGCGTCCAGAACAAGTCAAAACTTATAGGAAGTCAACTTGGTACTGCTGACATACTCTTAGGTAGTAGCAACACTTATCAAGATTTTGAGTCCGTCGCCAACTCAGTGCCACCAATTTTCCTATTGGTGTACTGACTTTGTGTGATCAAAGTAGATCAAAGATTAAGATAGATCCTAGAGTCGGGACATAATGATGCACAAAGCCTCACTTATGACCTAAGGGAAGTTCGTCCAAAAAGAGGAATCATGTTTTATGGCATTGCAATAGAGTACGGATCCTAGAGGAGGATACAAAAGAGATGGCCATGTATCGGAAAATTTGGGCACATCCAGAAAGAATAGTTGTAGTCGAAACACTATAGATCGAGACGCTCATCAGAGGGGATAATCCAGACTGGCTTCTCAGAGGGTTTTCATTAGTCTTCTGATGTTTAACTCATTTTTTCTATCTTCCTTGTTGTCTTCATTTATAGAAATCATGTGGGGTTTCCCCTTATTGATGAGGTCCCAGGAGCACCCCAATTTTGCATTTTATTTGACCTCCATGATTTAATATACAATTTTCCTTAATCTGGACATGAATCTATGATTTATTAATGAATTGCATGTGCTTGATCACCACAAACAATTTCTTAGACCGTTAATGTTGGTATGTATGCCCAGAGAGCTAATAATATGATTGTTGTAATGGTATAAATTGTAAATGATTTGATTAATAATAAGACAATTTTCCAATTTATTCTATTTTATTTAGTTATAACATAATAAATGTATTGAGAATGATATTAGTCAAAGACGTATGTCTTTGGGTTGATGACCTAAACAATGAGATCATATGGATGTCAAGAGTATATAATTCTTTTTATGTCCCTAGTCAAATGTTATTTTGGAAGGTTGAAAGACAACAATAACACATTAGACTAGAGTGTGTGTTGGTTGATGACAAGAATCTCATTGAGTCATGATATGTGATATCAAACCAAACACATAGATACTTGTTAATGAATAGTGTATTGGATAGACACACCTTGAGAGTATGCATGGAAACCATTACATGGTAGTCAAAATCATCTCTCATAGTGATGGTGGTGATTGTGGTTCTTAGACCTAAAATCACTACACTCATCGCATGTCGTTTGGTGTACTTTGACATAATCCAACATGACCTTGAATAAGGGTTTCCATAAAGGTGATGATCGAGTGCACTGTGACACATGAGGATGATTGTGAGTGATTTATATGGGAATTGTCCCTCCCATAGGGGTATGATATCCTGGCCACTTGATAAGCAAGAGTGAGAAATGCTTGGCCATGCTCATGTGAGTCATTATGTGATATTGAGCTTACATATATCTCAGAAAATTTTCTCTAGCTCAAGGAACAAGGATTGAACATCTAAGAGGATGAAAATTTCATGCCTCGAGTTCAATTTGGATATCAGTGACAAAGGAACTATACAAACATTATCACACCAATCACATATTGTAGGTTGGAGTTATTCTCCAACTTTTTTAATTACTTGGGTAGAAGCAATGTGTTGCTAGATACTACTCATTGCTTGTGATGTCATAGACTAGTTATGGACATTCACTACCAATGTACTTCGAACCTATAGGGTCACACACATAGGATACACTTGGAATAGGAGTTTATTCATGAATGATTCTTAACTTGATTACTAATGTGTTCATGTAATTGATATAAACAAATATCAACTGACTGGACTTTGAACTAACCGATAAAAGTGTTGAACTGATCAGTTGGAGTGTCATGTTGATGAAATGCATTGGCTAAATATTGGTTGGACCGTGGCATGAATCAATCGGTTCACTTAGTGAACCAGTCAACTCATGGTCTCAAACGGATGGTTCATGTGATGAACTACCTGCTTCATTATTTAATTCAATTGGATCAAGGATTACTGTTGATGTCATCCTATGCATTAATTGGATATTAATTGCCAACACAATTGTGATTGGGAAACATGATGAAATGAATGGTTTAAGGGTTGAATCCTAAACATGATGAACTAACTATTTCTATGCTCACATGATGCAAAAAATTGTGAAATTCCATCCCATTCAATTTCCACTCATATTGGAAACCCTGACCCTAGCTCTCGTATAAGTAGAGGGGTATTGAGGGATTCTGAGACACATCAATTAGCTTTGACAATTTTTCTTCTTCTTTGGTTGTGGTAACCAAGAGAACCCGAGCAAGTCCCATCCGATAAAGGGAGGGATATAAAGGGAAAACAATTATGGGAGAGAAAGTCGGTGCTAGTACACATACTAGAAGGGACAACTCATTCTTGTCTATTCTAATAGAATGACAGGAGTTCTCGGTGGTCTGTGTGGACCACTATATAGGCGAGGAGGTCATGGCCTACCGCTCAGAGGAAAAGTCAATAGTTGTATGTGGTGATCAACCAGGAGCTGCTGCTAATGCTATTTGAGTATGACTTGATCAAAGGCGCACATTGTAGTGAGGGAACGGTCATTGGACTTGCTCCAGGAGCAGGTAAGACCTCGCAAAACATCTTTCCAATTACTTAGTTATTGATGTGATCCACTGTTTAAAGGGGCATATGGCAAGTTAAATTTTTGTTTTCCTTGTCTGCTCTGATGCCATATTTCCTTATAGTTCATTGTTGCAAGATAGGGATTAAGCGTTGAACATGTCATAGATTTACACAACCAATACCATGCATTGAAAGAGGGCCTACATATGTGAAGCTATAACTTAGAGATATCATTAATGCACCTAGATAATTCCTAAACCTCTATAAAAGTGGGGTTTTGTCTTTCTATAGGTGGCGCCCTGTGAGAGTAGGCCAATTCCTACCCCTTGGCACAAGACATGAAAGAGTCATTATCGAGGGTTGGGTCAAGGGATAACATTCTCCCCTCCCCAAATTTCCTTGATTTTTGTCACGTTACCCCTAGATATATTTTTGTCTCCTTAAGCGTCAAAAAGGGAGAGGATTTTGAGGGGTGGATTACATTGTGGGAATGGGTAATACTTGTTGCAGTTCTGTAGTTCTGGGTTAACGGTAACTGATTATTAGTGAAATGGAGTTAAATTCAATGTGTACCATGGTGAAACTATAATCCTAAGGAATCCACCAATTCTTGATTACCTTCCACTTAATTTAGAATTCAATATATGTCCTTAGTTATAAACAAACATACAGTTACTTTTTCATAGGCATATATGATAATTTACAATTAGCAGCAGTCTCTGGAGTATATGTCCTTGAGTTCCACATTCGGGCCTCATAGGCCTATACTACTTGACATGTACACTTGTGTATTGCAATCATAGTTTAGGCATGTCAAGTTTTTGCTGTTGTTGTTGGGGAAATGGAAACTGTAGTACTACGAGTGTTGTGACCAGACACTCTAGGCCATTTCATTTTTTGTTTAGTTACTTTCCAAATATTTTCTTGGAAATTGAGCATAAATTGAAAATCTTTTATTTACATATATTTAATTCATATTTTGTGTTCTCATATTCCCATTCAGTTTTAGGTACTAGTGCATGGTTCACACTCAAACCATAGATTATGGTGAGTCTAATCCATCCATTGTAGATCAAGAGGAGATTTTTCACAAGGCATGAGAGTTTGGCGCTTCAGCTAAGAAGCTCATCCAAACCCCACTGCCTCAAGAAAAGTAGGAACAGGCAGGGGACATGGACCCAAATGTTTAATAACATGTTGAAGAATGGCCTAAACAATGGACTGTCTGGGAGAATATGAAAGCATCTTCATCCACAGTACAACTAGGGCCGATCAATCAGCAAGCAGTCAATGTGGGCAGTTACAAGATATAACCTGGATCGGTGGTACTACCCAAATCTCAATCATTTCATGACCACAGCATGGAAGACCCAATGGCTCATATCAATAGCTTCGTGGAGAGTTGTGATATGCTTAAACTCAAACGGGTTCTAGATATAGTGATCTACTTGAAGTTGTTTTCTTATTCACTGTCAGGCAAAGAAAAACACTAGTACAGAACCGACATTTAGTGTCGGTTATTTAAGGCCTTTGGCGTCGGTTTCAAAGCGACACTTAAGTGGGTACCACTAAAAGTCGAAACCTTCAACGTCGGTTTTAACACTAATGCCATAACCCTTCCCGCCACCAAAAATACGCCAGCAAGGGCATTATATGTGTCAGTTATTTAATAAAACTGACACTATATCCAGATCAAAGATGTCGGCGTTTCACAAAAACCGACGTCATAACCCTTCCGTTCACCAATAAAATGCGCTAGCAAGGGCACCATCGGCGTCAGTATATATATAACTGACACTATATCCAGCTAAGGATGTCATTTTTATACTAATAACCGATGCCTATGTTCTGATTTTTTTTCGTCACTTTACAGGCCTGTTGTATGGCTAGTCAGCAGGATGCAGAACTTATAGTTCAGTTCTGAACTATAGGTTTACATCATCCATTGATATCAGCCAACAACAGGCCACAAACCTGCAAAATTAATAAGATGGACAACAATTTATGATCACACACATGTATAAGCACATTTAATTCATATTATTTTTCATCACACTCATGTAGAAACCAGTAGTTCCATTTCAAATTTCCTCCATTTTCACACACATTTAGCAACCTACAGTTCCATTCGTTTCATCTCTTTTCACATTCAGACACATGTAGAAACATTCATGTATTGATCATCTTCACATTCACACATATGAGAATTCAGAAAAATTCATTCACATTCACACAAAAATAATTATGAGAACAAAGTTTAGAAATATCATTCTTTATTCATCATCGTCATTATCGCCATCAGTATCCCAATCATATTTAAAAATTCCCACTACTAGTAGGGCTTTTCTCCATTATTCTCTTACATCATTTAAGTCTTCCATCATATAGGGAGTATGTACATCTAATAACTTTTGACCTGTAGTGAAGTCAGTTTTAAACACCTGCAAAGAGAATGACGTATACATATAATTAATAATATATAATAAGACTGATATATTTCATATTATCTAATGAGACTATATATAATACCTGATGTATGGTATCGATTTTCATTGCAGCATGTTTGATAATTAGGTCCATAAATCACATCACATAGTATGCACATGCCCAGCCATTGTCTTGTATAGCACACTATAAATTGAAACATACAAAATATTCAAAAATACAAATAAGCACAGTTCACATAAATAATATATACATTGGAGTCGGGAAATTACTTTCACATTCTCCCAAATTAATGGCTATTTCTTTTTCTTGGGGACCTTTCCTCCAACTTTTTTGAACTCATGTAAAGACCTACATGTTAATATAACACATTAAATTGCATAATTAAATAGTAATGTAATAACATATGTTAACGGATATAAAAATATGAAATATTTCTCACGGGAATAATGGCCTTTTCATTGTGTGTCCATATAATGTATTCAATTTCTTACCCGCAGGATCTAGATAATAGACAGTGAATGTCTTAGGGACAATAACTAGTAACTCCCAATACCTACCACTAGAGGTAAGAAAGTTAAAAATTAATAACTCCAAATCCACTATAAAAATGTAATTTTCTTAAGTCCAAATTATAAGCAAGGTAAACTTACTAAACGTTGAATGGAGCTATTATCACTGTCTTCTTTTTTTTTATAAAAATATTTAAAAGCAGCAGAGCAGTATGAAGTAACTGATGAAGGGTTTTTATCTACAAAATTAATCAAAGATGGAACCAAAAATCCCACATGGGAAAATGAAAAATCTGTACATATCATGTGTAAGTGGCTGCAAAACATGTATTACTAATGACATAATATATAAGAAACCAGATCACTGTATATAAACAAGGTATATGGATGTATAAACAAGATCTCACCATATCCATAGCTCTATCATAGATGTATTCAGCCAATCATAATGAAACAACTCCAAAATATCTTGTATAAATAGATTGTTATCGTATGATTGACCTGCAACATCCTCTGGAATAGAAACATTTATAGGGAAATTTGGATCATGTTCGTCTATCCATACTACCATACCCCTACAATTAGGACCTAACAAGGCGTGTAGGTCCCTTGGAAGCCAACTTGGTTCTTCAAGAGGTGGAGGTGGAGGTCAACATGTAGCGGGTGTCTTCCTTTTAACCTGTATATATAATTTTAGATCAATTGACTCATATATACACACTAACAAATTAACATAATCTAAATTTACCATACAATATTAGTATAGACGACATTGGCTTTGGGCCACAATATCAGTCCGTCTTCTGCCTCACCAAGCATTTCAGAATCTGGGTGGGCATATGGTAATGGAAGATCCCTCCAATTGGGGAGTACATGTATCGGGCTCACACGAATCGCACCATCTGGTACTGGAGCCCAATGAAACATGTCCCCTGGAAGGGGTGGGTAAGCCTCGGCCTCTACAACAATATATTCTTCAATTTTTAGACGACATGGCTTCAACCCCTACAAATTTACGTAAAGAATGTTATATACATATGTACATAAACATATCATCTTGAAAAGACTAGCTACTATGTCATAAAAATACTTACAGTGGACATGCTAGGTGGGTCTACAAGATTACTCCCAACCTCTGCAGTAGGAGAAGAGCGGCACACCACAGATATTGTCTGAGTGGAAGTCTAAGACGCCTTCCACTTCACCATTGCTTCTTGGATTCTCTTATTAATTAACTCATCTATCTATACATCGACAAAAGAAATGCTAGCTTTTGATTATTGAATTCCCTTTCACAATAACATTCAAAAAAAAGAATAGGTTACCTCAACATTTGGTAATCCTGCTTTTGGGATAGGTTTGCACTGTGATGGCCCAAAGAACGCCTTTATGCCCACACCAGTGCATGCACCCCTAACACGTCCAAGATGCTCTGGGTTACCAAGAGCAACTGTCAATTCATCTCTTGTGTCCTCAGGGATGAACTTGCCTTCCTTCTTATTCTCGTGAAGCTCCTGCTAATCACCATCAATAGAAATTGGTAAGTAAACATAACAATAATCAATATTGATTGCTCTAAGAGTTGAATTTTACCATTTTTGCAACTGCCTCAATAGTAGTGGGATTGGTTACATCTCATTTCTTGTTTTGCCTCCCAACTATCCACATAGCATGGCGAGGCAGAGGTGCGGGACCAATAGTAGAGGACTCTACAGTCTCTTGAGTAGAAGCAGACTGAGCAGTAGACTCAACTGGTAGTCTTTGGCGAATGCCTGCATAGCCTTTTGGACCCATCGTGTGGTCATGCACATTTAGTACACGCCTTGCTCTTTGAGCATTGTTGATAGCCTTGTTAGTAAGCACATTGATTTGGTTAGTAACACTAAAGGTTAATCTTGAATAGGTGAATACATAAGAATGTATATTAATCAAATTGGGAATGGCGCTTAATACCTTAAATTCATTAGTTTTTCTTTTGGTAACAAACTCCTCCCAGTCATTGGGGTCCAGGTAGTTACATTGCTCAGTGGATGACTTCTTCCTCTTCTCAGCATCTCGTATGTAATCTCGGGTGAGATTTTGTCCTATAGTACCTTAGGATCCTCCCACAGCGTTGCATCACGCATTTAAACTGTAGCTTTTCATCCAGTTCAAATATACTCTGCAAAATAGAATTGCTATTAACTAGTATCCAAAAAATTAGTAATCTACAAAATAGAATTGCAAATAATAATAACTCACGCATAGTTCCTTCCATACTAAGTCTTTCTTCCCCTTAGGAACTTTATGCCAAGATTCTACATTAGGACTATAATGGATACGAGTAAGAATCCCAAGATATGAAATAAACGAGTTGCAGTTCACTCCAACTGGATTTCCTACATGATCAAAATCTACAGCCAGTTTGGGTCCATTGCCCCTTCGTTGTAGTAACTTGTTCATCATAGTGATGCCCCTCACTTTTTCAATTTTTTTTTGCTTCTCATCAAGTGCCCCAAGTTCTTCAGGGGGTACATCATCAACCTAAAATTTGACAAAATAAACACACTTATAGGATATAACTATAAATGGACATATATATAGAAATATAGGATATATTTTTAAAACTTACATTGTGAGGCGGCACATTGATATGCTCACCCTCACGGTAATCATCATCATGGTCATCATGCTCATGCTCAGCCATCTGAAAGTTTCATTAAAAAATCAAACATTTAGCATTTGACATAAAACATTGTAAAGTTCACATTCAAAAAATAAAACATATAAAAAATATAAACATGAATGCCTCTAATATTGCAATCTTTTATCAATTAATAATCCTTCATTGTGATCTCCGCGCACATACAAGTCATCATTAGCTTCAATATTTAGTGGTGTTGGCAACCCAACTGAGAATGGACTGGAGTCCATATACTTATCATAGTACTCTTCTTCATCTATAGGATCTTCAATGAACTATCTTTTACCATGAAGAACAACTGACCATTTATCATTTGCAGGATCATCGATATAAAATACTTGTTTCACATGTGATGCCAATATGAATGGTTCACCCTTCTCGCCAATCTTTTCAAAGTTCACTAATGTAAAACCCAATTCATCCACTATAACTCCTTTGGTGTTATCAACCCAATTACATTTAAAGGGCGAAATTCTAAAATCTACATAGTCAGACTCCCATATGTCTTCAATGGCATCATAATATGACATTTTAGCTTCACGTGGACTCTTATCCTTTGCACTTGCAAAAAACAATGAAGACGCTTGAAGGGTGACCCCACTGTTTTGGACGACACTCTTATCATCTTGACGATTTGTGTAATATGAGAATCCATTCATGTCAAACCCTTCATAAGACATAACATTCAATTTTAGTTTAAAGGGGAGGCATTTGATAGTTTCAGTAAGATTATTTGGTGTTTGAGATAGTTGATATAAGACTTTATCTTCAAACCACTTAATAAATGTCTTGTTATCCTAGCAAGCCACATTGAATTGACTCGAGGTTATTATCTCACTACTACAGAAACGGCTTTTGGCGTCGGTCGTTTAACCCCATTTGGCGTCGGTTTCCAACCGACGCCTATGTGGGCGCCGCTAAAGGTCGAACACTTCGGCGTCGGTTTTTTAACCGACGCCTATTTAGCCTATAGGCGTCGGTCGTTTAGTAGATATCCGACGCCAAACAGGGTCCGCGCCACAGAAAATGGCGTCAGCTAGGGCACTTTCTGCGTCGGTTATTCATCTCAAAACCGACGCAGAAAGTGCCCTAGCTGACGCCATTTTCTGTGGCGCGGACCCTGTTTGGCGTCGGATATCTACTAAACGACCGACGCCTACAGTTTAAATAGGCGTCGGTTTGATATGAATATCCGACGCCAATTCCAGGACTGCTTTGGCCACATAAGGCGTCGGTTTATATTAAAAAACCGACGCTGTAGGTCTTTCCTGACGGTTTTCGATAAATAACCGACGCCTATTTATATTTTTTTTTTTTTCATATCAGTTTGCAGGCCTGCTGTGGCTGGTCAGCAGGATGAGAACCTGCAGTTCAGTTTTCTGAACTGCAGGTTTACGACATCCATTGATATCAGCCTACAAACAGGCCGCAAACCTGCAAAAGTCACAAGCAAAATTCTACACAAGTACATTCATTCAGACATCAATTCAATTCTCACATTCACACATATAGAAACATTCAAATACATGCATTAACATTCACAAACATTCATTTACAAACATTCATTTACAAAGTATCATTCATTATCACTATCAGCATCCCAATTATATCTTACAGTTGCCACTGTTTGTACAGCTATTGCCCATTCTTCTCTTACTTCATTTAATGCTTCCATCGTATATGGAGCATTTATTTTTTTTAAACGTTTACCTGTAGTGTGGTCAGTTTTAAACACCTGCAAAGAGAATGATGTATATATATAAGTAATAATATAAAAATAATATAAGATTGATATATTGCATACTAACTAATGAGACTATATATAATACCTCATGTATGGTATCGATGTCCAATGCGGCATATTTGATAATCATATGCATAAATCGCATCACATAGTATGCGCATGCCCAGCCATTGTCTTGTGTAGCACACTATAAATTGAAACATACAAAATAATACAACTAAGCACAATTCACATCAATAATATATATATTCGAGTCGGGAACTTACTTTTACGTTCTGCCAATTTATTGGCTGGTTCTTTTTCGTTGGGACCGTTCCTCCAGCCTTTTTGAATGCATCTAAACCCCTACATGTTAATATAACACAATAAATTGCATAAGTAAATAGTAATGTAATAAAAGATGTTAACGGATATAAAAATGAAATATTTCTCACCAGAATATTGGCATTCTCATTACGTGTCCAATTTTAGTGTTCAATGTACTCCCCGCAGGATCTAGATAATAAACAGTGAATGTCTCGGGGGCAATAACTAGTAACTCCCAATGTCTACCGCTACAAGTAGAAGTTAACAATTAATAACTCAAAATGCAAAATAAAAATGGAATTTTCTTAAGTCCAAATTATAAATAAAGTAAACATACTTGACATTGAATGGAGCTATTATTATCTTCTTCTTTTGCTGACCAAAAATTGTAAAAGCATCTATACAGTATTGTTGAACATTATCAGGGTCTTTAGCTACCAAACTAATCAATGATGGAATCAAAAATCCCACATGATCAAATGCAAATTGTTTGCAATGATCTTCGACTAGGTAGCTGCAAAACATATAGGCGTATGCATTAATATATAAGAAACCAGATCACCGGAGCTTACACAAGGTATATGGATGTATAAACAAGATCTCACCTTATCCATGTCTCTATCATTGATGTATTCAGCCAATCATACTTAAACAGCTCAATAATATCTTCTATCAATAAAGAGCTATCGTATGATTGACCTGCATAATCTGCATCTAAAGAAATAATTATAGGGCAATGTACATTATGTGCCCGTAGCCAACATGCCATTCCCCTACAAGCAGGACCTAACGGGTATGTTAGGTCAGTTGGAACCCAATCGGGTAATGTGGGAACTGGAAGTGGAGGCCTAGGTGCTCCTGGTGTCTTCTTTTTAACCTGTACATATAATTTCAGATCAGTTGACATCATATATACACATTAACAGTCTAAATCAATGTAAATTTATCTTACAATTTCAGTCGTGTAGATGACATCTGCTTTGGGCCACAATATGACCCCGCCTTCTGCCTCACCAAGTGTATCAATATCCGGGTGGGCATATGGCAATGTAGCTTCTCTCCAATCGGGTAACACACGTATCGGGCTCACACGAACGTAGCCCTGTGGCATTGGAGTCCCGTGAAACATTGCCCCAGGAAGGGACGGGTAAGCCTGCGCCTCTGCGACAACGTAGTTTTGCATTCTTAAGCGGCATGGCTTCAATGCCTACAAATTTACGTAAAGAATATTATACATATATACATATCATCTTGAAAACATAACAACTTGAAAAGACTAACTACAATGTCATAAACAATACTTACAGCAGACGTGCTAGGCGATGGGTCTCCAGGATTACTCGCAGTGTGTGCATCAGGAGAAGAGTGGGTCGCCATAGGCGTATTGGAAGCCTGAGATGCCTGCCACCGCATCAATTCTTCCTTGACCTTCTCAGCAACTACATCGTTGACCTTCTTAGCAACTAAATCCTCAACTCTCTTATTCTCCTATACATGGATAAAAGAAACATTAGATTCTTATTAATGAATTTCCTTTTGCAGTAACATTCTAAAAAAAGAATAGGTTACCTCTTCTTGAGAAAGTCCCGCTCTGGGTTTGCGCTGGGATGGCCCAAAGAATGCTTTGATGCCAACACCAGCGCCGGCACCTCTAACACGTCCAGGATGCTCTGGGTTACCCAGAGCAACTGTCAATTCATCCCTTGTGCCCTGAGGGATGAACGTGCCTTGTTTCCTCTGCTCGTGCAGCTCCCGCTAATCACCATAAACAGAAATTGGTAAGTTAACACCACAAATAATCAATATTCAAACGATTTCTGTAAGAGTTGTATTTTACCATTTTTTCAGCCGCCTCAGCAGTTACAGGCTTCTTTATTTCACCCTTCTTGTTTTGCCTGCCAGCTATCCAGATATCATGGCGAGGAATGGGTGTGGTAGACTCCTGAGTAGGAGCAGACTCCTGAGTAGCCGCAGACTCCGCCTGTAGTCTTTGGCGAACGCTTGCATAGCCTTTTGGACCCATAGTGTGGTCATGCACATTCAGTGCACGCCTTGCTTTTTGTGCGTCACTGAGGGCCTAGTTAGTATGCACATTAATGATTTGGTTAGTAGCACTAAATGCTAATCTTGAATAGGTGAATACAATGTATATTAATTAAATTAGGAGTGACGCCTAATACCTTGAATTCTTCATATTTTCTTGAAGCAACAAAATTGTCCCAATCTTCTTTGTCCAAGAAGTTCCATTGTTCAAGGGCTGACTTCTTCTTCTTATCACCCTCTTTTATGTATTCTCTATTCAGATTTGTCCTATAATTCCTAAGCATCTTTCCAGCGCGTTGCATCACATTTTTACGATGCAACTTCTCATCCAATGCAAACAGATTCTGTAAAATAGAAATGTTATTAACTAGTATCCAAAATAGAATTGCAAATAATAGAATTTGTAATCTACAAAATAGAATTGCAAATAATAATAACTCACGCATAAATCCTTCCATATCGAGTCTTTTTTCGCTTGAGGAACTTTATGCCAATTGTCATACTTAACACCACAATGGCTCCGAGTGGTACACCCAAGATAGTTCACAAAATTATTGCGGTTCACTCCAATTGGATTTCCTCCATTATCAAACTCCACCGCCAATTTAGATCCACTACCACTTAGCGCTAATAACTTCTTCAACAGAGTGATGCCCCTTTTCTTGTTAAGTGTCTGGTGTTGCGCATCAAGTTGCTCCAGTGCTTCAGTGGGTACAGATGCATCAACCTAAAATTTGACAAAAATAAAACACACTAATTTAGCCCAATATAGAAATATAGGATATATGACATAACTAGAAGATAATGAATTTTATAGAAATACAGGATATGTTTTTAGAACTTACATTAGTATCCTCGCCATGCTCATCATGGACTTCATGCTCATCATGGACATCATGCTCATCATGGTCAGCCATCTGAAAATGTCATTAAAAAGGCAAACATTTAGCATTTGTATTAACTAGAAAAAGGCAAACATTTAGCATTTGTATTAACTAGAAAAAGGCAAACATTTAGCATTTGTATTAACTAGAAAAAGGCAAACATTTAGCATTTGTATAAACATACATGTCTCTAAAATTGTGATCTTTTATCAATTAACAATCCTTCATTGTGATCTCCGCGCACATATAAGTCATCATTAGCTTCAATATTTTGTGAAGTTGGCAACCCAACTGAGAATGGACTGGAGTCATCATACTTATCATAGTACTCTTCTTCATCTATAGGATCTTCAATGAACTGTCTTTTACCATGAAGAACAACCGACCATTTATCATTTGCAGGATCATCGATATATAATATTTGTTTCGCCTGTGATGCCAATATGAATGGTTCACCCTTCTCGCCGATCTTTTCAAAGTTCACCAAAGTGAAACCCAATTCATCCACTATAACTCCTTTGGTGTTATCAACCCAATTACATTTAAATAGCGGAATTTTGAAATCTATGTAGTCAAACTCCCAAATGTCCTCAATGACACCGTAATATGACATTTTAGCTTCACGTGGACTCTTATCCTTTGCACTTGCAAAGTACATAGTCGACGCTTGAAGAGTGACCCCACTATTTTGGACGACACTCTTATCATCTTGGCGCTTTGTGTAATATGTGAATCCATTAATGTCAAACCCTTCATAAGACATAACATTCGGTTTTGGTTTAAAGGCGAGGCATTTGATAGTTTCTGTAATATCATTTGGTGTTTGAGATAGTTGATGTAAGACTTTATCTTCAAACCACTTAGTAAAAGTCTTATTATGCTCTCTAGCAAGCCACATTGAACTTGCTCGAGGATGTTGTCTCTTTATGAAATTGGTATGTTCCTCGATATAAACACTCACTTCTTCCATATTGTGTAAAATATACAAGTGAGCTTGTTCCAACTACTCACGGCTGATTACTTTCACCCGTGATCCCAAAATTCCTTTGCCCTCGTCAATATTCTTGTCATTATTAGGAGTGTCATTACCACTGAAAAAGTCATTGCAAAAATCCATAACCTCTCTCGCCACATAACCTTCAATAATACTCCCTTCAGGCCGATAACGGTTTCGAACATCACCTTTAAAAACGCTCATGTATCGTTCAAAGGGATACATCCAATGCAAGAAAACTAGTCCCAACATTTTCACTTCCCTAGTCAAGTGGACAACAAGATGTACCATGATATCAAAGAACGAAGGAGGGAAATACATCTCAAGCTGACATAGGGTAACAACCACTTCTCTTTGCAAATTATCGAGAGTATCAGGGTCAATAACTTTGCTGCATAGACTGTTGAAAAAGAAACAAAGTCTGGTAATCGCAAACCTTACATGCTTCGGCAATATAGATCGAATTGCCACAGGCAATATTTGTTGCATTAGAGTGTGACAATCATGAGATTTAAGACCTATCAACTTCAGATCTTTCATTGATACCAATCTACGGATGTTGGATGAGTAACCATGTGGCACCTTAACATTTACCAAGCATTCACAAAAAGTTTTCTTCTCCTTTCTAGACAACGTGTAACAAGCGGGAGGTAAGTATGTTCTTTTATTACCCATTTCACGTAATTCTGTTAATTCTGACCTTATTCCCATTTCACGTAGGTCCAGTCTGGATTTTATCCCATCTTTAGTCTTACCTGGTATATTTAATAGAGTACCAATGATGCTATCACAGACATTTTTCTCAACGTGCATTACATCGATACAATGCCTGACTGTCAAAGAACTCCAATAAGGAAGATCCCAAAATATTGACTTCTTCTTGAATAAAGAATTGTCACTCCGTGTGGCCATACTACATTGTGATTTCTTACCAAATTCATTGACAATGTCTTTTACTCTTTCATAAACAACATCCCCTGGTATAGGTTTAGGTGCACTTCGTTCATCATTCCATCCATTGAATGCTTTGCGCTTCCTACGATACGGATGGAATTTTGAAAGAAACCTTCGATGACCAAGATATACAGTCTTGCCGCCATGTTTTAGTCTTATTGAATCAGTGTTTTCTTCACATATAGGACACGCTTTAGCTCCTTTGACACTATATCCAGACAAATTCCCATATGCTGGAAAGTCATTAATAGTGCAAAACAACATAGCGTGCAAACGAAATGTCTCTTTTGCTGAAGCATCATAGGTCATCACACCTTCAGCCCAAAGTTTCTTTAAGTCATCAATCAAAGGTTCAAGATAAACATCGATATCATTTCCGGGTTGTTTAGGGCCCGATATCAACAATGACAACATAACATACTTATTTTTCATACACATCCAGGGAGGAAGATTGTATATAACAAGCATGACTGGCCAAGTGCTATGTTGGCTGCTCAATGTCCCGTACGGATTCATCCCATCTGTACAAAGCCCAAGTCTTAGATTCCTATCTTCTTCACCAAATTTAGGGTACAATAGATCAATCTTCTTCCACTGTGGGGAATCAGACGCATGTCGTAGGATCCCATCATTATTTTTCTTAACATCTGCATGCCACCTCAGATTCTTCGCATCTTTCGGATTTGCAAACAAGCGTTGAAACCGTGATATTATAGGTAGATACCACAACACCTTGGCAGGAGAACCAGTTTTGAACTCCCCCGAAGTCGTCAATTTATACCGTGACGCACCACATTTTGGACAATCTTTCAAATCTACATAGTCCTTTTGAAATAATACACAATCATTCGGGCATGCGTGTATCTTCTTGGCCTCCATTCCCATTGGGCACAACATTTTCTTTACCTGGTATGTTGAGATTGGAAGCTCGTTTCCTTCAGGAAGCATTTCTTTCAACAAAGTCAACAATGAAGTGAAGCTTTTGTCGCTCCATCTATTGTTAGCTTTCAACTTATACAATCTCAAGACAGCGCTAAGCTTCGTAAACTTAGCACAACCTGTGTATAACGGTATCTCAGCATCATGCACAATGTTTGTAAAGATAGGAGGTGGATCGGTGTGCTCTACCCTACAACTATCCAGCATCGCATCAACGATGTCTGCTGGAACTGGTTCGTTCACATTTACGTCATCGCTATCGACATCTACTGGTTTCGATTTTGAAATTTCTCCATGCCAGTGCCATTCTGTATAGCCTTGTACAATCCCGTTGCACATGACATGACTTTTGATTTCCTCACCAGTGTTGACTTTCAAGTTGTTACCGCAATGCCTACATGGACAGTAGAACCTATCTGTAGGTTTTTTCCTATGTTCCTCGGCAAATCTAATAAACTGATCAAGACCAGATATAAACTCTGGGGTACAACGATTACGAATCGACATCCATGATCTATCCATTCTATGATCAGAGAAAACAAGTATATATTAGGAAACAAGTATATATTAGGAAAAGATTAGGCAACATTTCCCCGCTGTTCTCTAAGTACATATATACTTAGAGAAGAAACAGGGAAATGCCAACAAACACATGTGATGTCATTCTTATATATAATAAATGTGTACCACCTATCCCATCCTTGAACACCTAATCTCACTAGTAAGTGTATAATGGGTATTGGGTTTTCAAGAAAATTTCGGCAGCATTTCCCCGCTGTTCTCTAAGTACATATGTACTTAGAGAACAAACGGGGAAATGCTACCAAAATTTTCTTGAAAACTCAATACACATTATACACTTACATCCTAAGTGAGATTAGGTGTTCAAGAACAGTCCCAAACCGGGGACTATCCAAGATTTACTCCTAATGAGTCAATCTTGGACGGGTTTCTAGGCCAACAAACACAATAATAGACATCTACAATGAAGCCGGACTCCATACAAACAGTATATAATTTGGTGATTGTTCATTCTAATTTATACCAATGTACAAGTAATATAAAAAACAATGATTGTTCACATTCTAGGCCAACAAACACATGTGATGTCATTCTTATATATAATAAATGTGTACCACCTATCCCATCCTTGAACACCTAATCTCACTAGTAAGTGTATAATGTGTATTGGGTTTTCAAGAAAATTTCGGCAGCATTTCCCCGCTGTTCTCTAAGTACATATGTACTTAGAGAACAAACGGGGAAATGCTACCAAAATTTTCTTGAAAACTCAATACACATTATACACTTACATCCTAAGTGAGATTAGGTGTTCAAGAACAGTCCCAAACCGGGGACTATCCAAGATTTACTCCTAATGAGTCAATCTTGGACGGGTTTCTAGGCCAACAAACACAATAATAGACATCTACAATGAAGCCGGACTCCATACAAACAGTATATAATTTGGTGATTGTTCATTCTAATTTATACCAATGTACAAGTAATATAAAAAACAATGATTGTTCACATTCTAGGCCAACAAACACATGTGATGTCATTCTTATATATAATAAATGTGTACCACCTATCCCATCCTTGAACACCTAATCTCACTAGTAAGTGTATAATGTGTATTGGGTTTTCAAGAAAATTTCGGCAGCATTTCCCCGCTGTTCTCTAAGTACATATGTACTTAGAGAACAAACGGGGAAATGCTACCAAAATTTTCTTGAAAACTCAATACACATTATACACTTACATCCTAAGTGAGATTAGGTGTTCAAGAACAGTCCCAAACCGGGGACTATCCAAGATTTACTCCTAATGAGTCAATCTTGGACGGGTTTCTAGGCCAACAAACACAATAATAGACATCTACAATGAAGCCGGACTCCATACAAACAGTATATAATTTAGTGATTGTTCATTCTAATTTATACCAATGTACAAGTAATATAAAGAACAATGATTGTTGACTTTCTAGGCCAACAAACACATGTGATGTCATTCTTATATAATAAATGTAAACCACCTATAACAAACACATTGTCCAACATTAGGTTCAACACTTGAAACATAGATTCGTTTTCTTATATAATAAATGTAAACCACCTATAACAAACACATTGTCCAACATTAGGAGATGCCTGACTGGGGGGTTGGGGGTTGGTGGGGTCCACTTTTGACTCGCTCCCAGGTACGAGCAGGGGGCTGCACTCGGTTGTGTACTGGCAAAAAGAAAGATGAGTGGGGTAGCTGGTTTCACAGATCAGTTTTTGACTCACTCAAACATGGATATATATTAAGTGATTATTAGCTTTGCGAGCCACTATAGAGATTGTATGATAGTTTAGTTCCCAATTTGTCAATGTTAAAATAATCTTAAGAATCTCCTATTGGTGCCACAAAAATAAATTGGACGGATCCATCCGAGGTTTGACGTACGTAAATCTAATCTGTTCTACCGACAAGGTGAAAATAAAGAAACTTGCCCTAAACGTTTGTGATATTGCTATTAGGAAATCGTTTTCGAATTCAAGTGCAATAATGTTTTAGCTCCTTTATTTAGATAGTTTGTGATCATTGACAGATACTGTTCAAAAATACATATTGGAAGTCATAGTGCTCAAATGGATTAAGCAATCTGCATTCATTGTACGCAAGGTCCAAAAACTTGAATATTCTGTAGTAGTCTGAGAGGGTCCGAAAACGTGGAATTCATCTGGACCTATTCTCAAAGACTTGAATTGCAGAGCAATGCACTTCATATCAAACAAGGCCTTTAGTGTATATCCAGAAAACCATTTGGCGCATACCTGTTGGCGCGGGAGGCAGCGGGAGTCAGGTGGAAGCTGATGGCGTCAGGCAGGCTGAGGCGGCGAGCTCCAGGCTCGTCAGGCGTCGGCGGCGAGCTCCAGCAGCAGTGGCGGCGAGCTCCAGCAGCAGTGGCGGCGGGGCGGCGGAGAAGGGGGCTCCAGGCTCGTCAGCAGTGGCGGCGGGGCGGCGGGGCGGCGGAGAAGGGAGCTCCAGCAGCTCGGAGAAGGCGGCGGCGGGGCGCGGAGAAGGGGGCGCGGAGAAGGGGGCGCGGAGAAGGCGGCACGACGGCGCTGTCGTGGAGAACAAGGAGAAGAAAATCGCCGGCGACAGGGTGGGGAATCGACGGAGAAACAGAAAGGGCTCGCAATGAAACAGGAGGAAGGGGAAGAGTCGGGCACCGCGGGTTATTAAGTCCCAAATAGCGTCGGTTTTTTACAACAACCGACGCCTAAATGTCTTTAGCGTCGGTTGTCCGAGAAAACTGACGTCCAACTGGGCGATAATTTCATGAAATTGTTTGGCGGGAACCACCTTCAGCGTCGGTTATCCTTTAATCACCGACGCTGAAGGTGACACTTTTCGCGCAAATTTTCATCACACATAGGCGTCGGTTTCCACCTAAATACCCGACGCTGAAAAGGACACTATTTTTCGCGGGCGACTTTAAGCGTCGGATTGTTATAAACAACCGACGCTGAAGACAAAGCGGTACCCGTGTCTGGCTGGTCTTCGAATATAGACGTCGGTTGTCGTAAACAACCGACGCCTAACATAGAAGGCGTCAGTTTTTCCTAATAACCGACGCCCAGAAAAGTGTCACTGAATGCTATTTCTGTAGTAGTGTCTCTTGATGAAAGTGGTATGTTCCTCGATATAAACACTCACTTCATCGATGTTGTGTAAAATATACAAGTGACCTTGTTCCAACTGCTCTCGGCTGATTACTTTCATCCGTGATCCCAAAATTCCTTTGTCGGAATACTCCTCAATATTCTTGTTATTAACAAGAGTGTCATTACCACTCAGAAAGTCATTGAAAAAATTCAAAACCTCTCTCGCCACATAACCCTCAATAATACTCCCTTCAGGCCAATAACGGCTTCGAACATCACCTTTAAAAATGCTCATGTATCGTTCAAAGGGATACATCCAATGCAAGAAAACTGGTCCCAACATTTTCACCTCCCTAGTGAAGTGGACAACAAGATGTACCATCATGTCAAAGAACGAAGGAGGAAAATACATCTCAAGCTAACATAGGGTAACAACCACTTCTCTTTCCAATTTATCAAGAGTATCAGGGTCAATAACTTTGCTACACAGACTATTGAAAAAGAAATAAAGTCTGGTGATTGCAAACCTTACATGCTTCAGCAATATATATCAAATTTCCACAAGCAATATTTGTTGCATTAGAGTGTGACAATTATGAGATTTAAGACCTATCAACTTCAAATCTTTCATTGATACCAATCTATGGATGTGGGATGAGTATCCCTGTGGAACCTTAACATTTACCAAGCATTCACAAAAAGCTTTCTTCTCCTTTCTAGACAACGTGTAACAAGCGGGAGGTAAGTATGTTCTCCGATCGCTACTAACTACTTCTGTTAATTTTGTCCTTATTCCCATTTCACGTAGGTCCATTCTGGATTTTATCCCATCTTTAATCTTACCTGGTATATTCAACAGTGTACCAATGATGCTATCACAAACATTTTTCTCAATGTGCATGACATCGATACAATGTCTGACTACCAAAGAACTCCAATAAGGAAGATCCCAAAATATTGACTTCCTTCTTGAATAAAGATTTGTCACTTCGTGTGGCCATGGTACATTGTGATATCTTACCAAATTCATTGGCAAAGTCTTTTACTCTTTCATAAGAAACCTCCCCTGGTATAGGTTTAGGTGCACTCTGTTCCTCATTCCATCCATTCAATACTGTGTGCAACCTACGATACGGATGGAATTTTGGAAGAAACCTTCGATGACCAAAATATACAGTCTTTCCACCATGTTTTCTTTGTATTGAATCAGTGTTCTCTTCACAAATAGGACACGCTTTAGATCCTTTGACACTATATCCAGACAATTTCACATATGTTGAAAGTCATTAACATTGCAAAACAACATAGCATGCAAACAAAATGTCTCTCTTTGTGAAGCATCATAGGTCATCACACCTTCACCCCAGAGTTTCTTTAAGTCATCAATCACAGGTTCAAGATAAATGTCGATATCATTTCCAGGTTGTTTAGGGCCCGATATCATCAACGACAGCATAATGTACTAATTTTTCATACACAACCAGGGAGGAAGATTGTATATAACAAACATAACTGGCCAAGTGCTATGTTGGTTTCTCAATGTCCCGTATGGATTCATCCCATCTTTACAAAGCCCAAGTCTTATATTCCTGACTTCTTCACCAAATTTAGGGTACAATAAATCAATCTTCTTCCATTGTGGGGAATCAGACGCATGTCGTAGGATCCAATCATTATTTTTCTTAACATCTGCATGCCACCTCAAATTCTTCGCATCTATCGGATTGACAAACAAGTGTTGAAACTGTGATATTAAAGGTAGATATCACATCACCTTGGCAGGAGAACTAGTTTTGGACTCCCCCGAAGTCGTCAATTCATACCTTGACACACCACATTTTGGACAATCTTTCAAATCCACATAGTCCTTTTGAAATAATACACAATCATTCGGGCATGCATGTATCTTCTTGGCCTCCATTCCCATTGGGAACAAAATTTTCTTTAACTGGTATGTTGAGATTGGTAGCTCATTTCCTTCAGGAAGAATTTCTTTCAACAAAGACAACAATGACGTGAAGCTTTTGTCGCTCCATCTATTGTTAGCTTTTAGCTTATACAATCTCAACACAACACTAAGCTTCGTAAACTTAGTACAACATGTGTATAATGGTATCTCAACATCATGCACAATGTTTCTAAACATGGGAGGTGGATCGATGTGCTCTACCCCACAACTATCCAGCATTGCTTCAACGATGTCTACTGGAACTGGTTCGTTCACATCTACGTCATCAGAGGCAATTTCTTCTTCCACACAAGCACTGCTATCGACTTCCACTAATTTTAGGTTTGAAATCTCTCCATGCCATTGTCATTCTGTATAGCCTTGTACAATCCCGTTGCACATGACATGACTTTTGATTTCTTCACCAGTGCTAACTTTCAAGTTGTTACCGCAATGCCTACATGGATAGTAGAACCGATCTCCAGTTTGTTTCCTATGTTCCTCGATAAATCTAATAAATTGATCAAGACCAAAAATAAATTCTGGGGTGTAGTGATTTGGAATGGACATCCATGATCTATCCATTCTATGATCAAAGAGAAAACAAGTATATATTAGGGTTTAGGGTTATAATATTAGGATCTAGGGTTAAAATATTAGGGTTTATGGTTAAAAGTTTAGGGTTTAAGGTCTTATATATAATAAATTTGTACCACCTATCCCATTCTTGAACACCTAATCTCACTAGTAAGTGTATAATGTGTATTGGGTTTTCAAGAAAATTTTGGTAGCATTTCCCCACTGTTCTCCAAGTACATATGTACTTAGAGAACAAATGGGGAAATGCTACTGAAATTTTCTTAAAAACCCAATACACATTATACAATTACATCCTAAGTGAGATTAAGTGTTCAAGAACAGTCCCAAACTGGGGACTATCCAAGATTTACTCATAATGAGTAAATCTTGGACGGGTTTCTAGGCCATAATATAATGTTGTCATTTATATACCTATGATCCTACGTTCACTTGTTCATATCCTAGGTTTATTTATAAAATCAAGATCTTGTAGTCTTAATCATACCCTAGTCTAGGTATTGTATTCTATAACATTGATTTCAACATCTCCAATGTACACGCATGTTCATCATCAAGATAATCATTACACATAAATGTAAGTATCCTATCATTCATCATTTATTTCAAATTAAATTTCAAAATAGCTCATGTACTAAATATTGTTGTGAGATCCAATATAAGGTTGCCAGGTCAGACACATATATACAAGTTTTATCCAAGATATATGTTAAAATTAAGCATTTTATTTTTTTCATATATTATTAATAACCAATTCAATCATCAATTCTATTAAATAAACATTACATGTTTATAGGTATTATTTATTAACATATCTTAAGGATGAATTGAGGATGCAAACCTAGTCAATTAAAGGCTTTACCTCAAGCAGTGGCAATGACAATAGTGGCAGTGTCGTGGGTGTACTGTCAGCCCTAGATGTGGTTGGCTCTGACGGACTGTCGCGGTGATGAGCAGTAGTAGGAGACCGTGAGCAGCAGTAGGCAACGACGGTGGTGACGACAATGGTGAGCTCTGGTTTTGGCTACTGCTGCTAGTGCTGGCTACTAGTGTTGGCTTTGGCTCTGGCAGTAGGACTGCTAGCACTGGCTTCTGGTAGCTGGAGGAGAGGACCGACGAGAGGAGGACCGGCTTGAGGAGAGGACCAACGACGACGGCAGAGAAGAGGACCCGCGGTGGTGGCTCTGGTTGGAGGAGAAGAGCAGCATCTGCGACTTCAGATGGAGGAGAAGAGCAGGAACAGTGGCTCCGACTGGAGGAGAAGAGCAGCAGTGACATGGAAAGCGGCAATGGAATTGCCAGACCTAGCTAGTGAAATCAGGAATGAAATAGAGAAGGGGAAGAGTCTGGTTCGCACAGGTGCTATTAATTTAACTATTGATGTCGGTTATTATAGAAATATGATGCTTATATTTGAAGACCGGCTGATGTTCTTGAGTTACAACCATAGTCATCGGTTGCGCTCCCAAACTGACGCCAATTGGACAATTTGGGGGGTAAAAATTTTTACGGGGACAGTGCGCAAACACACATCTACGTCGGTTCATGTAGCAAAACCGACGACAAAAATCGGGCCAATTTCTGTCTCGCAAAAAATCTTTAGTCGTCGGTTACTTAGTCAACAACTGACGTCGTATATGAAATTTTGGAGGTAATTTTTTTCACTGTAAAAAATTGTATTTCACGGGTGATTTTCAATGTTGGTTTCTTATCGCCTAACCGACGCTAAATAAAAAGCAATACTCATGTCTTATGAAAATCATCCGGTCTTCACATATAGATGTCAGTTTTATTTGTAGTGGATGTCGTAGATTAATGGCGTTGGTTTTGGAATGCAACTGACACCTGTAAATGTGACTTTATACGTCATTCCTGTACTAGTGAAGGCATTATTCATGAGCCTCCCACCAAAATCTATAGAGACTTGGTATGAAATCATCATCGTCTTGTTCGAGCGGTATTTTCCTCCTCATTAGACAAATGAGCTAGTGAGGAAGTCCCACAACTTCAAGCAGCATGTTGAGGAATCTTGTTCTAAAGCTTGGGAACAATTTTAGAACATGCTCAGGAAGGTCCCTCATCATGGGATTGATTTATATGGGTAGATGGAGACATTCTATTATGGACTACACAAAGGGGAGAGGACTAGTATTGATAGTGTAGGATAAGGTTTCTTCTTGAACATAAGGTACCACGTGTCATGAGATCATAAAGAACATGGCCAAGAATTAGTCATGGGGAAATGAGAGAGAAGCACTAGCAACAATCAGGAGTGTTATGGAATCAAAAGAGATAGCAGAACGGATGGATCAGATGGAGACGCTCGGAAGGAAGTTAGAGAAAAAAATTATCACCTCATCTGGAGTTGAAGTGGAGGAGTGCATGTTCCCACATCAACAATATCAATAGGATAGGGGTCCTAGTAAGATAGACAAAATTGAAGACATGTTGGGTAGACTAGTGAGTCCAAACAAGGCCTTACAAGACCAAACAAAAAAGGTTATAGAAAAATCAAGGAGCTCGTATCCATAACATTAAAAATAAGATCTCTCAGTGGGCCACGGAGGTGATATCTATAAAGAAACCCAGTCAGCAAGAATTTCCTAGGAACACAGAGACAACTCATCTATTCTCAAGGAACCAGAGAAGGTTAAGTCACCAATTAGCACATTCTAGAGCCATATTTAGGGTATGTGCCAGAAGTTCCATTTCCTTGCATCCTGTACGAAAGACCATTGCATATAATGCCAATGCATTATTCTCACACATACCCCTTATTCAATATAGGGTCATCAAGAGGAGATAATGACAGCCCATCTACACTGCCTATGAAAGAAGGAACTTCAAAGTTCCACTATTTCTATGTCCATGCCCTCAGTTCCAAAAAAGGTGCTCATGTAAGAAGAAATGGTGAAGGTTCTACTCTGTAGTCGATCAGTCATGGTCAATAAGGAAGCATCCATAATTGAGAAGGAGCAGCCACAGTCCATCCCATCCACAGGATATATGCCAGATTCTATCTCAGGAGGTGGCGTTGATGCAATCTTAGGGGAGGAGATACCTAATGAACCATACTTTCCTCCACATAGGCCTACTGAGAAGCCACATATGCCATTCTCAGATAGTCTAAATTTGAGAAAGGAGGAAAAAAGTTCAAGAAATTCCTAGATATCTTCTGAAATCTCCATATTAACATCCCACTTGTGCAAGCATTAGAATGTATTCTTGTATATGGGTAATTCTTGAAGTATATTATCAACAAGAAGAGACAGATCAATGATATAGATGTCTTGCATGTTTATGAATTGGGTAGTGAGATGATCCAGGGAAGACTATCGATGAAGATAAAGGACCTAGGATGTTTCTACATGTTCTATAGGAAGCAAACATTTTTAACAAGCATAGTGTGACTCTTGGGCAAGCATAATCTCATGCCTCTTGCTACCTTTCCAAAGTCGAGATTGAAGAAACTGAAAAAGACATACATAAAAATCCATTTGGTGGATGGATAGGTCGTATGGGGTATCCAAGGATGTTCTAGTAAAAGCTGACAATTTATCTATCATGTCAATTTTGTGGTTATGGATATGCACGGTATGTGAGGATTTGAGATGTTGTTAGGAAGGTCATTCCAAGCTATGGACGATGAGATCTTCCCCATGCATATAGGCTACTTGACACTCAGGATAGATGATGATAGAGTGGAGTTCATGCTTCTAGATGATTCTTCACAACCATCTTGTGACAACCCAGGCTGAAGAAAATCACCTAGTAAATTTGAGGATATTAATCAAGGGTGCATATGAGAGGCAACCCAATTTTATTTCTTTCAATTAGATTTTGTAGAGAATTTTCATTGTTTAACATTTGTATTTATCTTATTAGAGATTTAATTGAGGTAAAAAGGTACCTTGATGTATTTGTTTGGTGTGCAGGCAGAATCAAAGTCGATACCATCAACACTGGAGTTGGTGGCACCAACCTGCTAAAAATGTTCAACATGGATTTTGGAAAAAGTCTATATCACTGACACACTAGTCGTTGGTATCAAATCCACGATAGGTTGAACTCTATAAAGAGTCGATACCATCAACAGCTAAGTCAGTACCACCGACTTTTCTCAAAAAAAATCACAAAGCGAAAAGAAAAGATTGTTGATACCACTAACACACATGTCGGTTGCATTAACTCATACAGCTCAAAGAAGGATAAATGACATCATATCTCAGTCCCACAAACACAAGTCGGTGGCATAAACACAAAGGGACAGATGCCGATAGGGTTTGATTCACATAAGGCATTGAAAACATTTCAACCACCTCCGCCACCCTTTGAGCACATGGTACCCCCATTCCACCTCTTTGTTTAAATTCTGACTATGCGAAAAAAGTCAAGTTCAAGCGTAGGGGGTGTTGGAACGGATTTACCTATTTTATCTTCTATCTTGTTTTAGTTTTTCATTTTTTGCAAGTATAGAATCCACATCTATTAGTGTAATCGTGGGGCTTAATTATCATGAGTTCATCTATCATCGAAGAAAAAATTGTTTCATGCCTTTGCAATGAAAAATATTTTTTAAATGATCACATATTTTTAAGCTTAATTTGAAAAAGTCTAAGGCAACACCGTCTAGAGGAAGTGTATGGGTTAATCAGCTTGAGGACATTTAATATGAATGAAAATCATAATTATCCAAGATTTATTTATAATAATGGGGTTGCAGCCTAAACTGACCAAACAAGTAATGGGACCTTAAATGGGATTTTTAGAAAGAGACTCTAAGGTTACCATGTACACAAGTTGATAGGAGAGGGACATATCATAGTTCAGACATGCATTGTCTCTTCAACATGTGATTCCACCCACCTTTTATCATATTTCATCCACCACCTAAAGATGATAAAGTAATCTGACTTGCTTCCTATTAATTGCATTGTAGAATATAATATGTAGCATGATAACTAGTTTTTTTATTGCATTCGTTAGAAAAAGAAAAAGAAAAAGAATTATAGAGATGTGAATAACAATTATATGCTTAACAAATTTCATGTAGATATCATTTTCTTTTGGATCATTTTTTGCATCGTGTAGTTATGTAGATTTATCCTCAAATTTAAAGTGAAAGGACACACATCCACATCCCTCCCAAATGAAAAAATAATAATGATATGTTGAATAAAATCATGAGCATAAATTATAAATCATACTAAAATAAAAGGTAGAAAAAAATATCAAATAAAGGGGAAAAAGGATGACTAGAACTCAAATTGAATTTTCTTCATGGAGAAGGTGAACATAGTTGCATGTATGTGTTATTTTACCTTACACTCATCAATCATACAAGACCTTTAGTGCATTCATCATTCCACCATAATAGTAGACAAAATGATTCATGAATTTATCATTTCCTTCATTTTATAGATTCATCGTATTTCGTTTTTGAATGAATGATTTGGATGTTACTTATGATTCTTATTCATAGACAAATATATCATTCCATCCACTGCTCTTTATGGTAGGCCACATAAATGATTGATTTCCTCATTCTCTATTATATGGAGAACTGCTTCCAACATAGTTTTGTTGGTAGATAAGAGCAATGTACATAGGGAATCACATGGTGCATAAAGCATACATATTTACTATGATGTTAACTTCTCTATTTGATAGTGTTTCGTTGATATAAGGGTGGACATATTTAATAAATAGTTTGGTCATTAGAGTAGTTATATTTTTAGTGGTTGGTAAGGGTTGCTTTGGGACTGTCAGGCTGGGTATTTAAGAAATGTAATTCATATTGCTTGTCCTCTTGTAGACTTCATTCAAACATATCCAAATGTAGTGTTTCTCGAGGGTGAGAGGCATTCAATCTTAGGGGATTTTGATGCAATGTATTTTAGTTTCTTTTAACATGCTATTATCCATGAATCTATTCCATAATTTCTCATTTTGAAACTATTTATGCATTGTTTGAAACATGATCGCATCAAGTTATAAGTATTTTCACCATATTATGTTCAATTATCAACTTTTGTTTGAACTTATGTTGGTTTTTCCTCATTTTAGGTTGTTTGAGCACTTGCAAGACAACTTGCTGCTACTGGCATAAAAGTCAGTGGTACCGACATTAGGTAAAATCCAAAAGGGAATTCTCAAAATCTTGATACTATCAAGATTAGACTCAGTGCTACCAAGATGACGTTCGATGCTACTGAAAGATGGAGATGGTGATATCAACACACCACCCAGAAAGTATTAGAAATGGGACTTTATGGTTTCAGTGCCACTGACACCCAAGTCAGTGGTACCTACTTTTGCATCCAGAACAAGTAAGACTCACTAGAACTAACTTGGTGCTACCGACATACTTGTCCGTAGTACTGACACTTATCAAGATTTCAAGTCAGTCAAGAACTCGGTGCCACTGAATTTCCAGTCTGTGATATCGACTTTACATGATCAGAGCAAATTAAAGATTAAGACATATCAGATAGTTGGCACTTAACGACGCCCAGAGCCTCACTTATGACCTAAGGAAAGTTCGGCCAAAAAGGGGAATCATGTTCTATATCATTGCAACGAAGATGGGAGCTGAGAGAGGAGGAGATGAAGGAGACGACCATCTAAAGGATGATTCGGGCACCTTCGGGAAGCAAATTTGTAGTTGGAACGTTGTAGATTGAGGTGCTCGTCATAGGGGGTCATCTAGATTGGTTTCTCCAAGGGTTTTGATTAGTCTTCTAATGTTTATCTTGTTTTCTCTCTCTTCCTTACTGTCTTTATTGATAGAAATCATGTGGGGCTAATCCTCTGTTCCTTATGACTCGAGAGTATCCCGGTTATCCATTGTATATGTCTTCCATGATTTTTTATATATAGATACCTTAATCCTTAACATGAATATATGATTTCTTAAAGAATTTCAAGTGCTTGATCACCACAAACAATGTCTTAGATTGATAATTGCTTTTAGAGAGGAATTAAGGGTTGGATAGGTCATAGATTTACATAGCCAATATCGTTCCTCGCATGAGAGCCTACAGCTGTGAAGGGATAACCTAAAGATTTCGATAATGCACCTAGCTAATTCTGAAACCTCTACATAAGTGGGGTTTGTCTTAGTATAGGTAGTATATTACGTTGTGAGTGTGGGTAATACTTGCTACATGTCCTTAGCCTAGGGTTAAGGGCAAATGATTATTAATGAAATGGAGTTAAATGAAATGTGTATCATGGTGAAACTATAATCCTAATAAATTCACCAATTCTTGATTACATTCCACTTAATTTAGATTTCAATTGGTGTTCTAAGTTTTAAACAAACAATCAATCACTTTTCCTAGGCCCAACTAATTAGGTTATTATTAGTAGTATTATCTGGAGTATGTTTCCCTGAGTTTGATATTTGGTCCTCATAGGCCTATACTACTCTTCGTATACACATGTCTATTGCATGCACAATTTAGGTGTATAAGGTGATCACCCATTCTTTGTTGGTTGGACCACCTTCCAGGAGATAGCTTGCGATTTACTCACAACTATGAAGATATGTTGCATCCTCGAGCATGGGGAAGACTGGGAGGAAGGCTAGGTCAAGTTCCAGATCTACAACGTCGATCACTACCTCACCTTGGTAGAGTTCGATGTACTAGCCAATGGATGGGTCACGCTTCATGCTTGGAGACTTTGACTACAGCATAGCCTGGATATAGATGAGTTCCCTTACTCAAGGGTTCATCATCAACTAGCACCAGTCCTCAGTCATGGACATCGAGCACCCCTTCACCTAAATTCTTCGTTAATACCTGACAAATACCATATCCGTCAAGTCCACTCAGGGGCATGGGAAGGTCCAGAAGGTGAACTTGTTCATTTTGTGGTCATTTTTACCTTGGGGAAGGAGACAAACAATCTCATGTCATTCTTCCTTCAGCACATGTTGGGGTGAAGAGGCAAGCCCAATGCAAATGCTCAATTTGCTTTGGGGGACTGCTTACACCACTCACCCAAAACCTCTGCCTTGACCTCTCAAGGCCAATGCTCTAAAGAAGTCCTCTATGCTCGACTTCAAGCACTTCAAGTGGTCACACCTTATCATCAGGTATGAGTGCAATGTGTACGCTTATTGCATTTTAAATGAATAGATCAAGGAAAGGGCATTGTCTAACCTCATCTTCCACCTAGGAGGAGTGTGATACCTATGATGACTTGTAGATGGTGCATAGGTTGTACTAGAGGAAGAGGATTCCAAATTTGAGAAAGAAGAATAAGAATCATATAAGGAAGAGGAAGAGGAGGAGTCTAATATGCCTTATACATTGAAGTAGCATTTGCACCACATTCTATGCCATTACGTAGTATCTAGCTCCAAAACTCCATCCATTCTCTGGAGATTCTTTCTCCATGGAGGGCATGTATGGGATGTTGCAATCCATTCAACAAGATTAGCAGTAGTAGTCAGCCACCTTGACATAGATTCAAAGTGTCTAGGAGTAGCTTCTTCAATAGCAATAGGTGATATATGCCAACGAGCGCCTTCTCTTAGTCAACCAAGAGAACATGTACACTCACCTGCAAGGCATCGAGTATCATCAACAGCCTCTCTACAACCACTATTGGAGTCAAGGGAACTTTGCTAGCTACCAACATTCACCACATATGACACAAACCCACTGAAGTTCATCAGCGGAGTTTTTGCTGGGAATGTTTCAACCACCACCACCACCCTACTGAGCACCCAGTACCCATGTTCCACCTCTAAGTTTGAATTTTGACTATGAGGACATAGTCATGTTCCAGCTTAGGGAGTGATGGAATAGCTTTATCTTATTTATTCTTTATCATATTTTAGTTTTTATCTTATTTCCAAGTAGTAGGATCCACAATCTATCTAGTGCAATCATGGAGTTTAGTTATCGTGATTTCATCTATCATTGAAAAGAATGTGTTTTGTGCTCTTGCAATGAATTTTAAAAATTATTGAAAGGGAAAATCTTTTTAAGCTTATTTTGTGAAGTCTAAGACAACAACAATTGTGGGAAGTGTTTGGGTTAGTCAGCTTGAGGACACTAAATATGAACAAAAATCTTTGGTTATCCAATACTTGTTGTATGATGATGAGGTTTGAGCCCTAACCAACCAAACAAATAAAGAGATCTTAAATGTAATTTTTAGAAAGAAATTTTATGTTCGTCATGTACACAGGTTGATAGGAGAGGGACATATCATAGTTAAGAAAAGCATTGTCTCTTCATCATGTGATTCCACCCACCTTTCATGACATTTTATTCACCACCTCAAATGATCAAGTACCCTAAATTGTTTCCTCTCAACTACATTGCATATCATAACAGGTAGCATTATAGCTACTTTCTTTGTGGTGCATCAATTATATATATATATATATATATATATATATATATGTGTGTGTGTGTGTGTGTGTGTGTGTGTGTGTGTGTGTGTGTGTGTGTGTGGGTGGGTACATATCAATTAGTTCCACAAAAAGTTTCATGTAGATTGTATTATCTTTTTGACACACTTTTTGCGTATTGTGAAACATGTATCTGTTGGTATGTATGCCCAGACAGACAATCATATGATGATTGGAATAAGGCATTAAATACCTGATTTGATAATCATAAAGGAAATTTCGTCCTTTATGCTTGTCTTAGTCATGAGATGATGACACAGACATAGTAGATGTCTAAAGAATGATGTTACTCAATGACGTATGTCTTCAAGTACGTGATTTGAACAATGAGATCATATCGATGTTTAGAGTACATACATTATTGTAATGTCCCTAGTCATATATTATTATGAAATCAAAATAGACAATAGTAATACATAAGACTAGAGCATGTGTTGACTGATGATGGAATCTCATTAGTCGTGATATGTGATATCAAGTCAAGGACATAGGTACATGTTAGAGAACAATCTATCAGACAGACCCACCATGAGAGTGATACATGAATACCATGGAATGGTAGTCAAAATCATCTCTCATAGTAATAGTGGTGAATGTAGCTCTTAGACCGAAAGTCACTACGTTCATCACATGTTGTTCGGTATACTTTGACATCGTAAATAATGATTGCCATAACAGTGGTGATTGGGTAGCTGTGACACATGGGGACTGAGTGTGAGTGATGTAGATGGGATTTGTCCCTCCTAGAGAAGTTTGATGTCTAGGACACTTGATAAGAAATAGTGAGTAAAGTACGATTGTACTCATGTGATTCAATATGTGATATGTGAACTCACGTGCATCACAGACAGTCTGCTCTATTTCAAGGAACATGGATTGAACATTCAGAGGATGATGATTCCATGCCTTGAGTTCAATCAGGATATCAAAGACAAAGGAACTATACGATCATAGTAACACTGATCATGGATTGTAGGTTGAAGTTGTTCAACTTTCTAAATTACTTGGGTAGAAATGATGTGTGACTAGGCACCACTCTTTGCTTGTGATGTCTTGATTGGTTATGGACATTCACTGCCAACGTAATTCTAGACCTATTGGGTCACACACATAGGATGCACTTGGATTAAAATATTTTATTCATGAATTATGTTTAAATTGATTAATAAATGTGTTTAGGTGTTCAACTAAACAATTAAGGTTCAAAATTGATTGACTGGACTCTGAACTAATCAGTTCAAGTGTTGAACCGATCAGTTAAAGTGTCAAGTCAATTGGAATCAATATTGATTGCACTTTGGCTGAACTGGACAAGTGAAACAACTCTCTCACAATGTGAAATGACCATTTCACTATGTGAGATGACCGGTTCACCCTCTGGGTCTCCCAGTTCATTTGCCAATTCGATTGGAACAAGGATTGATGATGATCTCATGTTTAGCATTAATCAGGCATTGGATACCAATGTGATTTGAAATAGGAAATGACGCGAACGTACTGCTTCACTTAGTGAATTGACCAGCTCATGCACCAACTGATTGCTTGGATGTGTGAATCGACCGGTTTGCCATTCATAGGTTCTAGAAAATTGATGATTCCAGACCCTTCTAATCCCACACAGACTGGGAACCCTGACTCTAGCCTCTACTATAAATAGAGGGGTATTGGGGGCTTCCCAACCACACAATTGAGAATCAATTTCTTTAAAAACTTTTGTCCTCTCTGATTGTGGTAACCAATAGAGAGCCCAAGAAAGTCCTTCACGTCAAAGGGAGGGACAGAGAGGGAGAGAGCAATTGAGAACAATTATGGGAGAGCATGTCAGTAACTAGTACTTTGACATAAGGGGACAACTCCTTCTTGTTAGCTCTAGTAGTGCAACATGGAGTTCCCAGTGGTCCAAGTGAACTACTCTAGAGGTGGGAGGCTGTTGTCAGTTTCTAGGAGGATATCGTCAACCGCTGCCCGTGGTTCTATACTAGGAGTCCAATGGAGATGATTGTTCGAGTGTTTTTGTTTCCTGAAGAAGAAGAACAAGCATGATGTTGCTGCAAGGGTAATGTCACTGGACTTGCTACAGGACCAGGTTTAACCTTGCCATCCTTCCTTCCTAGATATATTGTTGTTGACGCGATCTTGCTGTCCTGGGGAATCGGGTTTTAAATTATTTTTTTTTCTACCTTATCTGTCGCCCTCATTTCCCTAAAGTGTCTATGTAGTTTTCTCCACAAATTAAAGTGAAAGGATCTACATCCATATCCCTCCCAATACAAAAATAAGAAAAATCAATGATATAATTTGAAGAAAGATCGAGCATGAATCATAAATCATGCTAAAATAATAAGGGTAGAGAAAAAGAAAAAAGAAAGATCAAATAAAAAGGGAGAAAGGATGCCTTGAACTCAATCTGAATTTGCTTCTTGGAGAAGATGAAAATAGTTTATATGTATGTATTCTTTCACCCACATTCATCATCAGTATGAGACAATTAGTGCATTCATCATTCCACCATAATAGTCAGTATTAGGATTCTTGCATTTTTCATTCCCTTTATTATGTCGGTTCATCATATTTGGTTCTAGAAAAAATAATTTGGATGTTACTTGTGATTCTTGTGCATAGCCACCTATTTTATTTACACCCATTTATCTAAATTGAAGGCCACATATATGATTGATCCCCTCGTTCATTTTTATAGCAGGAACTGCTTTCAAATAGTTGTTTAGATAGACCAGAACAATGTAGATAGGGAATCACATGATGCATCAAGCTTATGCCCTATTGACTATGATGTTAGCTTCTCTTTATTAGTGTTTCACTGATCTACGAGTGGACATTTTTAATGAACATTTTTTTCACTATGGAGTAATTATTTGTTCAGTGGTTGGTAAGGGTTGGCTTGGGACCGCCATGTGGGGGTATTTGAGAAATTTAGTTCATAGAATTTGTCCTCTTGCTAACTATTTCAAACAGATCCAAAGGTTATGTTTCTCGAGGTTGATCAACATTCAAGCTTAGGGGATTTTGATGCATTGAGTTTTAATCACTTTCCAAAAGCTATTTTTCCATGGATTGAGTGCAGAATTATTCATTTTGAGATATGTATGGATTGTTTATCAGTATTAGCATATGAATCACTATTGCATCAAATATTGAGTACTTCTACCTAATTGTGCTAAATTATCACTTTTAATTTGGATATATATTGATTTTCTCTTGTTTTGGGTAATTTGAGCATTCACTTAACAACTTAGCATCAATGACACCTATGCCAGTGGTATCAACATGACACAAAATTCCTATAGGGAATTCTAGAAATCCAGGTGCTACCTAGACAGCACGCGGTGCTATCGAGTATAGTGTCAATGCTACCAAATAAAAGAGTCAGTGATACTGACTTATAGTTTAGAGAGAATTAGTAATCATAATTAATTGATTCATTGCCACTGACACCCCAGTGGGTGGTACCAAATTTGGTACCCAAATCAAGTCAGAACTTCCAGAAAGAAACTTAGTGATATAGATGCACCCGTCGATATTACAGACACTATTCAACAGTCTTGAGTCATCTGGTAACTCGGTGCCATCGACATCCAGTCAGTAGTACCAACTTTATGCAATCAGTGCATATTGAAATCACAAAAGATCCAACAGTTGTGACTTGATGACTGCCAAAGCCCTACTTATTACATAAGGGGATTTTTGCCAAATGAGGATATCACATTCTGTCTCATTGCAATGAAGATGAAGGAGATAGGCACATACGGGACACTATGGGCACTTCTGGAGGGTAGATTTGCAGTCATAATATTGTGGATCAAGGTATCTACCAAAGGGAATCTCTGAGACTATTTTTCTAAGGGTTTTTTGTTGGTTTTATAATGTTTAGCTCGTTTTATCCCTCTTTCTTTCTTTGTAAGATGATAGAAATCATGTGGGACTAATCCCAACATTCCTTGGGACCTGAGAGTATCTAGGTAATTCTTTGTATTCAACTTTTATAAATTATTAATCTATTTCCTTTAATTTTGGACCTGAATCTATAATTTTTTATTGAATTTCTCATTCTTGATCACCAAATAATATGTTAGAACACTAATTTCTTTGGGAGAAGGAGTTTGGAAATGTTTTAGATTTAGAGATCTCGCATCATTCATAGGGGGAGGGCTTACAACTATGAAAGAGCAACCTAGAGTTGTCAATAATTCACCTAGCTAATTCCCAAACCACTACTGTAGTGGGGTTTGTCTTAGTCTAGGTAGTGTCTTATGTTGCAGGGGTGGGTAATGCTTGCTACATGTCTTTAGTCTAGGGCTAAGGGTAATAATTGTTAATGAAATGAAGTTTGGATGCAATGCATACAGTGGAGAAACTAAAATATTAAGGAATCCATCCATTCTTGATCACATTTGTTTACTTTAGATTTAATTATTTGCTCTTAGTTATAAAACAATCATTCAACCAATTATTCCAGGCCTAGTAAATTAGGTTAAAATTAGTAGTAGTTTCTAGAAAATATTTCTCTGAGTTCGACACTCGGCCTTATAGGCCTATATTACTCCACGTGTACGCTTGTGTTTTGCACGCATGGGTTTTCTGTGTCAGGGATGTTGAAGATGAGTAATATCATCTGTAGATAAATATAGTCCTGACCATGTGTTAAGGAATTCCATAAAGAGTTAATTCTAGGAGCGTGTGCATGTTGTGACTTGAACATGATGGTTCAAGAATTTCATAGGCCCAAAAACCATGGTTAATATTAGATTCATTGACATTAAAAATAGGAGTAGATTCATATCATGCATGGGATACCCCAATAATGCAATAGTAAGAATCGATACTAGTATGTGTTTTTATAATGAAGTCTCAACATAATTGATTATAAGTGCATTTGATTAAACAATCTATTCCAATACATTTGATAATGTTTAAGATTAGTTCGGCATAGTATTCACCTACCACGTGTTTGATGAATATAAATGATTATGTAGTTTTCACCTTGATATACCATCCTCCTAACCATTTGTCCTCCACCATAGGCATGGGAGAGGGGGAGAGAAATCGTTCTCTCTTAATCCCATAAATGATTATGTGGTTGAAGCCCCTAAAGATTGAGTTAATTAAGAAAATTGTATGTAGTACTCTGCCATGGTTTTGAGTTGTTAAAACCTTTCGAGTGGGACTTAGCACTTCAGGTGTCACCACCTTTGGGTGGGAACTTAGCACTTCATCTATTGACACCTTTAGGTGGGACTCAGTGTTAGTTAAGTATGCCCAGAGACCCAATCATGTGATGATTGTAACAGCGTAACTTGTAAAAATAATTTGATTATTAATAAAAGGCAAGCTTCTAATTTATTATGTTTAATTCAATTATGAGATAATGATGAAACATTATAAATATCTAGAGAATCATACTACTCAATGACGTACGTATTCAAGGTACTATCCTTGTGGATGAGATCATATAGATGCTAAGAGTACATATACATATTCTCAATATGTTCCTGATCTATTTTTATTGTGGAAGGTTGATAGACAACAATAACACATGAGATCAGAGTGTGAGTTGGCTGATGACTAAATCTCATTAGTCATGATACGTCAATATTAAATCAAGTACATAGACACATGTTAGATAACAGTGTATGTACCTGATCGATTGTTATTGTAGAAGGTTGATAGATAGCAATAATACATAAGATCAGAGTGAGAGCTGGTTGATGACTAAGTCTCATTGGTCATGATATGGCAATATCCAACCAATCACATAGATAGATGTTAGAGAATAGTGTATCGGATAGACCCACCATGAGACTGACACATGGAAGCAATCATCATGGAAGTCATAGTCAGCTCTCATAGTGATGGTGGTGGTTGTGGTTCTTAGATCTGAAATCATTGCACTCAACACATGTCATTGGGTACACTTTGAGATCATCAAACACAGTTTTGAAACATGGGTTGTTATAACGGTGCTGATTGGGTGGCTTTGACACATGGGAATTGACTGTGAGTGATAGACATGGGATATGTCCTTCCTACTAGAGTGTGACGTCCTAGGCCTCTTGATAAGCGAGACTGAGAAAAGCATGGCCATGCGCATGTGAGTCGATATGTGATATTGAACTTACATATATCTCAGATAGTATACTCTTGGTTCAAAGAACAAGATTGAATAATAATGAGGCTGATTGCTCCATGTCTCTAGTTCAATCTGGACATCAGTGACAAAGGAACTATACAGACACTATAATACCATACGCAGATTGTAGGTTGAAGTTGTTCCCCAACTTTCCATTTACTTGGGTAGCATTGATGTGTGACTAGGAACTGCTCATTGCTTGTGATGTCATAAGTGTTATGGACATTCATTTCCAACGTAATATGAGACATATAGGGTCACACACAAAGGTCTTGACCTAGAAGAGGGGTTCAAATCTCAAATGACAGTTGAATTAAGTACTAAAGTGTTTACGTATTTGATTCAGGAAACAAATAGGCTAACAACACTACCAAATGCCCATATCAAGTGTTGAGACAGCTGTCTGGAAGTGCCAAACGGTCAAAAGTTGATACGCGTGTTTGGGTGTCAGGCCTGTTGTGAGTTGAATTTGGCTAACAAATGAACCAACCCAACCAAACTTTCTTGACTTGGGTCAACATATGACCGTATGGGTGAGCGAGATGGCCCTCTCACATGGGAAAGATGGTCTAGTTCATTTAGTGAAGGTTCTAGATGTTTCCCTATTCATTTCTCTTGAGCAATACTTATTGCACAAGGAAATCAATGTCTAACATTGATGGGAATTGATTTGCCAAATTGTGTAATTGGTAAATAGTCAAACGATCCTCCGAGCTATGCCAAATTACTGTAAAGCATGTCAGACGACCGTCTAGGCTGTCGCAGGTTGCAAAAATTCCAAAATTGTTGTAAAAATTTGAGATCTTCTGGTCCCTTCTACTCCCGCACAGACTGGGAACCTAGACCCAAACCCCGCCTATAAATAGAGGGGGTACTAGGGATTTCCATAGTACATAATGACCGGTTCAAAGGTTAAACTAGTCAACCCGGATTGGAAGCATAGATCTTCATCAACAAAAGGTTTCTGCATGTGATGTAGTCCTAGATGACTATAACACCTCATGGCTACAAGGGATTGCATTAGACTGTCCATAACCAGCTCTTTTGTTTATTGCATGTTTTCATTGTGGGATATATATATGATATGTACTAATATGTTGTGATTGGATAAAGTATATGTATATACTTATAAATACAAACTCCCTCAATTAAAATACCAATTCTTAGATGCTTTCCAAAAGTGGCACACATGAAAAGCTTGATCGACTAAGCATAGGTTCTGCCTCCGCGGGGTGTGATGTCTATGTCGTGGAAGTGTGATGGTAATAATGTAGTTTCCACCTATGCGGGGTGCATTAATATCGTGTTGGCTTCTGGGTCAGGCTTGACTGGTGATTCTCAGATCATCTGGGCCTAGAGGCATACAAATGATCATGGCAAGGGGTTGTGCATATCATCTATCCATAATTTCATATGATGCAATTGGAAAGAGTTTCCTACCTTGATGATTGACTGTATTTGCAGTGTTGATTGGGCCACAATTGAATTATCTTAGATCTGACCCAATAAATTATTGTACACTATAGTATTCTAAATTGATATTGAGGGATATCAATTAAAATAAAATAATGGGAGCGATAATAATTAAATAACTAATTAATATCATCAAAAAAAATCAAATCAAATCAAATCAAAAATGGTTTTTGAAAAATGCAAATTTCCTCTAGCAGAATCAATGACGAACAAATCTGATTTGTGATTGATCCTGAAGAAGGACAAACTTGATGGGAGAAATTTTTACAAATGGTTTTGGACTTTGATAAGGGTTCTCAATGAAGAGTGCAAGCTCTATGTCCTTGACAAGCCGGTGCCTAAAATACCTCCTCCTGATGACCTAGGGCACAAATGGATGCTTACTAGAAGCATGCCAATGATGCTTTAGAGATAAATTACCATAAAATATGAGTTGCATGAGCAATGTGAGGACATGAGTGTTCTTGAGATGGTGACACATCTTACGAAGGTAACACCTGGTCTTGACATGCAAGAAAGGGACGATATCTTAAAGGTACTTCTTGAGTCAAAGATGATAGAGGGAACCTCAATAGAAGAACATGTGCTCAATATGATTGGACATGTGTATCATCTTGAAGAGTTGGGATTCACCTTGAGCCAAGAGTTAGCTATAGATATGATTATAAAGACTATGTTAGAATCATATAGCTGCTTTATTGCATGTTATCATGTGAATAATTCGGCTGTATAGATGTTAGAATTGCTTGCCATGTTGATTCATGCTGAAGTAAAAGTGAAGAAGAACAAGCCTATGATGGTGATTAGCGGGGTTGAGTCCAAGAATTAAAGTAAGAATAAGAAGAGTTTTGTGGTCAAGTCTAAGTTTAGTTCTTCAACACTCAAGATAAGGAGAAAGAAAAGTACAAGAGGAACGCATCCTTTGTACTTGAAGGCTTTCAGGAAGCAGAAGATGGGGATAGTGATCTACACTTCAGGTATATACATTATTGAGATAAATCTATTTACTTCCTCATCTTGGGTATTAGATACTGGATGTTGATCTCACATATGTTATCATGTGCATAATTTGAAAGGAAGTAGGCCTTTGGAAAAAGGCAAGGCAGAATTGTGAGTTGCTAATGACGTAAGAGTTGTGGCTAGCACAGTTGGAACCTATAGTATATCTCCTACCATGGTGCTTGTAATAGAGTTAAAGAATAGTTGTTATGTGCCTGCTATAAAAAGGAAGCATCATTTTTGTATCTTGTATGGACAAAGATGCATTTGAATTCCATATTAAAAATGGTTGATGCTCTATTTCAAAATATGGGGTCTTTTATGGCAGTGTCCCTATGTGTTATGGTCTTTGTTTGTTAGATCTAAAGATAGATGTATATAAAGTTAATACCAAAAGACTAAAACTCAACCACTCAAACAAAACATACCTTTGCATTGTCGTCTAGGGCTCATAAATGAGAATCACATATCTAGACTCCATAAAGATGGTTATCTGGACTCTTTTTATTTGAATCAATAGCGACATGTGAATCGTGTTTGATGGGCAAGATGGCTAAGACCCCTTTCACTGGTAACAATGAGAGGGCTAGTGATCTATTAGAACTCATACATGTTGATGTGTGTGGACCTTTTAGAACAACTATTAGAGGTGGGTATCAGTACTTCATTACCTTCACTGGTGATTTCAATATGTATGGCTATGTTTATTTAATGAAACATAAGTCAAAAACTCTTTAAAAGTTCAAGGAGTTTATGAATGAAGTACAAAACCAACATGGTAAAAGTATTAAGGCACTTCGTTCTGATCGAGGTGGAGAATACTTAAGTCAAGAGTTCAAGGACCTTCTTAGAGTGGGATTGTATCTGAGTGGACTCCAACTAGAACACCTCAGCATAATGGTGTATCATAATTAAGGAATCGTACATTATTGTATATGGTGTAATCTATGATGAATTTAGCCGAGATTCTGACAATCTTCTAAGGGTATGCTCTACAAACCACTGTGTTTACACTAAACTGAGACACCATATGAGATATGGTATGGGAAACATCCCAATATGTCTTTTATAAGGATTTGGGGGTGTGAAGCATATGTCAAAAAAATGTTTCCTGATAAGCTTGGTCCCATATCTGATGAATGTTATTTAGTTGGATATGCTAAAGAAACGAGAGGACATCACTTTTATTCCAAAATCGACAACAAAGTGTTTGTTGCTAGGGATGCTGCATTCCTTGAGATGGACTTCATTTCCAAAGGAATCAGTGGGACAAAAGTGGAACTCGAATAAGTTCGAGATCAACAAGAAAATATTGAATCAATAGATGAACAAGAGGAACAAAGAGGTTCACAATATGTTATGGAAACTCAAATTCCTCAAGTGACACATGAACCTCATAGAACTAATAGGGCGCTCTTTGAGCTTGAAATATTTTGATAACTTGTAACTAAGGAAGGCAGTGAATTGGTCATAGATGATGAGACAATTACCTATTAAGATGCTATAGAGGGACCAGAGTCTGAGAAATGGGTTGAGGCCATGAGATCTGAGATGGAATCCATGTATACCAACAAAGTATGGACTTTGGTGGATCCACCTGAAGGGTAAAACCCATAGGGTGCAAGTGGATCTTCAAGAAGAAGACTGAAATGGATGGAAAATTTCAAACCTATAAGGGCAGATTGGTTGCAAAGGGTTTCAGAAAAGTTCAAGGTGTTGACTATGATGAGACCTTTTCGCCAGTGTCCATGGTTAAGTCCATCAAGATCATTCTTGTTATTGCAACTTATCATGAGTATCAGATTTGGAAAATGGATGTCGAAACTTCATTCTTTAATGGGAATCTAGTTGAGGATGTGTACATGACATAACCTGAGGGATTTATAGATCCAAATTTTGCAAATAAAGTCTATAAGCTACAAAGATCAAACTATTGATTGAAGAAATCATCTCAAAGCTAGAATCTTCATTTTTATGAGACAATCAAAGAGTTTGGCTTTACTCAAAATGAAGATAAATCTTATGTGTACAAGAAGGCTAGTGGGAGCATAGTAACATACCTCATATTGTATGTAGATGACATACTATTGATGGGGAATGACATCCATGCTTTACAAAAGGTAAAGACTTGTCTTTAAAATACATTCTCTATGAAAGACTTGGGAGAAGCATCCTATATATTGGGGATAAAGATCTATAGAGATAGATCTAGAAGACTTCTTGGACTAATTCAGAGCACATACATTGACAAAGTGTTGAAGTGGTACATCATGGAGAATTCAAAGAGAGGAAACCCACCAACGTTGCATGGAGTGACCATCTCTAAGAGTCAATGTCCCAGTTCTTATGAAGAAAGGAATTGCACGAGTGAGATTCTATACGCCTCAGCAATTGGATCAATCATGTATGCAATGTTGTACACCCATCTAGATGTCTCATATGCCTTGAGAATGATGAGCATATATTGGTCAGATCTAGGTGATGCTCACTGGACAGCCGTGAAGAACATCCTCAAGTACTTGATAAGGACTAAGGATCAGTTCTAGTTCTAGGGTGGAGAGGAAGAGTTGGTGGAAAAAGTTACACCAATGCAAGATTATAGACTGATCAAGATGATTATAAGTCACAATTAGGATTTTTTTTCTGCCTCAACAATGAAGCTATGAGTTGAAAGAGTTCCAAGAAAGAATCGGTTGTCGATTCAAAAATAGAGGTCGAGTATATTGCTGGATCAAGTGCAATAAAGGAGGTAGTATAGATGAAGAAGTTCATTACAGAACATGGGGTCATTCCAAGCATAAGTGATGCAATTGAGCTATATATGACAATAATGGAGCTATGGCACAAGATAAGGAACCCAGATCACATCAGCACTCAAACCATATACAAAGGTGGTATCATCTCATACGAGAGATCGTATAGCGAGGAAATGTAAAGATTTACAAAGTACCAACTGAGAACAATGTTGTTGATCCCTTGACAAAAGCACTTTTAGGGTGGAAGCATGATGGTCATGTAAGATCACTCAGAATAAGATTCATCAGTGATTGTCTCTAAGTGAAAGTGGGAGTCTATTGGTTAAGTATGCCCAGAGATCCAATCATGTGATGATTGTAATGGCATAACTTGTAAAAATGATTTGATTATTAATAAAAGGCAGGCTTCCAATTTATTATGTTTAATTCAGTTATGAGATAATGACGTGACATTATAAATGTCTAGAGAATCATATTACTCAATAACGTATGTATTCAAGTTACTACACTTGTGGATGAGATCATGTAGATGTTAAGAGTACATATACATATTCTGATTATATCCCTAATCGGTTGTTATTGTGGAAGGTTGATAGACAACAATAACACATAAGATCAGAGTGTGCGTTTGTTGATGATTGGATCTCATTAGTCATGATATGGCAATATCAAACCAAGCACACAAATACATGTTAGAGAATAGTGTATTGGACAGACCCACTGTGAAACTGACACATGGAAGCCATCTTCATGGAAGTCAAATTCGGGTCTCACAGTAATTATGGTGGTTGTGGTTCTTAGACCTGAAATCATTACACTCATCACATGTCATTGGGTACACTTTGACATCATCAAACGTGTCCATGAAACATGGGTTTTTATAAAGGTGATGATTGGATGGCTCGACACAGTCCTCTTGATTAGCGAGACTGACAAAATCACAACTATGTGCATGTCGATCAATATGTGATAATGAACTTACATATATCTCAAAAAATTTGTTGTTGGTTCAAGAAACAAGATTGAATAATAATGAGGGTGAATGCTCCATGCCTTTAGTTCAATCTGGACATCAGTGACAAAGGAACTATACAGACACTGTAACACCATACACGGATTGTAGGTTGAAGTTGTTCTCCAACTTTACATTTACTTGGGTAGCATTGATCTGCAACTAGGCATCGCCCATTTCTTGTGATGTCATACGTGTTATGGACATTCACTACTAACGTAATATGGGACCTATTGGGTCACACACATAGGTCTTGACCTAGAAGAGGAGTTCAGAGCTCAAATGACAGTTGAATTAAGTACTAAAGTGTTTAAGTATTTGATTCAGACAACAAATAGGCTAACAGCACTACCAAACTCCCATCTCAAGTATTGAGATGACTGTCTGGAAGTTCCAAATGGTAGTCTCAAAAGTTGAGACAGGCGTTTGGGTGTCAGAACTATTGTGAGTTTAATTTGGCTAAGGAACGAACCAACCTAACAAAAATTGCCGACTCGGGTCATCAGACAACCTTCTGGGTGACCGAGACGACAGTCTTGCATGGGTGAGATGGATCAGTTTGGTTAGGGAAGGTTCTAGATGTTTCCCTATTTGTTTCGCTTCAGAAATACTTGTTGCAAAAAGAAATCAATGTCTAACATTGACGAGATTTAATCTGCCAAATTTGTATACAATTGGGAAACAGTCAAATGGTTGTATGAACTGTTACAAATGACCGTCTGGCATGCCAGACGACTGTCTAGGTTGCCATACGACCATCTGGGCTGTCGCAGGTTGGGCAAATTACAAAATTGTTGCAAAATTTTGAGATATTTCGGTCCTTTCCACTCTCGCACAAACTAGGAACCTAGACCCAAACCTTGCCTATAAATAGAGGGGGTACTAGGCTTCCCAGAGTACAACGCAGACAATTGAGAAATATTTCCTCTGACAAACATTGTCCTCTCTGTTTGTGGTAACCATGAGAGCCTGAGCAAGTTCTACCTTACTAGGGAGGAATAACAAGGGAAAGAGCAATTGAGATAATGGTCGTTGGAGAGCAAGTCAGTGACTATTACACTGATGGAGGGGGACGACTCCTTCCTGATCATCTTAGCAAGATGACATGAGTTCTAGGCGGTCCATGTGGACTACCATAGAGGAGGGAAGATGTTGTTTGTCGCTCGGAGAACAATGTCAACCATCAGTCTGTGACAAGAGGAGTTTTTGAATAAGACAACGTTCATGGTTTTAGTTTGTGGTGCAGACTAGGAGGAGTAGCAATCATATGAGTCCTAGTGCAACCAATATTTAGGGGTTGCACATCTACAATGATGAGAATTGTTGCTGGACTTGCTCCAGAACTAGGTATATCATCGAAACCATACTTCGTGCATTATAGTTATTGACGCAATCTATTGATTATGGGGAATATGGTGGATAAAAAATTTTGTTTCTGCTGCCTGCTCTGTAGACATATTTCCCAACACAACACTTCAATATTGACACATTTGGGTGGGACTCGATGCTTCAATTATCAACACCTTTGGGTGGGACTCAATACTTCATTTATCGACACCTTTGGGTGGGACTCAACACTTAAGTTGTTGACACCTTTGGGTGGGACTTAGCACTTTAACCATTAACATTTTTGGGTAGGATTTGACACTTCAGCTATCAACACATTTGGGTGGGACTCGACACTTCATCTATCCAAACCTTCGGGTGGGATTCAGCACTTTAACCATTAACACCTTTGGGTGGGACTCTCCACTTTACTTTTCTACACCTTCGGGTGGGGCATGGCAAACTTTTAGTTTTTGACTCATATGTAGAAACTTGGTCTTGTAGCCATCAATAATTTATGATAAGAACACAACAACTTTCAACTATTGTTCTATGTGGTGTGACTCAATCTTGTATACATCAAGATCATGTAGTTTGGACACACAGACTCATGTTTTAAGATGGTTCAAATCACATGATGGAAATTAACCTATAAGTGATACCCACATTGTGTATCAAATCATATCACTTCTAAGTGTAGATATCCCTACATAATATTCATGTAACTATTTACAAATAGAAAAAACATCTATAAATCTAGAAAATCAGTCATTGTTAGTGATGTGTCATGATTTTGGTGATTGTAGTGGAATTTTTATAAAAAGAAGGATAAATAAGGATGTATCGTGCATTTTTGTCTATTAGATCACTGAATTTTAGATGTAATTCTTTTTAGTGGATTAGCGATTGGAGTTTTCATAGGGATAAGAATGGTTTTATGGTATGATGGTGATTACAAGTATCTTGGGTTTCCCTATCCTAGAGAACCATTACAAGATGGAGAAAGTTATTAAGAGTAATGTCAAGAAAGTAATGTCGATGTAGTTATTTTCTAAGGTAAATGAGTAGTTAGGCAATGTGTAGGGAAATATGGCTACAGAATAGGCAGCGGAAACAAAAACTTTATCAACCATACTCCTCGTAAACCAACAGATCGTGTCAATAACTATAAGATGAGAAGGATGGTTTTGAGGATATACCTAGTCTTGGAGCAATTCCAGTGATATCTCCTCCTCTTTGTAGATGTGCAACTGTCTTCTAGTTGCACTAGGACTCGTCTGATTGCTGCACCTCCTGGTCTGTTCCACGGATTGTAGCCTCAAACGTCGTCCTCTGCAGTAGATTGTCTCACAATGGACTGTTGGTTAACGTTGTCCTCCTTAGCGATGGGCAAAGGTCACCTCACCTCTAGAGAAGTCCACACATACCGCTTAGAACTCCTTCCATCCCACTAGAATAGACAGGAAGGAGTAGTCCCTCTTGTTGGTGTACTAGTCACCAACTTGTCTCCTACAACAATGATCCTCAGTTGTTCCCTCCCGTAGCTATCCCTCCCTAGTTGGATAGGACTTGATCGGGCTCTCTGGGTTACCACAACCAGAGAGGACAACAATTGTCAGAGCAACTAATTCTTAATTGTTTGTGTTTTTTTTGGTAACCCCCAAGTACCCCTCTATTTATAGGAGGGGTTTGGGTCAGTGTTCCCAGTTTGTCTAGGAGTGGAAGGGGCCAAAAAATCTTGAATTTTCACAACCTACAAATACCCAAACAATCGTATGGAAACCCAAACGATCGTCTGACACGTGAGACGGTCATCTCACACTACGAGATGGTCTTTTTGTAGTTTCCCAATCATATACAAAAATGACAATTTCAAATCCAATTAATGCACGACGTGACATCAGTACTAATTCCTTGATGCAATCAAATTTCTCACAAACTGAGCAATTCACTCACATGAGACGGTTATCTCGCTCACCCAGATGTATCTTCTGGTGAGCCAAGCTGAGCTGGTCAGTTCAACAAAATGAATCGATAGTTTCACACCTCAGTTTGAGCAGAACTTAACCAATTTAGTTCCCATCAATCTAAAGCTCCAAACATGTGTCTCAACACTTGATTCGATTGTTAAGAACTCCAAACGGTCATCTCACTGAGTGAGATGATCGTATAGCGGTAGATCCAACTGATGTGTTGTGTGAATTCAATATCTAAATGCTTTAGTATTCAATTCAATCATCATTCAATATTAAACTACTCTTCTAGGTCAAGACCTATGTGTGTCACCCTACATGTCCCATATTACGTTGGCAGTGAATGTCCATAACAACTTATGACATCACAGGAAATGAGCGGTTTCTAGTCTCACATTAAAGCTATCGAAGTAAATGAAAAGTTGGGGAACAACTTCAACCTACAATATGTGCTTGGTGTTACAGTGTTTGTATAATACATTTGTCTTTGATATCCAGATTGAACTCAAGGCATGGAATAGTCACCCTTTTCTACATTCAATATTGTTTCTTAAATAAGAGTAGATTCTATAAGATATATGTAAGCTCAATATCACATATTGACTCACATGTGCATGGCCATGCATTTCTCAGTATCTCTACTAAAGAGGCCTAGGATATCATACTCCCATTGGAGGGACAAATCCCATCTCTATCAGTCACAATCAGTCCCCATGTGTCACAGTCACCCAGTCATCACCTTTATAACAACCCATGTTTCAAGATTGCATTTGATGATGCTAAAGCATACTGAATGCATTTGATGAGTGTAGTGATTTTAGGTATAAGAACCACAAACACCATCATCACTTGTGAGGGATGACTATGACTATCATGGTAATGGTTTCTATGTGCCCATCTCATGGTGAGTCTGTCTGATACATTGTTCTCTAACATATATATGTGTGTTTGGTTTGACATAGCCATATCATGACTAATGAGATTTTTTCATCAACCAACTCACACTCTGATCTTGTGTGTCATTGTTGTCTATCAACCTTCCACAATAACAACTGATCGGGGACATAATGAGAATATATGTGTGTGTCTATATATATATATATATATATATATATATATATATATATATATATATATATAGAGAGAGAGAGAGAGAGAGAGAGAGGGAAAGAATTTGTTGCCTGGCGGGTAGCATTGGGCAAGTTACCCTGCAGCAGCACGCGGTGGCATTGCCCCATAATTACTTCGAAAAAAAACAAAACAGGTGGAAAGCATTCGAACGCGAAAAACCCAAAATCCTCGCACTGCCCTAGCTCAGACCGTCGCTCTGCCCTCCCTCTGTCGTCGCTCTACCTCTCGCGTAAAAATCACCGGTGACCAAATCACCGCAACCACCTCCATCCCCAACTCCTCTGTCTCTACTTGCTCCTCCATCTCTATCATCTTCGATTCCACATCTCGCTGCATCTCAATTGCGGAGCATTTACCTCTTCCGAGATGACGAGAACAAAGAAAGCATCAAGGAAGACCTCAACAATGTCGCTGTGGAGAAAGAATCTACGTCCAGTTATTGAAGAAGATGAAGACTTCGAAATGCAGCACCATCAGGCCGAGGAGATGATGGCCAAAGAACCAGAGGAAGCGGCGTCCGTAGAACCACATACTACTCTGAAAGGGGATACAGAAGGGGCTACGATACCCAAGGCAACGGATGTAGCGGAGAAAGAAGCCGTTGCGGAAAAGGAGATGAAAAAGGGGATGCAAACACGGGTGAAACGGGACAAGAAGAGGCTGCGAAAGGGGATAAGGGGGTTGCTTCTGTGACTTCTCACTCAAAAATGAAAAGGAAGAAAAGAGGGGATGCAGATCCCCTGACGAGTAAATCGTCAGAGAAAAGAGCAAAATGTAGTAAGCTGGGTACTGCTGAGAAAGAAAGCAAAGGAGCTACCGAGACTGGCAATCCTCGGTGTGACAAAGCAGAGAGCGAAGAACGACAAGGTAATTTGTGCTTGCATGTACATTACAAACGAGAAACAAAAAGATTTCGTATAGAAAGTAACAATGCATGTTAAAAGAGTAATTGTTATAAGAAGTAGAGTAACTACACGATACCAAGAGTAATTGATATAGAACATTCGAGTAACTATACGACATCCTAGAGTAACTGGAGTAAATGATGGAGTAACTATTACAGAACAAAGAGTAACTCGCACACTTTACATAGCAGTTAACATATGAAAACCATATTGTTAAGATAAAAAGACTAAAAATTCAGAGTAACTTCATTCGTATGCAGGAAAAGAAAGGGAAGGGAAAGGGAAGGCCGAAGAAACTAAGGATACAGAGAAGGCTATTGACGAGATAGGAGAAGAGGAAATAAGGAGGAAGAAACAAAAGGGAAAGGAAAAGGCTACCTATGAGGGAGGAAAAGAGTTGAGAATTAAGAGGACGGAAAAGGAGAAAGGAAAGGCAGATGAAGGTAATATTGAATGGATTTATAAATTTATTAAATTGATGTTACTATCATATGACACTTACTTGAACTTTATTAAAATTGTTGTTACAAGAATAAACAATTAGCATTAAAAATATTATCAACCTACCACGTGGATTGAAATGTGAAAATTGAAGAGTAACTTGACTGAGTAACAAGTAATAAGCAAAAAAAGAAAACTAAGAGTAACTTTTCATATGTTTGTAGTGGGGATAAAGAGGTTGTACCACAGGTGTTACCTAAAGAGCTACATCACCACCAGCCAGAGTGTGGTGTTTACAAGTAATCAGCTGAGAATGATGACGGCGAGGGCATTTGCAAACATGATAAAGATGTTGAATCTTATGGTTGATGTATGCCTCTTGGAGGATTTGATAGACAGATATGTGGATAATGACAGGTTTTTGCTGGCCAGAGGGGTGGAAAGAAGGATGACGGTTGAGGATGTAGGGGTAATTCTAGGTATCCCAAGCAGAGGTATGGACATCATACCTAGGAAAAATTCTGAGATTGTGAGATCAATATGGCAACAATTTGCCAGGGCAATAGGTAAACAAGGAAATGAAGGGGAGACCTCTAAGAGGTTGAGCGAAAAGGATGTCCTGCACAAGGACAACTTAGCAAAGCTTTGGCAAGAATTTGCAAGGACCGACGATCCAGTGGACTACCAGAACATGTGTCGTGTGTGGATGTTGCACCTGCTGGAAACATTCCTACTCCCAGACACCAGCTATTGCACACCAATCTACATAATGCACTACCTAGACGATGTTACTAAAACGACGCAGATGAATTGGGCAAAGCTGGTGCATAAGAGTATCTTCAGGAATATGAAGATGCTGAAGTAGAATGTCTAGCTGAGGAGGAAAGGGGAGAAAGAGAAAACCACCCTCTACACAATAGGGTGTGTGATGTGCCTATGTGTAAGTGAATGAAATTATCTTCATCTACAAAATTGTTACAATGATGACTATGGGGGCAGTTACATATGCATTGAACTTTCTCTCTATTTACATGCAGGTTTGGGCATATGAGATGACGAAGATGGCAAAGACAACGTTCCTCGACGCAAAGCCAAGGATAAAGAAGTGGGCTGCACCGGTCGAGAAGTTGATGGATTTAGGGGTTGTGGACCCTAAGGATGTAAGAATATTTCTTATTTGTTACGAAAGCTAATATACAACATAATCCTGCAAGTTTGCATTGTTAAATATTATTTTTGATTTTTTTATGGATAGGTTTGTGAAAGTATGAAGATAGACCAGGGGGATTACTGGCGAGCTTCAAGAACAATGAAGGGCATGCCCTACTATCTTGCAGAAAAAAGGCCGAAAAGTAAGAAAATGCCAGACAAAGCGCCAGCAAAGCCGGTCATCAGAAAAGGAGTGCCTGTTGAGGACTCCAACCTGGAGAGAAGAATTCACATACTCAAGGAGGAGCTAAAGATGCAGAAGGAGATCTGCATGAAAATAGTTGTTGAGGCATTCACTGAAATGCAGAGAGAGAAGAAACGGCCAGAAAATAGAATAGTCGAGCTGGAAGAGGAGAACAGAAATCTGAGGAGAAAATTTAGAGATGAAGGTGACAAATCATAGTCACCTGCCGGTGGATTCGAACAATCTGCTGAGAGGTTCACATCAGGGAATATTCAAGAACCCAAAGAGAGTTCAGATGTGATACCCAAGAAGGATGTCGATACGACGGGCAAAGTAGAGAAGGAAGGTGTGGATAAGGACGACACGCCGAGGAAATGAGGCAGGCTGAGCCTTAGAAGAAAATATGTGGAAGAGAATGACTCAGAAGATGAGAATGATTGGAAAAAAAATGGTGATGAGGAGGAGAAGAAGAAAGAAAAATCAGCTAAAGGTTTGGACCACATAAAGTATGTACGAGATGCAGAAGAAAATAGCAAAGAAGAAACATGTGAACAGCATGAGAATATAATCGAAGAAGAAGGGAAAACGGAGGAGCCCAGAAAAAAGTTGTCAAAGATGGAACAGCAAATCATAGGCAGCATCGAGAAGAATGTGAAGAAGAGGAGGGAGGAAAAGGTAAGGTTGCATCTCCTTTAAAGTATATCAATGCTTGAGTAACTATGTAAATATAGTAGAGTAATTGTGTGATATCATAGAGTAACTATAGTAATATAAAGAGTAACTCTATGATAGTCTAGAGTAACTCTTTGAATTAGAAGAGTAACTATAGGAACATAAAGAGTAACTATACGATGGTCTATAGTAACCGTACAACATATCAGCATAGTGTAACTAGTGGAAAATGAAGATTGATTCTAACATGAAGTGCTCTTTTGTTGTTGACAGCACAAGCTGTCAAACTTCATTGGTTTTGAGCATTTCAAAACAAAATAAACTAGGGAAATTGTCCACCACTTCATGGACAATATAGAATAAATGTAAGAGAATTTGTTATTTTGTCAAGTGCACACATATAAAACATCGCTTATTCAATATCCAAAACTAATATGTATAACATCTATAAAAATGATTGACAGGTCAAAACAAGAATGGAGATTCAGTGATGGCACTTGGTGCATGGGGAAGGATCTCGCCACCCTACTATACAAAGATCAAATGATGCAATCGCCAGTAAGAAATAAATAAATAGTAGTGTAACTCTTTGAAAGCTTGTGGTTTTTTTCTAAACAAAGAAAGCTTGTGGTTTTTTTCAAGTTATGGACTGCTTTGTACAGATGATCAAAGCTACCACAAGCAAAAGGAGGACGAAGGGTCTGTCATGGCACTGCTTGAGCACATATGCTCTGGTAAGAAGAACAAAATTGGTATACAAAATTACATCAAAAATACAAAAATATATACACAAAACTGAAACTTATAGATGTGAATTTGGATTTGCAGCAGAAGCTGGCATTTGATGTTGAAAACATAACCAAGGAGCAGATTGACAAGCTATATCCACTATTCAACGTCCCGATGAAAGATTGGGACACAGTGGACTCGGTGTTCACCATATTGAACAATGACAACCACTGGCACTTGTACAAAACAAGTTTCAGGGATGGAGCACACTGGTCTTATAACTCAATGAGTGGAAATAGCAAGTCAAAAAAGGAATTCCTTAGATGGGTAAGCAATCTATAAAAAGTAACGCTATTTGTAGTGGATTGACAGGGTTAATGTTTGTTGATTGATGATTAATAAGAGTTGTGTATTTTTAATATAGGTGGGTATTGTGCACGAATTCTTCAGGGGGGCTGAAAAAGGAGACCAACTGTCACAGTGGGGACGGGAGTACCCGTTGTGTCCACAACAGGAAGAAGACTCACTTAACTATGGTATCTTCATCATGAAGTACCTAGAATGCCTGGTAAATGGAAAACACATGGACTTCACCTGCAAGGACATGCCGGCCATAAGGGCTGATATTTTTTAGAGAATGATGGCGAGGGGGGAGTTGCAACCTATACAAGCGCATCAAAAAGATAACAATGAAGACATCAAAAAAGGCCCATCTGAGGAGAACAAGGGAGGAAGAGATGAATGTCAGAAGCAGCAAGAAGAAGAGAAGACAGAAGCACCAGATGAAGAGAATAGCGTGGAGGAAGAGGTTGTTTCAAGCCTAGATAAATGGCTGAATTTTAGCTGAAATAGTGAATTATTAATTGAAATGTAAAACTTGAACAGTTTGCTTCTGGAATTTTGATGTGCAACCGCTATGAGATACATTTATTTGTGTGTTGCGAAAAGCCTGAAAATTACATTTTAGATCTAAATCATATTGCAAATACAAGTATTTCTGGGTTTAATATATAGTGTTTTGTGCTTTGAATGATGTGCTCTTGAATGTAAAACTATTTTGGTTTTGTATGGAGATATATACTTTGAGTTAGACTACCAAACAAGAAAACAACACAAGAGAAAGAGTGATGATAATATCATAACTCTTAGAATAATTATAAGAATACTAATAGTAATTGTGATAGTATAGAAAAGTAACCATATGATTCAAATGAGTAACTCGCATACTTTATAATAGTAACTCTAAAAAATAGAGGTAATCCATGAGGTAATTGTGACAGCACTAAGGAGTAACTGAGAGAACACTAAGAGTAACTATGATAGCACTAAGAGTAACTCTGATAGCACTGAGAGTAATTGAGAGAACACTGAGAGTATTTGTGATGATATAAAAAGTAACTCCAACATCTAGAAAGTAACTCTTGTGGCTGAAGGTTTGTCAAAAACACAAAACAAGTGTATGTGAATCACATAGTAGCAAAAACTGACATTTCGTGAGTAACCTTCAGTTACTCACATGGTTTTTTCAGTTACTCACAGGGTTTTTTCAGTTACTCGCAGGGTTTTTTCAGTTACTCGCGTGGTTTTTTCAGTTACTCACAGTGTTTGTTCAGTAACCTTTAAAAATACAAGTAATAGGAACATCTTGTAAAGTAATTGTACCATTATGAGAGCAAGTGTTCGATTCCAGAAAAAGGTAACTGTATCAGCACTAAGAGTAACAGTAGCAGCACAACAAGTAACTGTGACAACACTAAGAGTAAATGTGACAATATAAAAAGTAACTCTAGCATTCAAAAAGTCACTTTTGTACTTTGCAAAGTAACTCTTGTGGAAATACTCCCCAGTCCCTCCACCACCAACCCATCCCTCACCACGAGGCCCAGTATCCTCTTTTGGTGAATCACGCTCCATTTAATGCATTAGAAGAAAAGATATGTACAATGCACTGATTCTATTAAAGAAGGAACCAGAAAAGAGAAGGTTGTACAATGAAAAAACACAAAGCACTACTGTATCATCTAAACTATAAAAGCACAGAGCACTACTGTATCATCAGAATAGCAGAATGTCTGCAAACTGTACTGCCCATCTTTGCAACACCAAAAGCACAGAGCACTGCTGCCATCTTCTTTTAAGTTCCAGTTCTCTCATCTTGCCCTTTCCCTCACTTTCGAACAGCCTACCTTCTTCACAGCCTACCTTCTTCATAGCCTACCTTCTTCACAACCTACCTTCTTTATAGCCTACCTTCTTCTACCATTACTAGTTTTCTCACAACCCTCAACACAGCCTACCATGGAGTCGTTCATCCATCCCATGAACTACACCCTTGACGAAAAAACAATGGAATCCATTCAACTTCCTATAGAATGGAAATATCTCCATTTTCACATTAAACCAGGCAACACCACCTTCCATATCAGAAACCAGACATTTCAGATCACCCTTATTCAGAATGAAAACGGATCACTTTCAACTGGTAGGGGCTGGAAAAGGATGATCGCACAGCTCAAGATTCACAAAGATTGGATCATATTCCTCAATCCAACCAATCACCAGACTATCACAGCATGGATCATAGATTATTTCTTAGAAACACCAACCGACCTTCTTCCGCTCCTCAGAATGCCTGGTGAAGCAGTATTCTCTGGAATGGACGACTCTGCAGATCAGCTATTTGTTAGGGACAAATACCAAGAACCTCCAGGATTAGCTGTAAATCCTTTACAGGTTGACTCATCTACAATAGCAGACACCTCAAAATCTACAGAATACACTGCTTCTTCTTCTGTCCAGCCATCCTATCATAAATAGGTATGCACTGCTACCCTTTTCTCCTTGCCTCTTGGTCGATAATCTTCCCCATCACCACCTATACCGCCCCCCAACCATCCTGGTCTCAAAACCGTGGTTGACTCATGGGTAAATCCTTTACAGGTTGACTCATCTACAACAGCTATGAACTGCTCAGATATGAATTTGTGTGGCCAGAAGTTTTGATGATTCTGAAGTTGTTGTTTTGGTTTGCTGTCTCTGCTTTGCAATGGAGTAAATGGTGTGTATGATAGATCTCGTCAGGGATGGATTTGAACCCCTGAGCTCTTTGATTTTTATGTTCAGTTGATGGACCGTCTTTAGAGCTGGTTTGGCTGTAGTTTTCTATATCATTTGTTCCAGAGACTATGTATAATATATATCATTTTATGCTTTGAATGTTGTGTTCCAGAGACTATGTATAATATATATCGTTTGTTCCAGAGACTATGTATAATATATATCGTTTGTTTCAGAGACTATGTATAATTATAAGAATACTAATAGTAACGGTGATAGTATAGAAAAGTAACCATATGATTCAAATGAGTAACTCACATACTTTGTAACAGTAACTCTAAAAAAAAAGAGGTAATCCATGAGGTAACTGTGACAGCACTAAAGAGTAACTGAGAGAACACTAAGAGTAACTGTGATAGCACTAAGAGTAACTCTGATAGCACTAAGAGTAACTGAGAGAACACTGAGAGTATCTGTGACGATATAAAAAGTAACTCCAGCATCCAGAAAGTAACTCTTGTGGCTGAAGGTTTGTCAAAAACACGAAACCAGTGTGTGTGAACCACATAGTAGCAAAAACTGACATTTTGTGAGTACACTGAACAAAACATGAAAAAAAATTGTACTAATCCAAAAATGTATGTATTTCAAAAGAAAAGAGTATCCATTGCACACAAAGATAAAACAAAAAATATTCTACAAAAGAGTAACATCTGATCAAAATAGATTCTTTGTAGCATATTCAAAGTATACATACAGCTGGTGGAGCTCAACGTAACACATCGATACATTACAAAACACAAAAGTAAAAATACATGGAGGGTTACAAAATCACTTTCACAAAAACTGCAGACAAAAAGAACAACCCATTACAGATTTGAATATCCCTCACTGTTAACCTCCAATTTTGGATGATTATCCTAATCTTTTCTCTAGTTTTCCACACTCTTTCCTAATTAGAATTAGATATAATACCTAAAAATTCCCTCTTATTGTAAATATACCATCAGACTAACTTTTCCCCTTTATATCTGCAGAAAAAGACACACAAAAAAAATCATAAAAGACTAAAACGGTCCCAAGACTGCATGAAGCCAAACAGTCCCGAGACCGCATGGAGTTCAAACGGTCCTAAGACCGCATGAAGCCAAACGGTCCCAAGACCGCATGAAGCCAAACGGTCCCGAGACCGCATGGAGTTCAAACGGTCCCAAGACCGCATGAAGCCAAACAGTCCCGAGACCGCATGGAGTTCAAACGGTCCCAAGACCGCATGAAGCCAAACGGTCCCGAGACCGCATGAAGCCAAACAGTCCCGAGACCGCATGGAGTTCAAACGGTCCCAAGACCGCATGAAGTCAAACGGTCCCGAGACCACTTGAGGTCCAAACGGTCTTGAGGTTCGAACGGTCTTGAGGTCCAAACGGTCTCAAGGTCCAAACGGTCTTGAGATCCAAACGGTCTTGAGGTCCAAACGGTCTCCAAACCGTTTGGACTTCACTTAAGGCCTATAAATAAGACCCTGAGGGTCCTTCACCAGGCATCAAGTTTTCAGACGCCCAAAGGCTGCCTCAATCATTCTATAGCTCTTGCTACTTCCGTCCTCTGCCCTGGGGCTGCTGGACTGAGACCCATACTTCATCTTGAAGCTGCTTTCTCCTTCTTTGCCAAAGAAGGTGGGAAGGGGAGATCTCATCATCGCGCAACCTTTGAAGACTGGTGGATCGTTTCTCTCTCTCCAAGGGGTTGACCTTCCAATCTCCTTCATGGGGATGATGCTCTCTCTCTCTTCTTGCCTCCTTCTTTGCCCTAGTCATGAGCGAGTAGTCCCTCTCACTAGGGTGCGGGGAGTAGCCCCGCTACCCATGTTTTCATATCATGCAAATGTAATCCATAACTTGTAATGTAGAGTTCTTATCTTTTCAGTTCGACATCAAACGATTAATGAATGCATGTTGCTTGATCTCCAACTTGTGTTATCCTTTATCTTTTAGTATGAATTGTCTACATTTGTACTATTAGATTCAAAACTCATTTGTATGTTGGTTCTTGGTGCATGTATCCACCATGCATCTGTTTCGGTATCTAGAAGTGTATCTCAAGAAGAGGAGTAAACTCACTATCATCCGTTGCACTTTCATACTATGAAATGGAATCAGTTGACGTATGGAAGTGCAACCTTGGTATGTCGAGGAACACACTTCATGAAGGGAATGATGCAAAGTAATGTGACCATTTGTTCGGGAATGGCTGGCGTTGCAACATTCCCGCACTTCACGTAGTTAGTTCTCCGAAAGGAAGCTAAGTCTACAAAGATACTAACTGACTAGGCTCTTTTTGCAGGTTATGTTTTGTTTTGTATGTGTTGATCCATGTGTAGTGGCGGTGAAAAATCGATCACACCCTGGTGACTTTTATTATAGTTTAACTCCTTGAATTTACTTGCTTTCTTTACTTTACTTGTACTTAGCTTAAAACAACCAAATCAACCTTTCGATCTAAATACCAACTACTAAAGAGATTAAGTGAAATTATTACGTTTTCCATCTTGTTGGCAACAACAAGACCGTTGTCTCGAGGATTCGACCCTTAACTATACTACGATAAGACTTCCACATATCTTAGCATACGTGGGTGGAGTTCTCTATCTAGTATAAGCAAGGCTAAACTTAAAGACTTACCATCTTTAGGATTTTTAGTGGTGCACGCAATTCCACGCGAGTGGAAGCTCCATCAAAAATTGGCGTCGTTGCCGGGGACAACGGAACGTTCTAATTCCATTTAGTACCTTGTTAGTTGGTTAGGATTTTACACTTTCTTTTAACCATTAATCCATATCTACTTGAATTCATTATATCTTTACCATTATCTAAAAGGTGTTTTCTTCTCTCTACTCAGGTAGAAAACGTGTATGCAACCTGCACATAACCTCGGATTCTCCCCTGATCCAGAGTTTGACTCTGAGGTAGAGAGAAGCTTCCACCGCCACATTCGACTCAATCGCCAAAGAGCTAGGCAGATGGCTGAAGATCAATGCTAGGCTGCTTTGGTGATGGAGAGGGTCAACGCCGCCATCGCCGCTCAAAGGGCACAACTCATAGTTGATACTCGTGCCCTGATTCAAGCGGAGATTCTTGCGGAAGAACAGGCCCACATCAGAGCTGAAACTGAGGCAGCAACCCAAGCTGCTCAGTTGGAGTTAAGGAACAAGCAACTGAGGGACTATGCTGTCCCAAAGAACTATGAGGATAACCACCCGGTCCGACCTCCGATTATTAATATCCCAAACTTCAAGATTCGGACCCAGTGGATCCAGATCATGCAAGGCATCTCTTTCTCCGGAGGTTCTGGAGACGATTGCATGTATCATCTGAAAAGGTTTAAGGCACTGTGCCGCCTGCTTCCACAAGCCGGAGTCGCTTTCGATGCAATAATGCTTCATCTGTTTCACTTTACTCTGTCTGGGAGAGCTCTGAGTTGGTACAACTCACTTGACAGGGAACCTATAATAACCACTTGGGCTCCCCTAGAGGAAAAGTTCTTAGAGAAGTTCTTTCCCCCCTCACTGACTTATGAGATCAGAGGGCAGATAAATCACTTCTCTCACCTACCAGGAGAAACTCTTGCTGAAGCATGGGAAAGGTTTAAAGAACTTTTGCGGAAGTGTCCCCATCATGGAATCTCCCAGAACCAACTGATAGAAACCTTCTATCGGGGAGTGAGTGATGATATTAAACAGTTCTTGGACTCCTCATCTGGAGAAAATTTCATGAGAAATAATTATGAGGACGCTTGGAAAATCGTTAATCTCGGAGCTGAAAACCAGTCTAACTGGGGACGATCAGCCATAAAAAGGTGTCCTCAAGGTCTACAAAGCTGAAGAATCAATTGATATGAAGGAAATAGATGAAGTCCTGAAAACCATAGTTCATAAACAGCAAGCTCTCGAGACTTCTCTCGGAGAGATCGATAAGAAGAAAACTCTGCTAGTTCAACAAGTCAAAGCTGTCACGGGATCCTGTGAGGCTTGTCATGCTTCTGACCATCCGACTCTTTCCTGCGATATGCTATATAATGTGATGATGGATCTGCATCCACCACCACAACCTTATGAACCTATCATTGATCAGTCAGAAGAGCAACTACCGGAACAAGTTAACTCTATCTACTCTATCCCTGGGCAAGTCTACTACAACCCTAATCAGCCAAGGAATCATCTAGGGTTTCAATATGGAAACCCTGCTGGGACTGCCAATCCTCAGCATCAAACACAGGGGGGATCTACTAGTAGGCTAACACCTGGATTCCCAAACAACTTCAACCAAAACCAAGGGAATTCCAGGAGTAACTTTCTTAGGGCTAACTACCCCAGAAACCAATCAACTTATTATCAGTACACTCATCCCCCACTCCATCCACAGCTGCATACTCAGCAACCTCAGCTGGCGTCACCACCCCAACAATCTCAACAAGCCCAGCAATCAATTCCTCTGAAAAATTCTCTTGTCCAACCAGAAGATGAAATATCCTTGATTAGGCAGATGTTACAATCGCAGCAAACTATGCTAGCTAACCAGCAGGCTCAGCAAAAAGCAGTTGAAGCTCACCATGCTCAGATCGCTGCACAATTGAAGCCCCCAGTAGGTACGTTTGCTGGGCAGCCTGAATCGAATCCTAAGCACGTACAAAACAGACCTGAGCAGTTGAATGCCGTCACCACCAGATCTGGACGCATTCTTCATGAGACTACCAAGATCACCCTGGATAATGATGATACCCCTGCTTTCATGACGAATGAGAACCCGCAACAAGGAATGCAGAAGCCCTCCGAGGACACAAAGGGAAAAGATAAAGTGTTCAAAGAACCTGAGGTTTTGCAATATAAACCAAGAATCACGTACCCAGGAAGATTACGAGAAACAAAGATGGACACCAGGTTTCAAAAGTTCAAACAGACAATGAAGCAACTATACATTGATATCCCGCTCCTTGATGCTCTTTCCGAGGTGCCAGCCTGGGCGAAATACCTCAAGACCTTACTATCAAGAAAATACATCACCGAGGAATAGGAAACTGTTAAGCTTGCTCAGACCACTTCGGACATCATCTTAAACAAGATGCCCAAAAAGAAGAAGGACCCAGGCTCCTTCAGAATCCAATGTTGCCTTGGCAACGCATCTTCTAAAAAGGGATTAGCTGACCTTGGGGCCAGCATATCTATTATGCCTTACTCAATGTGCAAACGTCTTGGTTTCACTAAATTGCTGCCTACAGCAATGACCATCCAATTGGCTGATTCCACTATAACTGCACCTTTGGGGATCATTGAAGATATCCCGGTAAGGATAGGAAAGGATGCTTATGTATCATGCGACTTCATTGTCATGGACATTAAAGAAGACCTGAGGTATCCAATCATTTTTGGCAGACCATTTCTCGCTACTGCCAGAGCGCTCATTGACGTTGAAGATGGTACCATCATTCTTAGGCTCGAAAAAGAAGCAATTCAATTCTGAGTCCTTAATAGTATGAAAGGGACCAGCATCCAAGAGGAGGTTTTCCTCCTTGATGCTATTCAACAAATGTCACAGTTGGAAATATCCGAGCCAGTTGACGAACTTGAAAATGTTCTAATCAATCCCGAGGTTGAATTCTCAGCGAATGAATTAGTTCAACAGTGTCTCCAACATCTAGAAAAGGTTGAAGAAGCGCCAAAGGCCACTTTTGAAGAACTTAAGGCCGTTACTGTTATAGAAGCAGCTGAGTCACCAAAAGCCCCTAAATTGAAGTCTTTACCTACAGGGCTCAAACATGTTTTCTTAGATGAAGAAAAACTATGCCCAATTATCATCAGCTCCACCCTGACGAGAGATTAAGAGGAAAAGCTTCTAAACGAGCTGAGGAAGCATAAAAGGGTCATAGGATATAAGATAACTGACCTAACGGGCATAAATCCAGCCTTATGTATGCATAGACTTCCTATGGTTGACGAATTCAAGCCCTCTCGAGAACATCAAAGAAAGCTGAATCCTAATCTTAAAGAGGTGGTTCGCCTGGAGGTTCTTAAATTACTTAAAGCTGGCATTATCTACCCCATCTCTGACTCCCAGTGGGTCAGCCTTGTTCAGGTAGTTCCAAAGAAGGGAGGTACTACCGTCGTGCTGAATGACAAAAATGAATTGGTGCCCAGTAGGACTGTAATAGGGTGGAGAATGTGTACGGATTATAGGAAGTTGAAAAAAGCCACGAGGAAAGATCACTACCCTCTGCCCTTCCTCGATGAAGTCTTGGAGCGCCTAGCTCATCAAAAGTATTTTTGTTACCTTGATGGTTATTCCGGGTTCTATCAAATACCCATACACCCGAAAGACCAAGAAAAAACCATGTTCACTTGTCCTTTTGGGACATACGCTTTTAGGAGAATGCCATTCGGGTTATGTAATGCACCCGCCACTTTTCAACGTTGTATGTATGCTATCTTTTCTGGTCTAACTGAATCGATCATGGAGGTGTTTATGGATGATTTCTCAGTTTACGGAGATTCCTTCGATAACTGTTTAATCAATCTTGGTCAAGTTTTACGACACTGCGAGGAACGAACCTGATCTTGAATTGGGAGAAATGCCATTTTATGGTAACTGAAGGTGTCGTCCTCGGACACAGGGTAAGTGACAGAGGAATCGAGGTGGACAAAGCAAAAATCGAGGTTATCTCAAAATTGTCACCTCCAAAGGATATAAGAGGAGTTCGAGCTTTCCTGGGTCATGTAGGATTTTATAGAAGATTCATCAAAGATTTCTCAAAGATAGCTAAACCCATGACCCAGCTCTTGACTAAAGATGTTGAATTCATTTTCAATCAAGATTGCATGCAAAGTTTCTCCACCCTTAAGAAAGCCTTAATTTCCGCACCTATTCTAAGAGCCCCAGATTGGTCGCAGCCCTTCGAAATCATGTGCGACGCAAGTGATTATGCCATAGGGGCCGTTTTAGGACAGCGGATTGATAAGAAACCCTATGTTATCTATTACGCATCAAAACTGCTAGATGAAGCACATAAAAACTACACCACCACGGAGAAAGAGTTTCTGGCTATCATCTACACACTTGAAAAATTCTATTCTTATCTGATTGGTTCTCAAGTCATTGTCTATACCGATCATTCGGCCATTAGATACCTGATCCAGAAGCAAGATGCCAAACCCCAGCTTATCCGCTGGGTGCTAATGCTTCAGGAATTTGATCTGGAGATCAAAGATAAGAGTGGTGTGGAGAACGTTGTGGCCGACCACCTCAGCCGGATCGAGGTCGAAGAGGAAGATAAAATCCCTATCTGGGATTCTCTTCCTGATGATCAGCTTATGAAGGCCATTCATGGTTTTCCTTGGTATGCTGATATCGTCAATTATCTTGCCACAGGAATCATCCACCCATCTTCCTCCTACCAGGACAAAAAGAAGTTCCTTCACGACATAAAACATTATTACTGGGACGAACCCTACTTGTTCCACCTCTGTGCCGACGGACTTTTCTGTCGTTGCCTCCCGGAAGAAGAAATCACCCCTGTCCTTGAGCATTGCCATTCAGGACCTACGGGGGGGCACATGGGTGCCAAGAAAACTGCTTTAAAGGTTTTACAATCTGGCTTCTTCTGGCCTACTTTAGCAAAAGATTCCTCCGACTTTGTGAAAGCCTGCAACAAATGCCAATTCACTGGTAATATATCAAAACGAGACAAGATGCCCCTCACAATATGGTAAGAAATCGAACTCTTTGATGTGTGGGGGGTAGACTACATGGGTCCTTTCCCTTCCTCCTATGGCTTCTCTTATATCTTGGTCACAGTAGATTACATCTCAAAATGGGTCGAAGCTGTTCCCACTGTATCCAGTGATTCAAAGCCAGTTATCAAGTTGTTCAAAGATATCATTTTCCCAAGATTTGGAATCCGTAGAACAGTTATATCAGATGGTGGGACCCATTTTTTGGAATGAATTTTTGAAGCTCTTTTGAAAAAGTATGGAGTAAATCACAATGTAGCAACGCCTTACCACCCACAAACAAGTGGGCAGGTTGAAGTATCCAATAGACAATTGAAGGCGATTCTTGAAAAAACGGTGAACAGAAACCGCACCGATTGGTCCACCAAACTTCCCGATGCCCGTATGCATATAAAACACCAATCAGAACAACCCCGTTCCGTTTGGTGTATGGGAAGTCCTGTCATCTGCCAGTAGAGCTAGAACATAAAGCATGGTGGGCAATCAAACAATTAAATTTCGACCTTAAAAGCGCGGGAGAGAATAGACAACTCCAGTTGCAGGATTTAGAAGAGCTTAGAATGACTGCCTATCACAGTGCCAGAATTTATAAAGAGCAAACAAAAATGTGGCATGATGGTCATCTCAAGAGAAAAGATATCGTCATTGGTGACAAAGTGCTCCTTTTCAACTCCAAGCTCAAGTTATTTCCCGGAAAACTCAGAACAAAATGGTCTGGGCCCTTCACTATAAAACATATCTACCCAACTGGAGCTGCCATTATTATAGACACCAACGGAGGAGAAAGGATGGTCAACGGTCATCGTTTGAAAGGATACTACTCTCTGACAGACAAAATGCCAAGACAAACCATTGAAATCAAAGATGCTACACCAACAGCATAACTCTATTACAGCTTCGTCGAGCCAGCGACGTAAAACCCAGGCGCTACTTGGGAGGCAACCCAAGATTTCACTTCTTTATCTATTTTCTGATCTTTTTACCTTAGGTTTATCTTATGAAAATACAAAAACATTTTCAATCAAAACAAACATAAAAATAGCAAAATGTTAATATACAAAAAAATTCACATAACCAAAACAAGCATAAAAAATATAATTTTTCGTTCGACCTTAACCCTACCAAACGGTTCTGAAACCGTTTGGAACCAAACGGTCTTGAAACCGTTTGGAACCAAACGGTCTCCAAACTGTTTGGAACCAAACGGTCCTGAAATCGTTTGGGACCAAACGGTCTTGAAATCGTTTGGGACCAAACGGTCTTGAAACCCTTTGGTCCTCCACATTCAGTTAATTCCCACAAAAATACATAAAACCACATAAATACAAATAAAATCTAATTTGTCCCTAAACATTCTTGTTCTAACCAATGATTTCTCATTTTGCAGATATGGCATCACCAGCACAGAAGGCCATCGGATCTATAGCTGCTCCTTCCTTGACAAGGGAGCAAATGATGGAAGAGCTAGCCTGACTCCAGAAGATCAGAGATGCCTTCAACAGAACTAGAAAGGCCCCTCCAAATATCAAAATGATGGAGGTTCTGGTTGACATTGACCGCCTCAGCAACTGTCTAACAGAGGCAACCGACGAAGAAGTGGAGGAGGTCTCTTCTGATGATGATGAAGGCTCTAAATACGAGCTACATCCCGAGGAGGAATCCCCAGCCGAAAAGCAAAAGGGTAAACGCAAGGTCTTGGAGACTGCATCTAGGCAGCCCTCCAAGAAACAGGCAAGGAAACAAGTTCGACCTGCCTCTGCCTTGGATCAACCCTTTGCAACACCTACCACCACCATCCCTATCACCACCACCACCATCCTCACCACCACCCCCACCTTCATTCTCATCACCACCACTACACCACCACCAGAAAACCTCTTCATCCAAACCAACCTCTCCACTGACAAAACACTAAAACCCACCAAGTATGTTTGCTCCAGCATTCTGCTTAAGATGGGGATATACGACCGCATCTCCAACATGCTATAAAAATCCAACCTTGCCAAGTTGTGCCTAGTACCAGAAGTATCCTACTCTGAACCCACTACAGAGTTTTTCACTTTTCTGACCAAGGAGCCCGTCGACACCATGGAAAGGTCACGGGACGGGGGCGACAGAAGGCTTGTCACCCAGATCTTCGGCAGCAAGGTTGTCCTGACGGAATATATGCTGAACACAATCTTCATCGACAACCAGGACCAGCTGCGGAAAGTCATGGAGGTGGGGACCGAACATTCAGAGTTCAATAGACACAAATTCTGGAAAACTCTAACCGGGATCCCCACCTATGACGCGAAGACGTGCAAAGCGTCAAATATACACTCTGGCTTTGTGCGCACCCTGCACAAAATTCTCGCTGGCGCACTTTTCCCCAGGACAGAAGGGGGAAACGTTACAATTTCAGGTCTTTTTGTTCTCTAGTCTATTCTTAACGAGATGCCGATCAATATCGGACGACAACTGATCCAGAAACTATCAACCTCCAGCCTGGGGAAAGAGATTTGCATGGGAGGGCATGTCACATCTATTATCAAATATCTTAAGATGGACAGACCCCTACCTCACTGCACGCAACTAAAGGGCGACATCCTTACCAATGAACAAACTCTGAAGAACTCCTTCATAATCAAGGAAAAGGATGGGAAATTACACAACGTCTTCTGCCCGATGGTTAAGTCTTCCAGAACACTTATACCGCTTCCGGAGCTAGCACATTATGACACCAAACAGCTCCTCTTCTCAGACAAGGAGCTTTCACAAATACTAGCTTCGTTTAAAACAACCGAAAAGAAAGCTACAGCGGGACAAACAGAGCTGAGCATCACAGCCCCGGCAGCTCGACCAACTAAAATACCTGTCAAACGACCTTCTAGAAAGCAGTTGCAGGCCCAACAGCTGTCGGGGACACCAACGTCTAAGCCAAATCCTGAGGCCGAGATCCTCCATGAAGAAACATTAACCTCCTCCTCAATCGACTCTTTCATTCAGAGTCTACATGAGCAGCTAACCGCTGCCACCACTCCACCCTCCACCATTCCAACATCTACCACTCCTTTCTTCCCCATCCCATCCACACAACCATTCACATCCACTTCATCACCCCTATTTTCTTCGGGTTTTCCTTTCTCCACCCCTATGCCCGACTTTACCACCTTCCCTTTCGCCGCCGCAGTTTCCACCCCATCACTATCTCTGCCACCGCTTTCACCACAAATTCCACCACTTTTCACATCCGCCACCACCCCGACACTGCTGGTGACTACATCCACATTCACTACACAGCTCGGGGCATCATCAGTGTCTCTTCCGAAAGACACTAACACCATCCCACGCAGACCCCAGCCATCCCACCCTTCCGCTCCTGGGGTCCCTTTTTCCAATATCGGTGAGGAATTCGGCCGTCAATTCGACGATGTCCGAAACCTCCTCACCGATCCTTCTAATATATTAAATTCTATTTTTTCTTGTGTGCAGGGTTTATCACGACAGGTGGCCACGATCGACGAACAACACCGAGCCTTGCCCACCATCCTCCAAGGCTTCCAGCAATGACAAGATGAGGTGGCTAAGCAAGTTCAGCACATCAACAGCCACTACAACACCTAGCCAGGCCTGGTCCTTGGAGCGAAGCATCAGCAGGAAGCAACGGAGAAACAAGTCGATGAGATCTCCACGCAGACTCAACCTCAGCCAGAGACTCTCCGCGAACTCCAGCTAAAACAAGAAGTTCTGAGTACGCGCCTGAACACCATCAACAGCACACTCTCACAGCTACAACATCGCCAAGAGGAGTCCAATAATGATGAAATCCAGCAGTTACGTACTCAATTTACGAATCTTACAGCAAGTCTCCTCTCCGCCGAGGGCAGATATACCGACCTCAAAGAATCCCATGATGCACTGCTCAAAACACACGAGCATCTGCAAGTGGCTTTCGATGAGCTACAAGCCACCCATCGGCGGTGCAAAATGTCCGCAAGTAAAAAGCAAGCAGACAAGGCTGCGGACGACAAGGATGGCGATGATGATGAAGAAGACGACTCCGACTCATCTGCTGATTCAAATAAAGATAACACCTCCTCTGGTGATAAACATGATGACGGAGAGGACCCTGGAAATGCAGCAGAACCTTCTCACAGAGGTTCCGACAAAGGCCACCACGACACCAAGTCCCCACACAACGACAATGTCAACATGTCATACGGGGACCAATTCTTTGATTATTCCGCGTTGGGGTCCATCGGGGAAGCTGCTAAAGACGCAGCTTACGCTGAGTTCCACCATTGTATACTAGGAACCAGCGCCAGCCCACCAAAAACAACTGCCCCACCTCTCTCCACACCTTCTCCCTATGACGAGGGCGAGGCAGAACGAGTAAGTTTAGACACCGATGAAGACCTCGATTCTGCCTCCGACTCGGACGACGATCTACCAGGCCATGACCAGGCCTTAGAACAACATGCTTCTCCCCCTCCACAAGATCTTCCCCCACCACCACCTCTGCCGCACAAAATGCATGACCTAGATATGGCGGCCATCTCCACTTTAGATGCTCAGGACATTTTTATACTGAACACTATAGTGGACGATGCAAAGGCGGGGGAAGACATACTTTATCATAATACCAAAACTAGGCGTAAGATGGCACGTGAAGACTTCCGCAACATCCTCCGCCCTCGGTCCATGATGCCTATGGCAATCTTCCGTGTCCTCCTCGCCAATTGTATAGAAATATACAAAAGTTCTAAGCGGCAACAGCCGGTCTTTAATGCCTCGCCCACTCTGTCTATTGGCCTTTTATACAAAGACATAAGAGCAAAGTCAATCGAGCGGCTGCGTGCTGGTTTAGCACGTCGGGCACATTATTTGACCGTGCCTTTCCAAGTTTCGGACCACTGGATTTTTATGATCGTGGATACCGAGGCTTGGGATGCCAAGGTGTATAATTTCTGTGGCGCCGAGCTACCAGCCGGCACAATAAACTTCGTCGGTGAAGCAGTAGGAGAAGCAAGGTGTATACCCTTCCGGATGCTTAAGTTAATGTGGGCTGCACTCCCATCTCTACGCCAAGATTGGAGCCAACTATGGTTCCAAATCATAAACCCTCTAGTTCAAGCCACCGAGGGATCTGGGGATTGCGCTTTCTGCACCATACGTCACATTCAAGCGCTGAACCAGGAAATCCCATTTAACGATCTGGTTGCTGAAGATTTTCATTCCTTAGGTGGACGTTATGCCATGGAGCTAATCTGTGATAGACGGTTCTTCAAGGACCCAACTATGGCACCAGACGACGTTCCTCGCTACCTCTTCTCAGCTATCCAGTGACCGCAGCGGCGACCCTTCCGACAAACTCTGACGGAGTTCGAAAAGACCACGTTGCCAGTCGCCGACACCGAGCAAGATCAAAGCAAGATTGATCCTGTGTTCTCCATTACACCAACCTTCCCGGATTTTGATCGCGATGCTTGCAAGGGTCTCAACATCCTCGAACTGCGTCTCATTATGGCACGGCTCTCCGCCGACAAAGATGGCATGGTATTCATGTCCCGAGACATTCTTGTAATGGCAGACACACTGCGCGAGACTCTACAGGTTAAGGGATCCCTCTCTGTAAGCCTTATGGCCACCTATCAGTTTCTTCTTGTCCAAAAAAACCCAACAACATACATGGCGTCTCCATATATGAAAGATGATCTCCTGAAGCTCAAGAACTTCGGCACAGCTGATGCGCTGATCTCCTATCTCCAGCACACAACATCGACGTTCATCATGTTACCTTTCCTTTATCATGAGCATTGGATGCTCCTGGCAACAAACCTCCCAGAAGGAACAACCACAATATACAACAGTTCTGATAGCCAGTACAACGCACGACAGAGAAACTATGTCGTGACACCAAAGACGCCAACAGAAGTAGTGGCAAAGGAGTGCGCCGAAAAGTTAATCGATTTTCTGAGTCAGCATACAAAGGCGTACGACAAAGAGCACTTCCACCGCCCTACCTTCTGCCACAAATGCCCCCAGCAAATCCGACAATTGAACGACTACGGCTTCCACGTCCTCTACTGGATGTACACCATCATCGTACTCCAAAGACCAGTAGAAGAGATGACTGACGTGGACTACCACGCTTTACGAGGACAGTTCGCATCCAATATCCTTCATTCCCCGGGGGCAAATGCAGATTTACCTTAGCCTGCAGCCCTTGTCCTAATTACTTCTCAACCTATCACTTTGACACTCTGAGGACAGAGTGCGTGATAAGTTAGGGGGGTACATTAGACAAGGGCGAGGTATCATTTCTTTACATCTCTCCTCCTTTTCTTTTCTCTGTTTATACATTTTTCCTTTTTTTTTCTTTTTTTAGAATCAACCTCACTTAACTCTAGAATCATGTTAGTCCCCAAAAGTAAATAGCACTTAGACAATTAATGGTGATTTAATAATGTCACTCCACTATTGATTTTCATGCTTCTGCTTCAATTCTTTATCTGACTCTCCACAGGTCAAAATCAAGGGAGAAATAAGACAAGCTCTCAAGGATGAGAGGGGAATCAGGCAACTTCCAAACCAAGAAGTGTTGCAAGTGGACCACAAACCAAATAAGTGCATGTTGAAAAACTCTAAGAACAGCTTTCCTCTCTCCAAAACAAAAGAGGCTTAGCCACCCAAAATAAATTCCCAAACAAAACCCCAAAATCCCAAGCATGCGAGTCATCGAATAAAAGCCAGAGAGTCGAATAAAATCATGAGAGGTGTGCCATGAATAAGGATCTATATAAAGAACCAATGAAGGTTTCGCCCGGCCGGCACATTCCGCTTCCCTCACAAAGGCAGATGTGTCGTTCCCGGTAGTGAAACCCTAAGGTCTCTAAATATATGAAAGTCTTATAAAGGACTCACCCGTACGGTACATTCAGCTGCCCTCACAAAGGCAGAAGTGTCGTGCCCGGTAGTGAGAACCTAAAAAAAAGCATAGACAACCCCTCCCCCACTTGAAGGGGGAGTTACACTTCAAGCCTTTAGCCAACCCTCATCCCCTCTCTAGCTTCCAGTAGGTCCTTCAGAGATGTATAAAGCTGATTAGAGTCAACAGCATGCACAGAACAAATATGGTCCTGATGCGAGCTATGAGATACGGAAGGAACCTGAGACCCAAGCAACTCTCTAAACTTGAAAGAGTCAAGGCAAGCAATAAGACCTGATATGACCTTAAGAAAACTCAGGTTAAGAATTGAAGCAAGAGTATGGAAATCTTAACTAAATAAAATCGCCTCGCCATTACATGTCTCAGCTCTATCTAACTTGAGGACAAGCTAGACTCTAAGTTAGGGGGGGTGTTAACCTCCAATTTTGGATGATTATCCTAGTCTTTTCTCTAGTTTTCCACACTCTTTCCTAATTAGAATTAGATATAATACCTAAAAATTCCCTCTTATTGTAAATATATCATCAGACTAACTTTTCCCCTTTATATCTGCAGAAAAAGACACACAAAAAAATCATAAAAGACTAAAATGGTCCCAAGACCGCATTAAGCCAAATGGTCCTGAGACCGCATGGAGTTCAAACGGTCCTAAGACCACATGAAGCCAAACGGTCCCAAGACCGCATGAATCCAAACGGTCCCGAGACCGCATGGAGTTCAAACGGTCCCAAGACCGCATGAAGCCAAACGGTCCCGAGACCGCATGGAGTTCAAACTGTCCCAAGACCGCATGAAGCCAAACGGTCCTGAGACCGCATGAAGCCAAATGGTCCCGAGACCGCATGGAGTTCAAACGGTCCCAAGACCGCATGAAGTCAAACGGTCCCGAGACCGCTTGAGGTCCAAACGGTCGCGAGACCGCTTGAGGTCCAAACGGTCTTGAGGTCTGAACGGTCTTGAGGTCCAAACGATCTCAAGGTCCAAACGGTCTTGATATCCAAACGGTCTTGATGTCCAAACGGTCTCCAAACCGTTTGGACTTCACTTAAGGCCTATAAATAAGACCCCGAGGGTCCTTCACCAGGCATCAAGTTTTCAGACGCCCAAAGGCTGCCTCAATCGTTCCAGAGCTCTTGCTACTTTCATCCTCCGCCATGGGGCTGCCGGTCTGAGACCCATACTTCATCTTGAAGCTACTTTCTCCTTCTTCGCCAAAGAAGGTGGGAAGGGGAGATCTCATCATCGCGCAACCTTTGAAGACTGGTGGATCATTGCTCTCTCTCCAAGGGGTTGACCTTCCAATCTCCTTCATGGGGATGATGCTCTCTCTCTCTCTTCTTGCCTCCTTCTTTGCCCTAGTCATGAGCGAGTAGTCCCTCTCACTAGGGTGCGGGGAGTAGCCCCGCTACCCATGTTTTCATATCATGCAAATGTAATCCATAACTTGTAATGTAGAATTCTTATCTTTTCAGTTCGACATCAAACGGTTAATGAATGCATGTTGCTTGATCTCCAACTTGTGTTATCCTTTATCTTTTAGTATGAATTGTCTACGTTTGTACTATTAGATTCGAAACTCGTTTGTATGTTGGTTCTTGGTTCATGTATCCACCATGCATCTGTTTCGGTATCTAGAAGTGTATCTCAAGAAGTGGAGTAAACTCACTATCATATGTTGCACTTTCATACTATGAAATGGAATCAGTTGACGTATGGAAGTGCAACCTTGGTATGTCGAGGAACACACTTCGCGAAGGGAATGATGCAAAGTAATGTGACCATTTGTTCGGGAATGGTTGGCGTTGCAACATTCCCGCACTTCACGTAGTTAGTTCTCCCAAAGGAAGCTAAGTCTACAAAGATACTAACTGACTAGGCTCTTTTTGCAGGTTATGTTTTATTTTGTATGTGTTGATCCATGTGTAGTGGCGGTGAAAAACCGATCACACCCTGGTGACTTTTATTATAGTTTAACTCCTTGGATTTACATGCTTTCTTTACTTTACTTGCACTTAGCTTAAAACAACCAAATCAACCTTTCGATCTAAATACCAACTACTAAAGAGATTAAGTGAAATTATTATGTTTTCCATCTTGTTGGCAACAACAAGACCGTTGTCTGGAGGATTCGACCCTTAACTATACTACGATAAGACTTCCACGTATCTTAGCATACGTGGGTGGAGTTCTCTATCTAGTATAAGCAAGGTTAAACTTAAAGACTTACCATCTTTAGGATTTTTAGTGGTGCACGCAATTCCACGCGAGTGGAAGCTCCATCAAAAATTGGTGTCGTTGCCGGGGACAACGGAACGTTCTAATTCCATTTAGTACCTTGTTAGTTGGTTAGGATTTTACACTTTCTTTTAACCATTAATCCATATCTACTTGAATTCATTATATCTTTACCATTATCTAAAAGGTGTTTTCTTCTCTCTACTCAGGTAGAAAACGTGTATGCAACCTGCACATAACCTTGGATTCTCCCCTGATCCAGAGTTTGACTCTGAGGTAGAGAGAAGCTTCCACCGCCACCTTCGACTCAATCGCCAAAGAGCTAGGCAGATGGCTGAAGATCAACGCCAGGCTGCTTTGGTGATGGAGAGGGTCAACGCCGCCATCATCGCTCAAAGGGCACAACTCATAGTTGATACTCGTGCCCAGATTCAAGCAGAGATTCATGCGGAAGAACAGGCCCGCATCAGAGCTGAAACTGAGGCAGCAACCCAAGTTGCTCAGTTGGAGTTAAGGAACAAGCAACTGAGGGACTATGCTGTCCCAAAGAACTATGAGGATAACCACCCGGTCCGACCTCTGATTATTAATATCCCAAACTTCGAGATTCGGACCCAGTGGATCCAGATCATGCAAGGCATCTCTTTCTCCGGAGGTTCTGGAGACAATTGCATGGATCATCTAAAAAGGTTTAAGGCACTGTTCCGCCTGGTTCCACAAGTCGGAGTCGCTTTCGATGCAATAATGCTTCATCTGTTTCACTTTACTCTGTCTGGGAGAGCTCTGAGTTGGTACAACTCACTTGACAAGGAACCTATAATAACCACCTGGGCTCCCCTAGAGGAAAAGTTCTTAGAGAAGTTCTTTCCCCCCTCACTGACTTATGAGATCAAAGGGCAGATAAATCACTTCTCTCAACTACCAGGAGAAACTCTTGCTGAAGCATGGGAAAGGTTTAAAGAACTTTTGCGGAAGTGTCCCCATCATGGAATCTCCCAGAACCAACTGATAGAAACCTTCTATCGGGGAGTGAGTGATGATATTAAACAGTTCTTGGACTCCTCATCTGGAGGAAATTTCATGAGAAAGAATTATGAGGACGCTTGGAAAATCGTTACTCTCGGAGCTGAAAACCAGTCTAACTGGGGACGATCAGCCGGTAAAGGTGTCCTCAAGGTCTACAAAGATGAAGAATCAATTGAGATGAAGGAAATAGTTGAAGTCCTGAAAACCATAGTTCATAAACAGCAAGCTCTCGAGACTTCTCTTGGAGAGATCGATAAGAAGAAAACTCCGCTAGTTCAACAAGTCAAAGCCGTCACGGGATCCTATGAGGCTTGTCATGCTTCTGACCATCCGACTCTTTCCTGCGGTATGCTATATAATGTGATGATGGATCTGCATCCACCACCACAACCTTATGAACCTATCATTGATCAGTCGGAAGAGCAACTATCGGAACAAGTTAACTCTATCCACTCTATCCCTGGGCAAGTCTACTACAACCCTAATCAGCCAAGGAATCATCCAAGGTTTCAATATGGAAACCCTACTGGGACTGCCAATCCTCAGCATCAAACACAGGGGGGATCTACTAGTATTGTCTTGCGATGGCGATCAACTCCACCAAACATTCTAAAAACCATCGAATACTTGTTGGTGCGGTAGGTGGTGTCAAACACAATCGCATCCCCGAACATCCTGCAGTCTTCAACGGAGACAGGATCAGCCCAAAATAGATAAGTAAGGCAACAATCGGGGTCATTTTGGTAGCTATAGAAGAATTCCGTATCAAGGACCTTGAACCTGGAAAAGCGATCTAAAACCATGTCGACGTCGTATTTGGTTGACTCTTTCCTCTTGCTACTGATGTGTCCATGAGCTTGTCTGCTGGTAAATGTCAGATTTTCATAGCCGCCAAACTCAGATGCTATCAATGCAATCTGTCTCGATACAGGTATGTTAGCTTGGCTCATGGAAGAAAGGATCTCTTTTTGAGTTTCATCTAGAGATGAGTTACACTTGATGTAACGGAGATGAGCAACGTCAACAAGATCGTGGTTGTGTTCCTCAACAAATGCAGTCACAACCCACATGGATGAGGACTTATCCAGTGTGAAATGTATCATGGCTCCACAACCACACCTCTTCACAAAACGCCTGTGCTTCTTGGACAGCTTATCCTGCAAGTTACCCACTTCATCACAAACGGGGCTCAGAAGCCCTCTAAACCTCTTATAACGGCAGATCTTACCCTGCTTGTCACAAACCAGATCTTTGGCAACCAAAATCTTACTTCCCTGTTCATATCTATTTTCGTCTTTCCTGATGTTAAACCCAATCATTCCAGCATAGCTGCAATAGAAGGAGATACCTTCATCTAAACTTCCAAACTGAAGGCCAACTCTAGGAACTGCAGCTGGGGGCGGAGAGGAAGCACCAATAGAATGAGAAGATTGAGGATTATCATCGTCACGACCGACACTTGCATTAGCATCATCCGTATCAAGTCTGGGATCCATGACAGTGTGTTGGAGTAACTCAGAAGACCAGAAGAGTAACCCTGTAACACAACAAGAGTAACTTGGTAAGTCAAAAGAGTAACCAAGTATAACAAGAGAGTAACTACGCAAAACATAAAAACAAGTATGACAGTTACTACTTCAAAAATGAAAATGCAGACACAAAAATTGGGTTTCTTTCCCACACAAAAGAAAGAGGGATGAATACACATTGAAATGATGAGAAAAAATAGAAAAACGAGTATAACTGAATGAATTGGCAAAGAGAAATACAAAATCTACCTGAATGTAGCTTAGAAAAACTATTTCTCATAAAAATGCAGATAGAACAGGGAATTCTCCCACCACCTCCACTCCCTCCTCCTCAGCGGCGTGGAATTCACAACAGTAATTTGCTCCTAAATATGCAGAAAGAACAGGGAATTCTCCAACCACCCCCACTCCCTCCTCCTCAGCGGCGTGAGCTTCACAATAGCAGGTCTAGACGGTGGAATCAACTTGTTGAAAATCGATATCGTCACGGGATACACAGACGAAGGTGGGAGACACCTTAGTCGTCCTCCTCTACAAGATTGATAAAAGGGGAAGCTGTCCTTGTTATTCGGGAATGAAGATGAATATAGGGATTTCTGAGGAAGAAATGTAAAATGAAGATCGAAATATGCCGCAGAAGGTTGAATCAGAGGCGGATTTATGAATGTGGGCCGTTCAGCAGAGGATTGGGGGTAGATCGGATCTATTATCCTGGCGGCGGCGCAGACGAACGCGGAAGACGTTGCGTGGTTTTTTCTTTCCTGAAACGCGTGCTACAGTAACTCCGACTTATTTACAAATACCTGCCACCGCACGCTGCTACCGGGTAACTTGCCCAATGCTACCCGTCGGGCAACAAATAAATAGCCATATATATATATATATATATATATATATATATATAGACACACACACATACACACACAGATATATATATATATATATATATTTATTTATTTATTTATTTATTTATTTATTTATTTATTTATTTATTTATACATACATACATACATACATACATACATATACATAATCAAATCAATTACAAGGTATGTCATTACAATCATCATATGATTGGCTCTCTGGTCAAACATACCAATAGACTCCCACTTTCACTTAGAGCCAATCACCCACGAATTGAATCCCAAGTGATCTAACACGACCATCATGCTTCTGTTGTGAAAGTACCTTTGTCAAAGGGTCAGCAATATTGTTCTCAGTTGGTACTCTATAAATATTTATATCTTCTTGTTGTATGATCTCTCATATGAGATGGAACCATCTTTGTATATGCTTTGAGCGCTAATGCGATATGGGTCATTAGCTTGTTCATAGCTCCATTGTTACCACAATATAGCTCAATTTTGTCGTTGATGCTTGGAATGACCCCACGTTCTGTAATGAACTTCTTGATCCATACAGCCTCCTTTGCTGCATTCGATGTAGCAATATACTCAGTCTCTATTGTAGAATCAGAAATTGTCTCTTGCTTGGAACTCTTCCAGCTTATAGCTCCATTATTTAGGCAAAACATGAATTCTGGTTGTGACTTATAATAATCTTTGTCAGTCTGGAAGCTTCCATCGGTGTAACCTCTTACAACCAACTCTTCCTAGACATCATATACCAAGAACTGCTCCTTAGTTCTTTTCAAGTACTTGAGGATGTTCTTCACGACTATCTAGTGAGCATCACCTGGATCTGACTGATATTTGCTCATCATGCTCAAGGCATATGAGACATCTGGACGGGTACACAATATTGCATACATGATTGATCCAATTGTTGAGGCATATGGAATCAAACTCATGTGTTCCTTTTCTTCATAAGAATTGAGACTTTGACTCTTAGAGATGGTAACTCCATGTATCATGGGCAGGTTTCCTCTCTTTGAGTTCTCCATGCTGATTCGCTTCAACACTTTATCAATGTATGTGCTTTGACTTAGTCCAAGAAGCCTTTTGGATATATCCTATAGATCTTTATCCCCAAGATGTAGGATGCTTTTTCTAAGTCTTTCATAGAAAATGTATTTCCAAACCATGTCCTTACCTTTTGTAAAGTAGGGATGTCATTCCCCATCAATAGTATGCCATATACATACAATATGAGGAATAACACTATGCTCCAACTAGCCTTCTTGTGCACACAAGGTTCATCTTCATTTTGATTAATAAAGCCAAGCTCTTTGATCGTCTTATCAAATCGAAGATTCCAGCTCTGAGATGGTTACTTGAATCTATAGATGACCTTTATAGCTTACACACTTTATTTACAAACTTTAGATTTATAAAACCCTCAGGTTGTCTCATGTACACATCCTCAAGAAGATTCTCATTAATGAATGTGGTTTTAACAGTCATCTTCTAAATCTCATAGTCATGATAAGTTGCAATAGAAAGCATGATCCTAATGGAATTAACCATGGCCACTAGGAAAAATGTTTCGTCATAGTCAATAGATTGAACTTGTCTGAAACCCTTTGTAACCAATATGTTCTTATAGGTTTGTACTTTACCATCCATGTCGGTCTTCTTCTTGAAGACTCACTTGCACCCTATAGGTCTTACCCCTTCAGATGGATCTACCAAGGTCCATACCTTGTTGGTGTATATGGATTCCATCTCAGATCTCATGGCTTCAAGTCATTTCTCTGACTCTGGTCCCTCTATAGCATCTTGATAGGTTATTGGCTCATCATCTATGACCAATCCACTGCCTTCTTGAGTCACAAGATATCCAAATCTTTCAGGTTCAAGATGTGTCTTATTAGATCTATGAGGCTTATGTGTTACTTGAGGAATATGAGACTCCACAACACCTTCTTAGTTCCTCTTATTCATCTATCGGTTCTATGTTCTTTTGTTGGTCTCGAACCTCTTTGAGTTCAACTTTCCTACCACTAATTCGTTTGGAAATAAAATTCATTTCAAGGAATGCAGCATCCTTGGCAACAAATACTTGGTTGTCAGATTGAGAATAAAAGTAATATCTTCGTCTTTCTTTAGGATATCCAGCAAAATAACATTTATCAGATTTAAGATCAAGTTTATCATAAAACATTATCTTAACATAACTTTCACATCCCCAAATCCTCAAAAAAAACACTTTGGGACATTTCTCATGTTATATCTCATACGATGTCTTTTGGACTGATTTTATATGGTACTCGATTTAGTGTATGTGCGGCGGTTTCTGGAGCATACCCCCAGAAAGTAGTCGGAAGCTCAGCTAAATTCATCATTGATCGCATCATATCTAACAATGAGTGATTCATTTTTTCTGACACACCATTATGGAGTTGTTCCTCTTCTTTCTCACCCCTCTAGCAACAATTGGGGAAGCGCAGAAAGGACAAGAGTTGTCATTGACGTGACCATAGTTGGTTGTGTACCACCAGCGGCCTGGAATATTATAGGAGCGGCGGTATACGAAAGGTTGGGCCCTTCCACTAGAGTTGCTGGTGCTACCTCGGTTGGAGTACAAGAGCCATAGGAGGTGGGCCGCCGTCTTCGTCCAATCAAAGAGGATTTTTGGGGGCCTAAGCCCCTGCACCTCATCTTTGCATGGCGGTGCTCTGGAAGTCGCATCAAACGGGGTAATGTCGAAGGAAGTGAATTTGGTGCGGCATTGGCAAGTCTAGGGTGGTCGGACGGATCTTCCAATGCTCTAGTCGATTATTACAAAACTCGTGGTCTAGATGCTCTTCTGGAGCACCTTGCCCACCTACAGCAGAGAACCTTCACACCACAGTAGAGATATACGGAGCCATGAGACTTTAGATAATGCCATACGAACTCCCTCCACAACCGCGAAGCCTAAAAATTTATTTTGTCTCTGGATCGGCCACTTGATCTTGATAAGTCTTCTGTATGCAGCGACAATAGCGGCCTGCGGTGGACGAGTGGATGTGGTTCATGGAACACAACTGAGAAGGTAGTCTGCTCGGGTCGGCCAGATCCAGGCCTAAGGCAGCCCCAATCCAGTTAATGTCCGGCGTAAGATTAATTAATGTTTTCGCTAATTCAAATATTGCTATGACTTGCACAAATCATAGAAATGGATTCTTGAAAATACAAACCATATACGATTTTAATCTTCTTTACGAGATCTGAGAGTTAGCATAATAAGGGTTTAGGATCCTAATTATGTATTTTTTATTATAATTACATGTTGGTTAACGGTTAAGTTCTAGAGTGAGGCTTGTTCATACTCTAATACGAGTAAACGGTCCATCTCTTTGGATTTTAATTATATAGCATCATCAGTTTTTCTCAAACATCATGTGTAAGCATGTATGAAACATGTTATCATATGACACCTTAACTATGTAATAGGTAGAATTACTATGCATGTCTTTCTAAGATTGCATGCAAGGTGTATTAGTCTTAAGATCATATCAATTTTTCTACCTCTTCATGTTTTATAATCACTTAAGAACTAAGGGTGTAAACCATAAATGAAGATCAGAATAAGAATAAGAATCGGAATATATACAAAGAAGGCTTCGTCTCATGAAAAATAATACAAGTTTGGTGCATCATTAGCCCCTTCATTCGGTTTTTGGGTTGTTTGTACCCTAGCTTGCACACCTCGTGTGTGTTCACTAAGATCATATTAGGTTCATTCTGAATGTGCACTTATATGTACATCTATCAAATTAAGAATGAATCCTAATGCCACTATTGATGTACTGCGTGCTATTTTTTAGTTTAATCATAATGTTAAGTTTATCCAATCACTTACAATGATCTGTCAAATGTATGGCTATGTGTTGATGCACACAGATGGTATGCAACATGGATATATCTCTCCAGAGGTTGATGTATGTATGAGTTCAAGACCTAGTTGGGTGTCATCTATACCATCCAAGGGGGTTTCTCTATTTTTCCACATTGTCATGTATTATTTTCATGTAATTGTAATTTTTGTGTAAGAATGTGTATGACAAAATATATGGACCATATCCTATGTAAAGTTTTTATATTAGTGCAACGAAGGATATATACATTTTGTGATGACTTCTGAGTACAATCTAGTGATCCATGTTTTTGCTTTGCTCTAAATGGATTGTTCTTGGGCATTGTTAAAGAACGAGGATCACCACCACTTCTAGGCTAGTTGTTGCTTCACTCGCCTTGAAGAACCTCTAAAAGACTTAATGGTAAGTTAATGATATATGAAAAAAAATTACAATTAAGCACAGTGGGGTTGTTATTAGCTTCTCAAAAGATAGGAAATCTTATGGTAAGGGAGAAGCTAAAACTTGAGCACCAAAACTAGATACTAACACAATAACTCTAGGGTCTAATGTAAAGTGAATTGCATGGCTCCATTCTTTTTTGAGGTGAAGAAATATGGTCTTGATATATAGGAATGGCTAGGATTGGTCTAGGCAAGCCATTTTGAGTTTCTAGGAGCAATCTTGGCCAGAGGAGTTGTTGTCTTGGGTCAAAATCAAAATAAAGAAGTCAATGCATTCAGACGGTTGCTCAGTCAAAGTGTACGTGGACCAAGATTTACTTTGGTCAAATTTTACTTTGAATGGAGTGCACATGGATGTGTCTTAGTTCAACACAACATCAAATTGGAAATTAGTTTATTTTGACTACCCTATGGTCAAACTAAAATTTAACCAATATGTCCTCAATCAAACAGTGGGCTCGACAAAGATTATCTTGGCTGGATAATATGATTGACCAAGAATTAACATGATCTAAGAGGTGGTAGAAATATAATGTATCTCTAGACACTTAGGAAATAAAAGATAGTAGTTTTTAAGGATTCATATGGACCTAACTGGAAAAAAAAATCTTTTGGGTTCATCAACATCGATCCTTTTTCAAGACAAAAGAAAATGAACCTTTTACACCACTTTTTAATACAATAGAAATCAACATTTTCTCATATTGTGGGATGTGCCAATTTCAATTTTTCTAACTAATATGATCTTGTAACATTTCTAAGAATAGTTTAAAACAATATCAAAGAAAAAATGTATTCACCAAAATAGGTTTTTACCCTTGGGTCAACAAATATAATACTCACATAAAAGGCATGTAAACTTGTGTCATTGATTCAACTGAATCGCATGAAAAGGGATAAAAGACAACTTCATGGTTATACCATTTAGTAAAATCAAAAAGTTGTATCTTTTCCCAATGATTATTAACTTTTTGAGGATTCTAACTTGATGTAGAAAAACAAAAAGAATGTCACGAAAGCCTCAACAAAGATTTTTGTGGTGAATGTATCCCTGGCTTAGAATTGTAATATGAGTATAACTTATTAGGGGTGAAATTTTATTGATATTTCTCTTGGACCAGATAATAGTTTGGGCCCATGTCATGATGTATTTATGACAAATAATGTGAAAAATAAGTGTAACCAAAGTATGGGAAAACGGAAACATGGATCACAAAGCTTTTACACTCTGAATCACCACAAAATGTATATCTTTCATTGCAGTAATATAATATCTTTGCATATGACATAGTTTACATTGAATTCCATACATGTTCTTTTCACAAAACTTACAACAAAAGAATGCAATACACGATAATGTGAAAAAATCAGATAAACCTCCTTAAGTCGTATAGATGGCACCTATAGTAACCATGTTCTCTATATCTATTTTATAGTACATGGAAAGATAGAAAATGAGCTTACTGTGAAACCTTGTCCCACTAAATGAAATTACTCAAAACACAAAACATGATCAACTATCAATTGATCACATACACAAAAATGTGGAATAATTAAAACCAATTTCAACAATGTAAAAAGACTCTGAAACATTTATATAAAGGCCCATCTTTCCATTCCCATGTGTTATAGCAGGTAATTACATCTATGTTAAATGGCCTCAGCCGCATCCTATATACAAAAAAAAAATCACATGTACATGCCATATTTTACTAACACTAATATATTTCCAAAACCTTGTGTCGATACAAGTATATCATCTAGAAAACACATCCTATACCCAAACCTAAGAGTACAGGGATGACACTACGACTCTACTACTAACATCAACAACTGACCAACCTTCTGAATCTATTGATCATTGGGTTGGTTTCCTTCCACAGCATGACCTCAACCTCATTGCTCGTGACCACCTAAAAATGTGGTGATTCACATATGAGACCTAGTCCCAGCGAGAGATATAACTCTCTCCAACAATTATTAATTACAATAGATTACTTAACAATAAATATATTGGGCAATTGAAGTACTGAACAAGCAATTGAGCAGATTGAACATTTTAGGCATACTAAATAGTTAAGTAATTAAACTTAAGAAACAAATAGGATTACTCAAATTTCATAAATCTACATCATGTATGAACTGTGTGGTATAGAAACAAGGCAAGGGTTGTTCAACCAATGTGAGATGTATTTAACCATAGTAGATATATTACACGGCTTGAATTATATCTTTTATTAAACCCCTGGGGAATTTGAGTCGTACTATTCAAAGTCCAATTGACCACTATGAAGTGCTATTCAGTTCCGTATAAGATCTAGGAGTGCCAGTATCCTAATATCTCTTCCCTTTGACCAATATGAGTAAATTGCAGTAACATATAGTCAAACTAATAACAACTAGTTCGTAGTTGGTACAAGATACGGCACTAGAAACCAGGGTATACAAAACCCTTTCATCCGAGGTACAACCACAGTTGTCCTCAATCACATTAAATATCTGAGGCATGACCATAGTCATCCTCCATAACCTGCATTTGTGGATGACAAGGATATATCCTCAGCTTGACACCCCCACATACTCAACAGTATGCGCTCAGAGTTTTCCTTAGGAATACTCGTTTCACCATCCAGCAAGTTCTGACACTGAAGATAGATTTACGGCACAGGGCACTACATGATTAGGGTTACACTTGATTAGTTATTTGTCGATTGGGTGAATTAAGGATTCATCATACAAATGGGAATCCAAACCCTAATTCATTTCTATCAAGTGTATAAGCATTGCAACTTTAGAAGATATAAAATGTTTGAGGCATAAATCTTAATCACATTACCACATGTTATCACTCATTGCATTGTAATGAACCACATTTGTCATCATACCATTCCAAGATATTTTTTCTTATCACAAGTTCCAGGGATTTAACCCTTATTGGAACATGAAAAGGATTTCACTTCAATCAGGGCTCAAACACCCCCAAAGGTCATTAAGACCATCACATTAATCCCTACAAGATCATCATTGTCATTCTAGGCCTTAACAAGGCTCAAAAGATCATCAGCACATATGTATTCCATAGGTTTTGACATGGCAAGGTGCTATGATATTCAATTAGTAATACATTGAGGTTTCAACACAAGGAGAGTGTAATGTATTGTCACATTAACCATTCAAGAGGTCTAATTATAACCAATCATCATTCAGTCATATTAGAGTTAGTGTAGCAAGCCATGTTTCATTAAAGGTACACATCCACCTGTTATGGTGATAAATCCCTATATTCAAACGAGGGCAAAGGTAAGACTACAAGTTCAATGGTGTTGTACCATTGAATTCTCATTATTAGAAAGCACTTATAAAACTATGTAATTCATTCTAATCTATTGGTTGTTGAAGCATCTAATCTCATTCATTGGATTGGGTTCATTATTCAAAATCATCAATTAGGGTATAAGTCCAACCATTAGATCTATTGAACCAAGAGATCATTGGTTTAGGGTTGAATTGAATCTACATTTAAGACCTTGACTCACCATCGGTTGTGTTGGCCTGATCCACCATCGATTGTGACATTTTGGGTCACCATTGGTTGGTAGGATCAGCACTACTTAATTTTTTATCATCGTGTGATGACCTAATGTCACCATCGATTGATACCAACATTAGGGTATTTAGTGGTTATTCATTAAGCTTCCAACTAAGTCAAAACCTGACCTAAGGGGTGACCATCGGTTGTCATGACAACAACACCATCGGTTGTTGCAAGGGTACTACCATTGGTTGATGTACAAAAGGAGAAATCATCCTAAAAATACTAATATTAGCCATCATCTGATAGGTGCTTAGCATCATTGGTTTGTCATACCAACCTTTTCTAAGTCATCCTCTACCTTAAGAAGGATGTACACCTGATTACAGATTCATCTAGAGCTGAAAAAATAATAGGTAACATTATTGAAATCGAAACCCAAGCAAGCATAGCATCTATATGCATGGATCTTCATTTTTAAACAAGAACATAAGCAAAAAAACTTGGAGTAAGCAATATAAGTGAAGAAGGTTATAAAAACTGCCTCTAATAAGAATAATAGACTTTTACAAGCAAGAAAAGTGAGCAATTAAGGCAAGAAAAGACAAATTTCAGATCTGAACTCGGCCAAGTAGGCACCCTTCTCCACAAGGAAGCAAACCCCTAGAAGAAGAAGCAAGAAAGGTAGATTCTAGAGTTCTAGAACAATTCTACCATGGAACAACAAGGTTCCTACCTATAAAAAGGTAGGACGGAGAAGAATAGAGAAATAAACTGAGGGAAGGAGGGGATACTTACTTGTTTAGGTCAGGATCACCAAGAAAAAGGTTTAGAAATCCTAAAGGAAGCATAACAAAACCCTAGGAGCTTCCACCAAGAAATTTCCTTCTTCTTCTACCTTGGACATGTCCTATGTAGAAGAACAGAGAGGGAAAAAGGTTCTTAGAAGGAGGGAAGTGGTAGAGAGTAAAAGTTTCATTTGGGGGATTAAGGATAAGTATATAAAGCTTGGAGGATAAGGTTGAGAAGAAACATGAGGTGTACAAGCAGTTCTCCATGTGTCCATGGCTTAAATCTTCCATGGATGAGAAACCATAAGGTACAGTAGATGTTGGAGACTTGTAGGCCATTGTTTGATGGTCTCCCAGGACATTCATCGCTTTTTGGTCGAAGGTACCCATCATTTGTTCTTGGTTTGGGTCAATAGGTGGTTGAACCATCGGTTGATCATCCATTTAAGTGAATCATGGGTTTGAGTGAACCAAACCAGCATAAACTATCGAACTAGATACTTATAGTGATGAACACCAGATTTTACTACTATCTAATGACCGATGGTTTCTCACCTAACAGCAGGACCATCGTTTGATAGCCTTGAAGGTGGCTCATCCATGGGGGGTAAACCCTAATTCAACATAGAAAGGAATCTCCATCCAAACAGGGTACAATTAAGCACCCCATTTCTCAAAAAGCTCAAGAATGATAAAAAAATATATAAGGAACATAATTGATGCAATAAATTACAAATAAAACCTCCCAATTCATTAAATTGCATAAAAGTCCAAAATGTACATAAAATTGCATAACTTGCTTAAACAATGTCCAAATTGGACCACATTTGAAACTTAAGCTTCTCTTATGATTCCAAAGCACATAATAAGATTATATTAAGGTTCTCAGCTTTAAATTATTATAAGTAAGCTTGTTAAACACTTTAAACAAGATCAGGAGCCTTACACCTATAAACCCCTAACAAGGATTTTGCCCCTGAAATCCGGCACAAAGAGAGATAGATACTTCCTATGCATATCATCATCTAGATCCCACATGGCTTACTCTACACCACAATTATGCTACAAAATTTTCACTAACACTATATCTTTCTTCTTCAACTTTTTCACTCTTCTATCCAGGATCAACATAGGACCCTTAACATAGGATATATCTTCATCTAGTTCAACCTCTACTGGTTGGATTTTCTACTATGTATCTGGATGGCATTTACTCAGTATGGAGATATGAGAGAAATTATGTAACATGTGTATCTCTGGTGGTAACTCCAACCTTGTGTTAGTTATCTACATAAGATCGCTGTCTGTCATGGGCTGCTTTCAACTGTTGTTACATCACTTTAATCTTTTCTGTAGTTTGTTGTACTAGCTCAAGACCCAATAGTTGATACTCACATGTCTCATACCAACAAAAAGGAGTTGACTTCATCTCCCATGTAGAGACTCATAAGGAGACATATCTATGCTTCTCTGATAGCTATTATTATAGGAAAACTCTATTAGACTCATGTGTATATCCCAACTACCCAGAAAATGTAAGACACATGCTCTCAAGAGATCCCCCAAAGTTTGAATAGTCCTTTTAGACTGGCCATCTGTCTATGGATGGAAAGTTGTTTTGAACCTCACTTGTGTTCCCGTTGTTGAATGCAGGTGTTCGCAAAAATGACTTGTAAATAGTAGACCTCTGTCAGAAACTATAGTCACTAGAATGCCATGCAGACGGACTATCTCATCAACATATACTTGTGCCAACTTCTCTGTTGTAAACGTCATCTTGACTGGAAGAAAGTGAGTTGACTTAGTCAATCTATCTACTATTACCCATATGGAATCATGACCCTTGGAAATCCTAGGAAGTGTTGTTTATGTATGTCTAGAGAGCCAATCATGTGATGATTGTAATGGCATATCATGTAAAAATGAGTTGACTATTAATTAAAAGCAATCTTCCAATTTATTTTGTTTAATTTAGTTATGAGATAATTATTGACCCAGAGGTTATACATTGTCCATATTTTGATAATGAATCAACCATTCCATTCATATGTATCTAATATGTGTATTCAAGATTGATCTCAGGTTTTAGGTACCTGAATAGAATCAATTTACACAAGCCCTAGCTTGTCAAAGTTCAAGTCAAATGCAATGTAAGTGTGCTAATAAGGAAATCCCTTCAAATGACCTTAGAATAATTTTATAATCACTTGTATTGATGATATACTTGTAACTAAGATGAGAAAAATATGTGGGACACTTAGTACCAAGTTTTAATCACTTTTAGCCAAATTAGAAAATTGATCACGGGTTGTTGATCGGTCGAGTTTCAATCTCGAATGATCCCTTGGATCAGTTTTCTAATAATGTGCATCAGTCAAGTTGTGCATTCACAGAACTCGACCGAATGGCTTACTGACCAAATACAATTTTGGCTGATCGATTGAGTTTCCCAGGACAAACTCAACCGATAGTTTGAAAATTGGGTTTGTCTTTTAACCGATTGGTTGAGTTACCTTGATTGAAACTCAACCAAATGTACTATAGAGAAATGCAAAAAAAGTGATTTTAACCATTGGTGGCTTGTTTAGATCTATTTACTTGAGCAAAAATGGCTATATTTCGTCCCTAAGTGTTCCCCAACTCAAGGGAGCACCCCCAGCTATAAATAGGACCCCTTGGAGTTCATTACAAGGTTGCTCATTCACAACATTCAAGGTCCTTGCTATAGTTGAGTGTGCTACTACTTCTTAAGCCCCTTTCTCTCTCTAGTTTACACACCATTTCATGATTTGTGAGTGAGTTTGGATTATTGTAAGAGAGCCCATCCTTCATGCATGTAAAGCTCTCAATCTTCCACTACTTCTCAATCCCCTTCTCTCATGAAGAAAAGTTGTAGCAAGCTCTATCGAATGAAGAAGGAGTTGTAGATAGTCCACTTGAAGGATGTTGAAGAGGTGGTGATCTTCTCAAAGTGAAGGAGAAGGCAAATGCTAAAGATATAAGAGGATAAGCAAAATCCTTCAAGGCATAAGACTAGAGCTTGAGTGGGTAAGACCTAGGTGAAGGTTGAAGACTACAGCTTGAGTGGGTAAGACCTAGGTGAAGGCTGAAGACTCAAGCTAAGTGAGTAAGTTCCTTGTTAAGGTGGAGATCTCCTTGTGGTTGGATGGGTAAGTCCTTTGGTGGTCTATTTCTATAAATCTATGTGGTGATATAATAGAAAAAAGCACTTGCAAAGTCCTAGAGGTTGACCTCTCTAGGTAGTGGACTGACTCACTTCTAGTTTGAAGTATGGAACCACTCTACATCTCTTTGTGAAGTGCTTGCTATCAATCTCTCTCATCCTTTCTATGCTTGTTAGATAGGACTTCAAATTACCATTAAGTTTTTGCTCCTAATTAATATAATATGCAGGTCTAATCTATTTTGTGAGAAATTTTGTATCTCTATTCACCCCCTCTAGAGCCCTTAAATCTAACAAGTGGTATCAGAGCCAAGGATCTTCTCACGAGAAGATGAGCGACAACCTACTTGGTTCACTCAACCTAGAGGGAGGCTTCTCCATGCACCCTCTGATCTTTGATGACACCAACTTCCTCTATTGAAAGAGACAGATGTAGTTCGACATTCAAGGGGTGAACTTTGATATGTCGAAGGTGATGGTCACACCTTACAAAGAGCCACCCAAAGATGTTGCAACATGGAGTGAAGCTGCTCTTAAGGAGGCTCAACTCAATGCAAAGGCCATTAGCATCCTCTACGTAGCCCTCACCCCCACGGAGTTCAACCGGATCTCATCATGGGACACCGCCTATGAGATTTCAGACAAGTTATGCATCACATATGAAGGCACAAAGCAAGTCAAGGAGGCAAAGATCTACATGTTGAGCGGCCTCCTAGAGAACTTCAAGACGGGAAAGAAAGAAGGCATTGTGGAGATGTATTCAAGCCTTAATGTCATCATCAACGGGCGGGCTTCTTTGGGCAACACTTTGGATAGAGGCATCATCAGCTCAAATATCTTGAGAACTCTTCCAAAGAGATGGGAGTCAAAGGTCACCTCCATTGAAGAAGTGAGGAGTCTTGGTGACATCCCAACTGAAGAACTCATTGGCAATCTTCAAGCCCATGTGCCTAGACTTGACAAGAAAGAAGAAGAAGCTAAGCAAGAAGAGAAGAAAGCCAAGAAGATCAAAGATAGTTCTTTTAAAGCACAAGTGGAGGTTGTTATCCTTCAACAACAACTTACTTTTCGGACTTCTTCCTTCTCCTCTAGTGAAGACGAAGGCCCTAGTGAAAATGAATCCAACTACATCAAGGGCAAGCACTTCAAGGGAAAGAAAGCCTCCTCCTCATCTACTCCGAGATGCTACAAGTGTGGTTAAAAGGGGCACTACAAGAGTGAATGCCTAAAGTCAAGAAAGTAAAGAAGGACAAGAAGGAAAAGAGACACAAGAATGCAGCTCATGCGGCTTGGGAAGCTTCATATTCAAGTAGCTCTAGCTCCAAAGAAGATGGAGAGAGCCACCTTGCTCTCATGGCCTCTACAAGTGAAGACATAAGTGAGGTAAGTGAGGTAAGTTTGTATGAATTGCCTAAATAAGTTATTATTGACATGCTTGTTACTACCCATTCTTCTTTTGCTAAATGTAAATCTAAAAGAAAATGGTTAGGAAAAAATCATTGATGATATTTATGCTAAGCTTGAAACTTTGGAATTGAATGAGAAAACCAACCTTGAGAGTATTGAAATTTTGCAAGGGCAATACCTTGATCTTGAACTCCACTACAATGGGATTGAAGTTGAGAATGGTATCTACCTTAAGAACATTGAAAATCTTAAGGAAAAAAACTAAAATTGCCTAAAAGAACTTGAATTTCTTAAAACCAAAAATGATGAATTTAAGTTGCTTATTGATGCTCGTAGAGAAGAGAGATATTTATCTCAAAGAGATTCAAATGCTAAAATCTGAAAATGCTAGGTTTCTTAGCGAAGTAAATAATCTATCTTCTAGACTTTTGTTGCCTAGTGTTAATGTTGCTTCTATCTCTCTTGAAAAGGATTCATATCTTACTAAAGCTTTATGTCTTGAGGTTGACCTTGTGCATGCTAGGGATGACATAGCTAGCTTATCTTCTATTATTGTTTCTTTGAATGATGATAACCATAGATTGAGAGCATCCCTTTAGAAATTCCTCAAAGGGAAGAACTCCCAAAATGAAATCCTTGATCATTATAGCCAACAAAGTGGTACTAGTGGTTTGAGATTTGAAGGAGGAGCCTCAAAGGGCAAGAGTAAGGCCAAAGGTAAGAAAAAGAGCAAGGAGATCTCTTTCTTTATAGGAGAATCTTCAGGCACTAAGAATCATATGGTTTTCTCTTATCGCAAATGTGATAATAATTATTCCACTTATTGTCCTTACAAGTCTAAGGGGACCAATCCAAAGATGAAATTGGTCCCCAAGCTAACTCTAAATCTCAAAGTTTGAGTTGGGAACCAACATTCTCCTTTATTATAGGGAAAAGATATATGGATAGTTGACAGTGGCTGCACAAAGCACATGACCGGAGACATAAGCCATTTCAACAACTTTACAAAGAAGAAAGGAGGATCCATCACCTTTGGGGACAACAAGAAAGATAAAGTCAAAGGTGAGGGTGATGTAGGTGAATCCTTATGCATCAAGAATGTTCTTTTTGTGGATGGCCTACATCATAATTTAATAAGTGTTAGTCAACTTTGTGATAATGGTTACCTTGTTCTATTTACTGCTTTTGAATGTTTGATTCTAGATTCCCTCACCTACCAAGTTATATATAAGGGAACTAGAAGTGGTAATCTTTATGTTATCATTCTTAACTCTATTAAGCATGTGGTTGGTGGATGCCTTGTAGCCAACTCGAATGATATTTCTCTTTGGCACCGCCGGCTTGTCCATGTAAATATGCATCAATTAAAGAAGTTGAGAAAAAAGGACTTAGTCAAGGGACTTCTTATATTGGATTTTGAAAAGGATGAATAATGCCAACCTTGTACACAAGGAAAGCAAACCAAGTCCTCCTTCAAATCCAAAGGAGTCCTTAGCACTAAGAGAGCTCTTGAGATTCTTTATATTGATCTATTTGGACCAATGATAACGCAATCGCTTCGTGGTTCCAAGTATTGCCTTGTTATTTCGACAATTTCTCTATATATACTTGGACTTTCTTTCTCGTTTCAAAAAGTGATACGCTTGATGGTTTCTCTAGTTTTTGCAAATGAGTTAGGAATGAAGCTTCTTGTCAGATTGTTTGCATCCGTAGTGATCATGGGGGAGAATTTGAAAATGAGCTTTTTGAGCATTTTTGTCAAGAATTGGGTTATGCACACAACTTTTCTTCACCTCGAACACCTCAACAAAATGGGGTTATAGAGAGTAAGAATAGGTCTCTATAGGAGATGGATAGGACCATGCTTCTTGAGTTTGATACTCCTAAGACGTTTTGGGCTGAAACTGTCAGTACCTCTTATTTTGTGCAAAATCGTGTTTTCACTCATCCCTCGCTTAAGAAAACCCCCTATGAACTATGGTGTGGTAGGAAGCCTTCTATGGAGTATTTCCATGTTTTTATATGTCCTTGTTTTGTTTTGAATATGAAATATTCTCTCGACAAGTTTGATCTAAAATCATATAAGGCTTTCTTTCTTAGCTATAGCACTACTAGCAAGGCATATAGAGTTTATAATTTTGACCTTGATAAGGTAGAAGAATCTATTAATATAAAGTTTATTGAGACTAACCCCTCTATTCCCAAAGATATTGTTTCAAATGATGATGTTGCAGATGAAGTAATTCATATCCTTAAAGAACTCAACACCATTCAAAAGGGAAAAGAGGTGGTTGCTCAAGAAAAAGAAAAAGATGATGAAAAGAAGGATCCAACTCCCCGGTTTGCAAAGAATCATCCAAAGGAGCTGATTTTAGGTGATCCATTTGAGAGAGTGAAGACGCGGGCAGCATTCAATAAAGAACAAGCCAACAATGCCTTCATGTCACAACTAGAGCCTAAAGATGTCAAGGAAGCTCTTGGGGATGAAGAATGGATACTAGCTATGCAAGAGGAGCTGGAACAATTTGAGAAGAACAAAGTTTGGACCCTTGTGCCAAGACCAAGTGATAGAAAGATCATTGGCACCAAATGGGTTTGTCACAATAAGCTAGATGAAAGTGGCAATGTAGTAAGAAATAAAGCAAGGCTAGTGGCTCAAGGCTACAATAAACATGAAGGTATTGACTTTGATGAAACATATGCACATGTAGCTAGACTTGAGTCCATTCATATGTTGCTTGCTTTTACTAGTCATAAAAACTTTCTTTTGTATCAAATGGATGTTAAAAGTGCATTTTTGAATGGTACAATTGAGGAGGAAGTGTATGTTGCACAACCTTCGAGTTTTGAACATGATAGTCTACCTAACCATGTTTATTTGTTGCAAAAAGCTCTCTATGGACTCAAACAAGCACCAAGGGCTTGGTATGAGAAATTAAATAACTTTTTGTTAGATCATGGTTATATCATGGGCAAAGTGGATTCTACCTTGTTTCTAAAGCACACTACTAACAATTTTCTTATTATTCAAATATATGTTGATGATATCATTTTTGGCAGAACTAACCTTAATCTTTGCAAGGAATTTAGTGATCTTATGCAGAGTGAATTCAAGATAAGCATGATGGGTGAACTCATATTCTTCCTTGGCTTTCAAATCAAACAAACAAAAGATGGGAACTTCATCAACCAAGGGAAGTACGCCAATGAACTACTTAAGCACTTTGGGATAGAGAATACCAAGCCGATAGACACACCCATGTCAAACACCGTCAAACTTGATTAAGATGAAGAAGGTGAAAAGGTAGATGAGAAGCTCTATAGAGGTATGATTGGAAGTTTACTTTACTTAACTGCCTCTAGATCTGACATAATGTTTAGTTTTGGCTTGTGTGTTAGATTTCAATCAAATCCTAAGAAATCTCATCTTATAGCTATTAAGAGGATTCTAAGGTACTTAGCCAAAACTCAAAACTTTGGACTATGGTATCCCAAGTCGAGGGACTTTACTCTTACTTCCTATAGTGATGTCGATTATGCAGCCTACTTGATTGATAAAAAGTGCACAAGTGGCACTTGTTTCCTCCTAGGATCATGTTTGGTGTCTTGGTTCTCCAAGAAATAGAGCATCGTGCCATTATCAACCACCGAGGCTGAGTACATTGCAGCCGGGAGTTGTTGTACCCAGGTCCTATGGATGAAGCAAATGCTCCAAGACTTTAACATTCATTTTGATGCTTCTCCTATCTATTGTGATAATACTAGTGCAATTAACTTGTCTTACAATCCTATATTGCATAGTAGAGCTAAACATATAGAGGTTTTCCATCACTTTCTTCATGATCACATTGCCAAGAAGGATATTTATATCACTCATGTGGACACGAAAAATCAATTGGCAAACATTTTCACTAAACCTCTAACTAGAGAGCAATTTAATTTTATTAGATCAAAATTTCTTATAAGTGATTTGAATGAATCTGATATGCCTTCTAGCCAGTAGTCATCTATCCTATATGTTTTGCATCTATCTTGATCATCTTTGATTGCTAATATGCTTAAAATTTTGGTTTTTCGGGTTCATATTGCCTTGTTTTTCACTTATTATTGGGTAATTTCATAAATGCTTGTTTTATCACAAAATTGTACCCCATGATGAGTGATATGTACCTAAGTATGTTTAATATACATAATGGACTTGAAAAATAAATTTAATTAGAATTTGAATGGCTAGAAATTAAGTTTGATGGTTTTAGGTCAGGTTGACCATCTGTCGAGTTTTCCCAGGACAAACTTGATCGATCCATGGCCGAGAGTTTTTCTAAAAAGGACCAATCCTTCGAGTTTCCACCTCATAGAACTCGACCGATCGGTGGGTTGAAGCTAACTTAAGTTGGGTTCGGCCGACTGTTCTCCCTCTCAACTAGGGAATAGTCGATTGATTCCTCTCCTTCTATTGCTAAGCTCTCAACCCTAGACCTTCCCTTCCCTAACCTAGCCCTAATCTGACCTAGGGAGACCTTCTTAGACCTTCCCACTAGCTCGACCTAGGTGTGTGAATGTTTTTGGTGGAGTGGTTTGTGCGCTTGATCTCTTCTTCTTCTTTTCTCCTCCATGGCTTCAAATAGAAGAAAGAGAGCCTCTAGCAATGCTCCATCCTCCTCGTCTTCCCGCTTGATTCCTTTCTATGAGACCCTCTCTGTGTCCATTGAGGTTGTAAATCGGTATAAGGACCTTCTTCCTAGGAGTCCTTTTCCTTTTAGAGCCCTTTTTGAGCCTAGCCCTAGGCATCAAGATATCATCGATCAAGTGGCAAGATTGCTTTCTGTTCATCACCTATCAGCCGGGCTGTCAAGCGTGACTGCTTTTCAATTCCCTTACAAGCACCAAAGAAGATCCCAAATTCTACGCAAATTTGCATTGGAATTACGAATCCCTTGTACCCCCTCTGAATACTCAAGCTATCCTTACTTCTATGATTGCCGAGAAGAAATTCCAAATATCAGATGATATCCTGAATGTCTTCTTTTTAGGAGCCGATGAGAATGATACCTGGCATAAGGATTATGGTGAGTATTTTGACATGTTAGACCCCAAAGGTTTCTACAAGCAAAATGAGATCACTCTTCCTGATATCCATCGCTATCTAAAGAAACCTGATGTTCCCTATAAGAAGAAGAGCACCCTATCATCCTCCTTCTTAGATCTCAAGAAGTGTACATTAGCCCTAGTGATCAACTACAACATCCACCCAAAGAAAAACCAAATGGATATTGTAGAGAAAATTGTGGTGATAATGTACTGCATCTTAGAGAATGTCAGAGTCAAGTGGTCTAGATACATCCTCCACCACATGACTTGCTTTAACTCTGGCAAGAACACCCGTGGCACCCATCCTCCTTATCCTTCCCTGATATGTGGTCTTTTCTAGTTTGCCACTGAGAAATCATTCTTCTCTGACTTCCACTACAGACCTGCCAAGAAGGGAGTGTGTATCAGTGAGACCACTATTAAGAAATTTGTTCCTATCCTTTCCTTCACCACACTCAATGCCTCACCCTCTTCCTCTGCCTCAACTACACCTACCTCAACTCGAGCTCCTCCACCTTCTCATCCTACCCGAACTAGTCATGCCTCATTCTATGTGTCCAATGAAGCCCTCATGGGTTATATGATACACCAATAGGCATACAAACTCCAAGTCTAAGAGCATATACACCAGGATTTATGTTCAATCATGTATAACATGAACTTATCATGTGCACACCCATACCCCACCTACCAGCCATACCCCGGTAGTTATTATGCATCATATGCATACAATCACTTCTACCCTACACCTGAGCCTTTCGTTGCTGCTCCCACACCCTCTATTGTTAGTGGACTTGTTCCCATCTTCCTGCCATTACCATCTAGCCCCTTAGCCACTCTGCTTTCCAGTCTAGGTGATTCTACTCCCTCCTTCCCTCAGGCCAATGAGCTTTATGCTCTTGGTATGACTTGGGATGAGCAGAATGCTCGTTGGCCCAGTTATCGCTTCGGGCCTATTTTGTATGAGGAGATGCCTGACCAGGCTGATGACGAGACTACTGATGCTGATGAGGATTTCAGTGATGGTGAGGATGATGATGGTGGCTCTGGTGGTGACTCTGGTGATTAAGGCATTGATGGTGCACCTTCAGACGGAGATGATGACTACAAGCTTGATGGTGAGGATGATGATGATGTTGTGGATGATGTAGATATAGATGACCTAGATGTCTAGATGTTCTTAGTTTTTAGTCTAATTTGTTGATCATTTATATCTTTCTAGACTATTTTGTATTAAAAACATCTGGGCACATGATCTGAGGTGTACTATTTTTATCTTTAGATTTCATCGCTTCTCGCTTGTAGTTGTTTTTATGAGAACATGTTTCATGAGTTATAATCTATCTTCTATGCACTCTTACTCTTTGATCTGTTATATATTATGAGTTGGTGCCATATTTCACCATATTTTGATTATGCCCCAGTTTGTGTGTTTCTCTTGTCTCTATTTGATTTATGTTATGAGATTGCATGTTTGAATATCTTCTTGTTTGTGTTTGGTGAAGACCTACTTATATGCTCTTCTACCCCCCCCCCTTCCTTTTTGATAATGTCAAAAGGGGGAGAGATAATTTCAATGTCTTGAAACTCAATCATATTGCCATTTATTGCTTATGTGATCATTTTCTTGTTCATTACATGCTTTATCATGTGACTTGCTAAAGGACCATATAGTACATACATGTTATATTTCTTTGTGTAGAAAGACTAACTATGCAGGTTAAAGTAAGCATAGATTGAGGGGGAGAAATTCACATTGTTCAAATCTTGAATCCCCTTAATTCACAAGGCAAAGGTATAATTTCAATATTCTTTTCAATATGCTTGAGGAATGGTTTGTCATTGTCAAAAAGGGGGAGAATGTTGACCCAGAGGTTATACATTGTCCATATTTTTATAATGACTCAACCATTCCATTCATATGTATCTAATATGTGTACTCAAGATTGATCTCAGGTTTTAGGTACATGAAAAGAATCAATTTACACAAGCCCTAGCTTGTCAAAGTTCAAGTCAAATGCAATGCAAGCATGCTAATAAAGAAATCCCTTCAAATGACCTTAGAAGAATTTTGTAACCACTTGTATTGATGATATGACTTGTAATTAAGATGAGAAAAATATGGGGGACACTAAGTACCAAGTTTTAATCACTGTTTAGCCAAATTAGAAAACTGATCACAGGTTGATAATCGGTCAAGTTTCAATCTCGACCGATCCCTTAGATCAATTTTCTGATAATATGCATCGATCGAGCTGTGCATTCACAGAACTCGATCGAATGTCTTACTGACCAAATATGATTTTGGCTGATCGGTCGAGTTTCCCAGGACAAACTCGACCGATAGTTTGAAAAATGGATTTGTCTTTTAGCCGATCGGTCAAGTTACCTTTATTGAAACTCGACCGAATGTATTGTACGGAAAACATAGAAAAAGTGATTCTAACCGTTGGTGACTTGTTTGGACGAAAATAGATCCATTTCCTTGAGCAAAAATGGCTATATATCATCCCTAAGTGTTCCCCAACTCAAGGGATCACCCCCAGCTATAAATAGGACCGCTTGGAATTCATTCCAAGGTTGCTCATTCACTACATTCAAGGTCCTTTCTGTAGTTGAGTGTGCTGCTACTCCTTGAGCCCCTTTCTCTCTCTAGTTTACACATCATTTTGTGATTTGTGAGTGATTTAGGATTATTGTAAGAGAGCTCCTCCTTTGTGCATGTAAATCTCTCAATCTTCCACTAATTCCCAATCCCCTTGTCTCATGAAGAAAAGTTGATGCAAGCTCCATTGAGTGAAGAAGGATCTGTCGTTGGTCATCTTCAAGGATGTTGAAGAGGTGGTGATCTTCTCAAAGTGGAGGAGAAGGCAAAGGATGAAGATCCAAGAGGAGAAGTAAAGTCCTTTAAGGCCAAAGACTAGAGCTTGAGTGGGTAAGACCTAGGTGAAGGTTGAAGACTCAAGCTAAGTGGGTAAGTTCCTTGTTAAGGTGGAGATCTCCTTGTGGTTGGATGGGTAAGTTCCTTGTTAAGGTGGAGATCTCCTTGTGGTTGGATGGGTAAGTCCTTTGGTGGTCTATTGTTGTAAATCTCTATGGTGATATAATAGAGAAAAGCACTTGCAATGTCCTAGAGGTTGACCTCTCTAGGTAGTGGATTGACTCATTTCTAGTTTGAAGTGTGGAACCACTCTACATCCCTTTATCAAGTGCTTGCTATCAATCTCTCTCATCCTTGCTATGCTTGTTAGATAGGACTTCAAATTACCATTAAGTTTTTGCTCCTAATTAATATAATTTGAAGGTCTAATCTATTTTGTGAGCAATTTCATAGCTCTATTCACCCACCTCTAGAGCCCTTAGAAATTACAATAATGATGTAACATTATAAATGTCTAGAGAATAATATTACTCAATAAAGTATGTCTTCAAATACGTGACTTGGAAGAAATGAGATCATACAAATGTTAAGAGTACATATTTACATTCTCATTATGTCCCTGATCGGTTGTTATTGTGGAAGGTTGATAGATAGTAATAACACATAAGATTAGAGTGAGAGTTGGTTGATGATTGAGTCTCATTGGTCATGATATGATAATTTTAAACCAATCACACATATATATATGTTAGAGAACAGTGTATCAGACAGACCCACCATGAGATTGCCACATGGAAGCCATCATCATGGAAGTCATAGTTAACTCTCACAGTGATGTTGGTGGTTGTGGTTCTTAGACCTGAAATCACTGCACTCAACACATGTCATTGGGTACACTTTGACATCATCAACCACGGTCGTAAAACATGGGTGGTTATAATGGTGATGTTTGGGTGGCTTTGACACATAGGGATTGACTGTGAGTGATAGACATGGGATTTGTCCCTCCTATTGAGTGTGATGTCCTAGGCCTCTTGATAAGTGAGACTGAGAAAAGCATGGACATGCATATGTGAGTCAATATGTGATATTGAGCTTACATATATCTCATACATTGTGCTCTTGGTTCAAGAAACAAGATTGCATAATAATGAGGGTGATTGCTCCATGCCTCTAGTTCAATATGGACATCAGTGACAAAGGAATTGTACAAACACTACAACACCATACATAGATTGTAGGTTGAAGTCGTTCCCCAACTTTTCCATTTACTTGGTAGCAATGATGTGTGACTAGGCACCAGTCTTTGCTTGTGATGTCATTTTTTTGGTAACCCGGGAGAATCGTGTTGGTATGTATGCCCATAGAGCAAGTCATATGATGATTGTAATGGGATACTTTGTAAATGATTTGAATAATAATAAAGGCAATTTCCAATCTATATGTTTAAACTATTTCTGAGATGATGGTGTAACATGATAGATGTCTAAAGATTGTCTTACTCAATGACATATGCTTATAGGTTCATGACCTAAATGATGAGATCATATGGATGTTAAGAGTATACATTCTTGTTTAGTCCCTAGTCGGTTGTTATTGGGGAAATAGCCATAGACATCAATAACACTGAAGACTAGATTGTGTGTTGGTTGATGACAGAATCTCATTAGTCATGATATAGTGATATCAAACCAAGCACATAGGTACTTGTTAGAGAACAAGGTACCGGACAGACCCACCGTGAGAGTGACACATGGAACCATGACTTGGTAGTCACAGTAAGCTCTCACAGTGATGGTGGTGAGTGTGATTCTTAGACCTGAAATCACTGCACTCAACACATGTCGTTGGGTACACTTTGACATCATCAAACGCAGTCCTGAAACATTGGTTGTTATAAAGGTGATGATTGGGTGGCTTTGACACATGGGGCTTTTGAGGGGTGAGTGATAGATATGGGATTTGTCCCTCCTGAGGGAGTTTGATATCCTTGGCCACTTGATGAGTAGGATTGAGAAAGGCATGCGCATGTGATAACCTCCTATTTTAGTAGTTTATCTTAGCCTTTTTCTTTAGTTTTCCATACTCTTTCTACATTTATATTGTACTTAAACCTAATTTTACCCCTTTTTGTAAATACATCATCAAACTAACTTTTCCTTTTATAATTGCAGAAAAAGCACAAAAAAAAATAACAAAAGAACAAACCAGCCCAAGGGTCGAGTAGATCCAAACGGTCCCAAGACCGCATGGAGTTCAAACGGTCCCGAGACCGCATGAAGCCAAACGGTCCCAAGACCGCATGGAGTTCAAACGGTCCCGAGACCGCATGAAGCCAAACGGTCCCAAGACCGCATGGAGTTCAAACGCCCGAGACCGCATGAAGCCAAACGGTCCCAAGACCGCATGGAGTTCAAACGGTCCCGAGACCGCATGAAGCCAAACGGTCCCAAGACCGCATGGAGTTCAAACGGTCCCGAGACCGCATGAAGCCAAACGGTCCCAAGACCGCATGGAGTTCAAACGGTCCCGAGACCGCATGAAGCCAAACGGTCCCAAGACCGCATGGAGTTCAAACGGTCCCGAGACCGCATGAAGCCAAACGGTCCCAAGACCGCATGGAGTTCAAACGGTCCCGAGACCGCATGAAGCCAAACGGTCCCAAGACCGCATGGAGTTCAAACGGTCCCGAGACCGCATGAAGCCAAACGGTCCCAAGACCGCATGGAGTTCAAACGGTCCCGAGACCACATGAAGCCAAACGGTCCCAAGACCGCATGGAGTTCAAACGGTCCCGAGACCGCATGAAGCCAAACGGTCCCAAGACCGCATGAAGCTCAGACGGTCTCAAGACCGTTTGACGCCAAACGGTCCCAAGACCGTTTGACGCCAAACGATCTCAAGACCGTTTGACGCCGAACGATCTCAAGACCGTTTGACACCAAACGGTCCCAAGACCGTTTGACGCCAAACGATCTCAAGACCGTTTGACGCCAAACGGTCCCAAGACCGTTTGAGGCCAAACGGTCTCCAAACCGTTTGGATCTCACTCAAAGCCTATAAATAAGACCTCAGGGCCGTTCATGAAGGGAGTCCAGACGTCCAGAGGCTGTCTCTCCACTACCAGAACAACTCCATCCATCACTCGAGGCTGCCGGTCTGAGACTCACATCCATTGCAAGCTACTTTCTCTCTCATCAACAAGGAAGGTGAGAGGAGAAGATCCGTCATCAAGCAAGCTACAAGGGGTGGAGATCGTTGCTCTCTCCACCAAGGGTTCAACCTTCTCTCCTCAGTGGAGATGATGTTCTTTCTATCTCTTCTTGCCTCCTTCTTTGTTGCTCCCTCTATGAGGAGCGAGTAGTTCCATCCACTGGGGCGCGGGGACTAGCCCCGCTGCCCATGTTTTGTATTTTGTACTGTAAAAAAGATGTTATCATTTCGTTTTAATACTAAATCATTTCACACATGCTTGAATGATGGCCACGTTCTTGTATGCATTTATTGTCTTTCGTTGTGGTTTGTCTACGACCGCTATCGAGGCTTGAATACCGATTTAGTGTTGGTTTCTGGTGTGTGTATCCACCACGCATCCGTTTCGGTGTCTAGAAGTGTATCTCAAAGAGTGGAGTAAACTCACTATCATTTGGCACACTCCCATCTGTATGGAAGAGACCTTTGGTAAGTCGAGGAACACACTTTGCGAGGGGAATGATGTAAAGCATGTGACCATTTGTTCGGGAATGGCTGGCGTTGCATCATTCCCGCACTTCTCGTAGCTAGGTTATCCGAATAGGAGACTAGGCCTACAAGGACGCTATTCGATTTGGTAATTATCGCTCGCTTGTTAGTTTTAGATGCACGTTTCTTGAGGTTGAGTAAGATTCTCTCTTCGGAGACTACATCCTTCAGTGACGCGTAGTGATGTACCGCATGAGAGTTACTTAACCCTTGGAGGATGAGATGCATTGCCCTTTTCTTATATGGGCATTGGTCTTGTGGAACATCGAAGGGTGCAATGCATCGCTCTTGTCTTATGTGGGCATCGGTCTTGTGGAACACCCTTGGATGCAACGCATCGCTCTTGTCTTATAAGGCATCGGTCTTGTGGAAACATCCATGCATCTAGCTTATAAGTCTTGCTTAGTACATATACAATGCATGTGTAGCGGTGGTAAATACCTGCTTAACCCCAGTGATTCATCATCATTTGTTAACTCTTAAGATTTACTTGCTTTATTTACCTTCTTGCTTTACTTTCTTTATACTTAGTTTAAAACAACCAAATCAAACTTTCGATCTAAATATCAATCTTTAAGTTGTTAAGTAAAGGCTAAACGTTTTCCATCTTGACTTCGTCAAGACCGTTGTCCCGAGGATTCGACCCTTAACTATACTACGATAAGACTTCCACATGTCTTAGCACATGTGGGTGGAGTTCTTACCATAGTACTAGCAAGGCTAAACTTAGAGACTCATCATCTCTAGGATTTTTAGTGGTGTTGCATAAAACAAACTCCATCAAAAATTGGCGCCGTTGCCGGGGACAACGGAACTTTTTAGTTTTTACTTACCAATTTCTTGGTTGATTAGGATTTTACACTTTTTCTTAATAACCAATCCAATATTTCTTGATCTTTTCATTTCCTTCCATTTTTCCTAACTTGAGATTTTCCTTCTACTCAGGTAGAAAACGTGTATGCAACCCCCGCATAGCATCGGATTCTCCCCTGAACCAGAATACGATTCTGAGGTAGAAAGAAGTTTTCACCGAAGGAATAGACTTAACCGCCAAAGAGCCAGACAGATGGCCGAAGAGCAACGCCTTATTGCAGAAAGAGTCAACGCCGCCATAGCAGCACAACGGGCAAAACTCATTGCTGACACTCGTGCTCAGGTGCAAGCTGAGATCCGAGCTGAGGAACAAGCCCGCATCCAAGCAGAGCAGGCTGCTGCTCAACTAGCGTTAAGAAACAAGCAACTTCGGGACTATGCAGTCCCAAAGAATTATGAAGATGATCATCCTGTCCGACCACCGATTATCAACATACCACACTTTGAAATTCGGACGCAATGGATCCAGATCATGCAAGGCATCTCTTTCTCCGGAGCACACGGAGATGATTGCATGGATCACCTTAAGAGGTTCAAGTCACTCTGCCGACTTGTACCCCAAGCAGGCATTGCAATGGAAGCAATCATGTTACACCTTTTCCACTTCACCCTATCTGGAAGAGCACTAAGCTGGTACAACACTTTGGATAGACACCCTATCATCACTACCTGGACTCCCTTAGAAGAGAAGTTTCTTGAGAAATTCTTCCCACCTTCCCTAACCTATGAGATCAGGGGACAGATTAATCACTTTTCCCAATTACCTGGAGAAACACTTTCTGAAGCTTGGGAAAGATTCAAAGAACTCCTGAGAAAGTGTCCTCACCATGGCATTTCTCAAAATCAACTAATAGAAACATTCTACAGAGGAGTAAGTGATGATATCAAGCAATTCCTAGATTCCTCATCTGGAGGAAACTTTATGAGAAAGAACTACGAAGACGCCTGGAATATAGTTACGTTGGGGGCCGAGAACCAATCCAATTGGGGAAGGTCATCTAACCAACCCAAAGGCGTTCTCAAGGTTTACAAAGCGGAAGAATCTATGGAACTCAAAGCCATTGCTGAGGCTTTGAAGACTATTGCTAGCAAGCAACAAGCCCTCGAAACTTCTTTCGGGGAATATGATAAGAAGAAAAGCTCCCAGGTTCAACAAGTTAAGGCAGCTACTGGAACTTGTGAAGCCTGTCATGCATCCGATCATCCCACATTATCATGTGGATTGTTGTACAATGTCATGATGGATTTACAACCACCTATGCCGCAATATGAACCCATCATCGAGCATCCCGAAGACCAAATGCCAGAGCAAGTCAATTCCATACATTCAATACCTGGCCAAATGTATTACAACCCAGATAAACCAAGGAACCATCCTGGTTTCCAATACGGGAATCCTGCAGGGACTGCCAACCCACAGCAGCAGGCACAAGGTGAATCTTTCAACAGACAACCACCGGGACTCCAGAATAACTTCAGTCAAGGGAATTACAGACAAGGTTTTCAAAGACCTACCTATCCCAGGAATCCGTCTTACCAATACACCCATTCGGGACTGCACCCTCAGTTGCAACAACCCCAGCTGCAGCAGCCACAGCAACCCCAATTGCAGCAGCCCCTGCAGCCACAGTTAACTGCACCTTTACAACAACCAGGACAGCAAGTTACTCAGTATCAACAAAGGGGTGCTCCTCCCCAATCATCTGATGAGATATCCTTGATTAGACAAATGCTTCAATCGCAACAAACCATGCTTACAAATCAACAAGCTCAGCAAAAATCCGTAGAAGCTCAACTGGCACAGATTGCCGCTCAATTGAAACCTCAAGCCGGCACTTTTGCTGGGCAACCAGAGGCAAACCCCCGTCATAACCCTGAACAGTCAGCATAGCCGGAGCAATCATCTTGTCGAGCCAGCGACGTAAAACCAAGGCGCTTCTTGGGAGGCAACCCAAGACCTGAACATCAATTTCTCTATTCTCTAGTTTTATTCTCTCTTAATTTTGTTTTGCTTTCTTTAAGTTCTTTTATTACTAAATCTAAAAATAAAAAAAAAATCTACATAATAAAAACTACAAAAACAATATATAAAACAAACAACATAAAAATCCATAAACCAAAATACAAAAAAAATATACAAATATATATACTCAAAAACATAAAAATATATAACCCCTTTTTGTTACCTCCAAACGGTCTTAAACCCGTTTGGGACCAAACGGTCTCGAAACCGTTTGGGACCAAACGGTCTCGAAACCGTTTGGGACCAAACGGTCCTCAAACCGTTTGGGACCAAACGGTCCTCAAACCGTTTGGGACCAAACGGTCTCGAAACCGTTTGGGACCAAGCGGTCTTCAAAACCGTTTGGAATACGAAAGACCACCAACCAATCACTATATATATATACCATCCTTGCTCCATCTTTCTCTCTTCGAATCTTCGAATTCTCCAGAGCATTCGTGCGAAGAGTCTTCTTCTTGCTACTGTTGCATTCGCCCTAGCCGCTCACCCGTTCGTTCGGCCTTCTTCCGCAAGGTAGTCCGGCGACTCCAAACACGCCGCTCACGCCGACGTTTCCTACACCGCCATCGCAGCCGTCATCGAACGAAGTTCTCCGACTCCTCTGTCGCCTTCGTCACCGCGCCATTGTGTCGCCACCACCACTGAACCAGTCGCCGTCTCCTCGACCATCGCGCAACGTCTTTTTCTCCGCTACCACCGTCGCTGTCGAAAGAAACTCCGATTCTTCCACCACTTCCACCGCCGTCACCGTTTTTCCTATCGTCTTCGTCATCGTCGAGGTCGTTGGCGCGCTCACCTTCGCGCCGTTTCGCCTTCCCCTGCGCCGGCAACCTGCGACTCTTCGTTTTCCAAACGGTTTTCCAAACGATCCCGAAACCGTTTGGGACCAAACGATCCCGAAACCGTTTGAGACCAAACGGTCTTGAAACCGTTTGGAACCAAACGGTCTTGAAACCGTTTGAGACCAAACGGTCTTGAAACCGTTTGGGACCAAACGGTCCTGAAACCGTTTGGGACCAAACGGCCCTCAAACCGTTTGGGACCAAACGGCCCTCAAACCGTTTGGAACCAAACGGTCTTGAAACCGTTTGGAACCAAACGGTCTTGAAACCGTTTGGAACCAAACGGTCTTGAAACCGTTTGGGACCAAACGGTCTTGAAACCGTTTGAGACCAAACGGTCTTGAAACCGTTTGGGACCAAACGGTCCTCAAACCGTTTGGGACCAAACGGCCCTCAAACCGTTTGGGAAATAACCCGCCTTACCCAATGCCTGGGTGAGGCTCCTGAAGAAGAGATTGAGCATATCTCTTCGGACGACGATGAAGGTTCGGATTACATGCCGAACCCCGATGAGGACTCCTCTGCCCAAGAGACAGAGGGGAAACGCAAGGCTGCAAAGGCTGCATCTGGGCAGCCTCCAAAAAGGGCAAGAAAACAGGTCCACCCTTCATCCGCCATGGACCAACCCTTCGCCAAACCATCCACATACGCTGCTTCCACCATCACCCCTGCAGCTACTATCCCTACCACCTTCATTCCCATTACTGCTCCAATTCCACCACCACAAAACCTATACATACAACCTTCCATCTCCATTGACAAAACCCTCAAACCGACTAAGTATGTTTGCTCCAGCATACTAGTCAAAATGGGAATTCAAGATCGCATCTTCAGCGTACTACAGAAAGCCAACCTCGCCAGGTTGTGCTCATTACCTGAAGTGTCATACTTTGAACCTACAGCGGAATTCTTCTCCTTTCTGAGAAAGGAGCCCGTTGACATCGCTGATAGGTCACGAGATGGGGGTGACAGAAGAATTGTCACCCAGATCTTTGGTAGCGATGTCGTCTTGACAGAAAATATGCTGAATTCTATGTTCATCGACGACACGGAGCAGCTACAAAAGGCCAAGCTAGTGGGAACCGATCACCCAGAATTCAACCGCCATACATTCTGGAAAAGCTTAACCGGACTTCCCACCTACGACGCAAAAACCTGTAAAGCGTCCAACATACATTCCGGATTTGTGCGCACTTTGCACAAGATCCTATCTGGCGCGCTTTTTCCAAGATCGGAAGGAGGAAACGTCACAATATCTGACCTCTTTGTCCTCTGGTCTATCCTCAACGACAAGCCAGTAAACATTGGACGATTGATGGTCCAGAAATTTTCTGCTGCCCTAATAGGGAAAGAGATCTGCTTGGGGGGCCATGTCACTTCCATAATAAAATTCCTTAAGATGGACAGGCTACTACCCCAATGCACGCCAATCAAGGGCGACATCCTTACGAACGAGCAATCTCTGAAAAACTCGTTCATAATCAAAGAAAAGGATGGGAAAATACACTACGTATTCTGCCCGATGGTTAAATCTTCAAGAACCCTCCTTCCGCTACCAGAGCTAGCACACTATGACATGACACAGCTCCTGTTTTCTGACGACGAGCTTACTAAGTTGCTAACTTCGATCAAACCCGCCGAGAAAGAAAAAACTGCGGGTCCAACCGAGATGAGTATTACAGCCCCGACAGCACGACTTACAAAAATCCCTGTCAAACGGCTCTCTAGAAGGTTGTTACAGGCCAAGCAGCTGTCGGAGACGCCAACATCCCGCCCCAACCCGGAGGATGAGCATTTCAACGATGAAATTCTCACAACATCCTCCCTTGACTCTTTCATCCAGAGTCTAAACGAGCAGCTCTCCACTGCTCCCACCACCGCCTTCCCCTCCACCTCCACGCCAGCATTCACATCCACCTTTCCACCCTCCCTAACATCGGGCTTCCCCTTCCCCACCTCCATGCCTGATTTCACCACCTTCGCCTCCGCATCCACATCAGCATTCACATCCACTTTTTCACCCACCCCAACATCGGGCTTACCTTTCTTCACCTCCATGCCCGACTTCACCATCTCTCCATTACCATCCACAATCCCCACCCCTTCATCATCAACTCCACCACTCTTCACATCCGCCACCACCCCGACACCGCTGGTGACCTCATCAACAGTCACTACGCAGTTCGGGCCTTCATCAGTGTCTTTTCCGCAAGACACTACCACCATCCCACATAGGCCCCAGCCACATCACCCTTCCGCCTCTGGGGCCCCCTTTACTAACATCGGTGAGGAATTCGGCCGTCAATTTGACGCTGTCCGACACCTCCTCACCGATCCTTCTAACTTATTACATTCTTTTTTTTCTTGTGTACAGGATTTAACTAAACAGGTAACCAGGATCGACAATCAGCATCAAGCTCTTCCTGTCGTCCTACAAGGTATTCAGCAACGACAGGATGAAGTGGCTAGGCAAGTTGAACATATCAACAGCCACACCAACAACCTGCCGGACCTGATCCTTGAGGCAACACGTCAGCAAGAAGCTACGATGAGAAAAGTCGATGAGATCTCGACCCAGACTCACCCTCTGCAAGAGAATCTCCGCAAGCTTGAGCAAAACCAAGACAAGCTAAGCTCGCGCCTGGCTACCATCGACGAAACAATTACGCAGCTCCACCATCATCAAGAGGAGGCTACCATCAATGAAATACAGCAACTACGTGCCCAAGTCACAGATCTGACTGCACGCCTCCTCTCCACCGAGGACAGATATACAGATCTCAAAGAAGCCCACGACGCATTGCTCGAAAAACACGAGCATCTGCAGGTGGCTTTCGATGAGCTACATGCCACTCACCGGCGGTGTAAAAAGCCGTCTAATAAGAAGAAAACAGACGAAGCTGCGGCTGACAACGACAATGATGATGAAGAAGAAGAAGACTCCGATTCATCTGCTGACTCCAATAAAGACACACCTCCAGGAGACAAGCACGATGATGGCGAAGATCCAGGGAATGCTGCAGGACCCTCCCATAAAGGGTCCGATAAAGGTCACCAGGAAAGTGACTATCACCCCAAGTCCCCACAGCACGATAACGTCAACATTTCTTATGGGGACCAATTCTTTGATTACTCCGCTATGGGGTCAATGGGAGAAGCCGCCAAAGATGCAGCATTCGCTGAGCTCCAACAGTGCATAAAAGGAGCCAGCGCTACCTCGCCGAAAACCCCTCTTCCCTATTCAACACCTTCTCCCCCTCACCTGGACGACGCGGACCGAGTGAGTCTAGATACAGACGAAGATCTTGACTCCGCCTCCGACCAGGATGACAATATCAAAGGCCATGAAGAAGCCTTCGAACAACACGCCTCCCCTCCACCACAAAACCTCCCCCCGCCCCCCCCCCCTCTTCCACAAAAAATGCATGATCTTGACAGGACAGCCATCTCTACTTTAGATGCTCAGGACATTTTCATCCTGAACACTATAGTAGACGATGCAAAAGTGGGGGACGATACAATTTACATTAATACAAAAACCAGGCGTACGTTGACACGCGAAGATTTCCGTTGCATCCTCCGACCCCGGTCTACGATGCCACTGTCAATTTTTCGTGTCCTCCTCGCCAACTGTATAGAAATATATAAAAGTAAAAAACGGATACAACCAGCCTTCAACGCCTCACCTGCACTGTCTCTTGGCCTTTTACACAAAAGCCTGCAGGTGAGGTCGATTGAGCGGCTACGTGTCAGATTAGCACGTCGGGCACGCTATATCACGCTGCCTTTCCAAGTCTCGGGACACTGGCTCTTTATGATAGTGGACACCGCGGCAAGGGACGCCAAAGTCTACAACTTCAATACCGCCGAGCTACTATCCGACATAATTTACTTTATCGGAGACGCAGCAGGTGAAGCTCGGTGTATACCCTTCCGGCTGCTTAAAGTAATCTGGGCTGTACGCCCTTCTCTTCGCCAAGACTGGAGCCAACCATGGTTTAGAATCATTAACCCTCCAGTTCAAGCCACCACGGGATCCGGGGACAGCGCCTTCTATACCATCAGACATATTCAAGCGCTTAACCAGGAAATCCCATTCACAGACTTGGCAGCTGAAGACTTCCATTCGCTAAGAGGACGCTACGCCATGGAACTCATCTGTGACAGAAGATTTGTCAACGATCCGACTATGTCACCAGATGATGTTCCACGGTATCTTTACTCAGCTGTGCAACGTCGACAGCGGCGACCTTTCCGCCAAGTTCTGGAAGAGTCAGAACAAAACAAGTTGCCCAAAGAAGACACCAGCAAGAAAGACCCCGCGTACACAACTACACCAACTTTTCCTGATTTCGATCGCGATTCTTGCAAGGGTCTAAACGACCTTGAAATACGCATAATCATGGCAAAACTCTCCGCAGAAAAAGACGGCATCGTATTCATGTCTCAAGACATTATCGTAATGGCTGATTCTTTGCGAGAGACTTTACAAGATAAGGGGCAACTTTCTTGCAGCCTCATGGCCGCTTACCAATCTCAGATTGGCCAACACAATCCCGATACATATATGGCGTCCCCGTACATGAAAGACGATATGCTCAAACTGAAAAACTTCGGCACAATAGAAGCATTGATTGCATATCTTCAACATACAACGCCGAAGTTCATCATGCTACCGATCCTACATCAAGAGCACTGGCTCCTTCTGGCAACCAATCTCCACACCGGAACCACTACAATATACAACAGTTCCGACAGCCAGTTCAATGCCCGACAACGACAATACGTCGTAACGCCCAAGACGCCGACAGAAGAAATGGCAAAGGAGTGTGCTATGAAATTAATCGAACTTCTGATTCAGCACACTAGGGCATACAACACTGAGCACTTCAGCCGCCCCGCCTTCTGCCATAAATGCCCCCAGCAAATACGACAATCCAACGACTGCGGCTTCCACGTCCTCTACTGGATGTACACTATAATCGTTCTCCAAAGACCAGTGGAGGAAATGACGGACGTGGATTACCACGCCTTACGTGGGCAGTTCGCATCTACACTACTGCGTTCTCCAGGGGCAACCGACAATCTACCTTAACCTGCAGCCCTTGTTCTAATGTTTTCTCAACCTATCACTTTGCCACTCTGGGGACAGAGTGTGTGATAAGTTAGGGGGGGATACATTAGACAAGGGCTAGGTATCAACTTCTATACTCCCTTCTTTTTCTCTAAACACTTTCCATACATTTCTTTTGTTTTACAAATTCTTTTTATTCTTTCAAGATTCTTTTTACAAATTCTTTTTAATCACCTCAACTAACTCTAGAATCATGTTAGTCTCTACAAGTATTTAGCACTTAGACATCAAATGGCGATTTATCGACCCCCATCCACTATGGATCCTATATTTTTGCTCCAATTCTTTATCTGACTCTCCATAGGTCAAAATCAGGGCAGAAATAAGCCGAGATCTCAAGGATGAGAGGGAAATCAGGCAACTTCCAAGTCAAAAAGCTCTGCAAGTGGACCACAAACCAAATAAGTGCATGCTGAAAAACTTTAAGAACAACTTTCCTCTCTTCAAAATAAAAGAGGCTTGGCCGCCCAAAATAAATCCTCATCCCAAAACCCAAGCCTGTGAGTTTTTGAATAAAAGCCAGAGAGACGAATAAAATCATGAGAGTTGTGCCACGAATAAGGACCTATATAAAGAACTGATAAAGGGCTCACCCGGCCGGCACATTCCGCTGCCCTCACAAAGGCAGATGCGTCGCGTCCGGTAGTGAGATCCTAAAAGTTCCAAGTATATGAAAAGGCTAATAAAGGACTTGCCCGGCCGGTACATTCAGCTGCCCTCATAAAGGCAGATGTGTCGTGTCCGGTAGTGAGATCCTAAAAAGCATAGACAGCCCCTCTCCCACTCGAAGGGGAGTTACACTTCAAAGCCTTTAGCCAACCCTCATACCCTCTCTAGCTTCCAATAGGTTTCCAGAGAGGTATAAAGTTGATTAGAGTCAACAGCATGCACAAAATAAATGTGGTCCCAAGGCAAACTTTGAGATACAGAAAAACCTGAAATCCAAGCAACTCTCGAAATCCAAAAGGATCAAGGCATGCAATAAGCCTAGATACGACCCCTGGGGAACTCAAGTCAAGAATTGAAGCAAGAGTACGGAAATTTTAATTAAGATCGCCGCGCCATTTCATGCCTCAGCTCTATCTAACTTGAGGACAAGCTAGACTCTAAGTTAGGGGGGGTGATAACCTCCTATTTTAGTAGTTTATCTTAGCCTTTTTCTTTAGTTTTCCATACTCTTTCTACATTTATATTGTACTTAAACCTAATTTTACCCCTTTTTGTAAATACATCATCAAACTAACTTTTCCTTTTATAATTGCAGAAAAAGCACAAAAAAAATAACAAAAGAACAAACCAGCCCAAGGGTCGAGTAGATCCAAACGGTCCCAAGACCGCATGGAGTTCAAACGGTCCCGAGACCGCATGAAGCCAAACGGTCCCAAGACCGCATGGAGTTCAAACGGTCCCGAGACCGCATGAAGCCAAACGGTCCCAAGACCGCATGGAGTTCAAATGGTCCCGAGACCGCATGAAGCCAAACGGTCCCAAGACCGCATGGAGTTCAAACGGTCCCGAGACCGCATGAAGCCAAACGGTCCCAAGACCGCATGGAGTTCAAACGGTCCCGAGACCGCATGAAGCCAAACGGTCCCAAGACCGCATGGAGTTCAAACGGTCCCGAGACCGCATGAAGCCAAACGGTCCCAAGACCGCATGGAATTCACACGGTCCCGAGACCGCATGAAGCCAAACGGTCCCAAGACCGCATGAAGCTCAGACGGTCTCAAGACCGTTTGACGCCAAACGGTCCCAAGACCGTTTGACGCCAAACGATCTCAAGACCGTTTGACGCCGAACGATCTCAAGACCGTTTGACGCCAAACGGTCCCAAGACCGTTTGAGCCCAAACGGTCTCCAAACCGTTTGGATCTCACTCAAAGCCTATAAATAAGACCTCAGGGCCGTTCATGAAGGGAGTCCAGACGTCCAGAGGCTGTCTCTCCACTACCAGAACAACTCCATCCATCACTCGAGGCTGCCGGTCTGAGACTCACGTCCATTGCAAGCTACTTTCTCTCTCATCAACAAGGAAGGTGAGAGGAGAAGATCCGTCATCAAGCAAGCTACAAGGGGTGGAGATCGTTGCTCTCTCCACCAAGGGTTCAACCTTCTCTCCTCAGTGGAGATGATGTTCTTTCTATCTCTTCTTGCCTCCTTCTTTGTTGCTCCCTCTATGAGGAGCGAGTAGTTCCATCCACTAGGGCGCGGGGACTAGCCCCGCTGCCCATGTTTTGTATTTTGTACTGTAAAAAAGATGTTATCATTTCGTTTTAATACTAAATCGTTTCACACATGCTTGAATGATGGCCACGTTCTTGTATGCATTTATTGTCTTTCGTTGTGGTTTGTCTACGACCGCTATCGAGGCTTGAATACCGATTTAGTGTTGGTTTCTGGTGTGTGTATCCACCACGCATCCGTTTCGGTGTCTAGAAGTGTATCTCAAAGAGTGGAGTAAACTCACTATCATTTGGCACACTCCCATCTGTATGGAAGAGACCTTTGGTAAGTCGAGGAACACACTTTGCGAGGGGAATGATGTAAAGCATGTGACCATTTGTTCGGGAATGGCTGGCGTTGCATCATTCCCGCACTTCTCGTAGCTAGGTTATCCGAATAGGAGACTAGGCCTACAAGGACGCTATTCGATTTGGTAATTATCGCTCGCTTGTTAGTTTTAGATGCACGTTTCTTGAGGTTGAGTAAGATTCTCTCTTCGGAGACTACATCCTTCAGTGACGCGTAGTGATGTACCGCATGAGAGTTACTTAACCCTTGGAGGATGAGATGCATTGCCCTTTTCTTATATGGGCATTGGTCTTGTGGAACATCGAAGGGTGCAATGCATCGCTCTTGTCTTATGTGGGCATCGGTCTTGTGGAACACCCTTGGATGCAACGCATCGCTCTTGTCTTATAAGGCATCGGTCTTGTGGAAACATCCATGCATCTAGCTTATAAGTCTTGCTTAGTACATATACAATGCATGTGTAGCGGTGGTAAATACCTGCTTAACCCCAGTGATTCATCATCATTTGTTAACTCTTAAGATTTACTTGCTTTATTTACCTTCTTGCTTTACTTTCTTTATACTTAGTTTAAAACAACCAAATCAAACTTTCGATCTAAATATCAATCTTTAAGTTGTTAAGTAAAGGCTAAACGTTTTCCATCTTGACTTCGTCAAGACCGTTGTCCCGAGGATTCGACCCTTAACTATACTACGATAAGACTTCCACATGTCTTAGCACATGTGGGTGGAGTTCTTACCATAGTACTAGCAAGGCTAAACTTAGAGACTCATCATCTCTAGGATTTTTAGTGGTGTTGCATAAAACAAACTCCATCAGCATGCACGTGTGAATCAATATGTGATATTGATGTCATACACATCTCACTCGGTCTACTCTGAGATCAAGGAAATGAATGAACATTGACAGGATGACTGTTCCATGCCTCGAGTTCATTCTGGATATCAGTGACAAAGGAATTATACATTCTCTGTAACACCATTCACGGATTGTAGGATGAAAGTTGTTCTCCAACTTTCTACTTTCACTTGGGTAGCAATGATGTGTGACTAGGCACCGCTCTTTGCTTGTGAAGTCATAAGAGTTATGGACTTTCACTGCCAACGTGAAATGGACCTGCAGGGTCACACACATAGGATTTAACCTGATAGAGGAGTTTTGTCCACAAGCAATGTTTAGATTGATTACTAAAGGAGTTTAGTAGTTCAATTAAACACTCAATTAATCGATAGCTCAATATCATAATGTTCAAGGTGTTGAACGCATTGATTGGAGTATCGGATTGATTGAAATCGCATTTGACTGATTCTGCACAATCTGCATTCCCAACCGATCGGTTCATGTGATGAACCGGTCGGCTGAGGTTGCTGAACCGGTCAGCTCAATTGTTGAACCGATCGGCTCATGCATAGAGTGAAATGACCGGTTCAAGTGTTGAACCGATCGGTTCAACTGGTGCAATCGAGCAACTTGGGAAAGTAGGATTGGTGAGAATTTTCCTTTCATTTCAAATTGCCCAATTCAATTGGGAATAATATTGGTATTCGATACCAATTGGGAAAGAAACAAGGAAAGTCAATCGGGAACCAACCTGGAACCCCAACCAACTGGTTCATGAGTGAACCGATCGGTTCAAGGGTCCCAAACAATTGGTTCAGTGATGAACCGATTGGTTCAGGTCCCCGACCGGTTCACTTGTGAACCGATCGGTTCAGGTTGCGAGATGGTTGCTTTTTGTGGAAAATCCCGAACCCTTCTACTCCTGCTTTAGTCCCATATTGCCGGGCACAGAGAACCCTGTCCCATGACCCGCCTATATATATAGGGGTATTGGGGGCTTCTCAGAGTACAACTCAGTGCAAGTTGATTTCTCTGCAAAGTTGTCGTTCTCTCTGGTATTGGTAACCGAGAGAGAGCCCGAGCAAGTGCTTCCCGCAAAGGGAGGTGCAGCAAGGGAAGGACAACTGCAGTTGTGATTGACAGCAGGAGAGTGTGTTGGCGACTAGTACGTCAATAGGAGGGTGCGACTCCTTCCACTTCCTTGTGGGACAAGGAGAGTGGAGTTCCAGGTGGTCCGTGTGGACTACTTCAGAGGCGGGAGGACACTGCCGCTCAGGAGGACAACTGTCATCCGACAGTCCGGTAGTAGGAGGAGTCATCAGTCCCAGTGTGACCAGGAGCTGCACAGACACCGTCCAAGACCGGAGGTAAAGACCGCGCAAGGCGCGTGGTATTGTCGCCGAGCAAGCCTCGGGACAAGGTATGATTCACAAACCATCTTTCCTATTATATAGATGTTGACGTGATTCCTTTTGTTCCGGGTTTGGGGAGAAAATTTTTTGTTTTCGCTGCTTCTCTGTCTCCTCCAAAACTCAACAGTGGTATCAGAGCCACGTCAACCGCTCTATATTTTAGGATTATCGATATGATCAATTTTGGTTTGTCGCCTTTATTTATTGCATGTGATGCGAATAATATCGGCTTTATACATGTCCAATCCACAAATCCCTAATATACATATATGATATGTAATATTAATGCACCCGATACGCGTCGCCCTTAAACGAGTTTTGTGGTGGATGTGTAGCATGATTATGGCCTATAAACCCCTATATCCGTGTGTGGTTGTTTGTGTGGTTGCTTTCATCTCGGTCTGCGCACCGATTCCCTTTCTCATATTCCTGATGTAACTCAAAATAATTCGAGAATTCTTTTCCTACCTTTGCTCCCCCCGAATGTAACTCGGGGTTTCACAATTCAATTGTAAATAGGATAGATTTTATTTCCTGTTATGTCAAAGAATGGCGGACAACCTGAAGACGATCGGTTCAAGGAGTGAACCGATCGGTTGGTGATCCAGACGGCCGATTCGAGGAACAAGATGATCAGGTGGCGACCTGAGGAGATGCACGATGACCGGTGAACCAATCGGCTGGAGGCGCCAGTCGATCGGCTGGTGGCACCCGAACAACCTACCTGATGGCGAGCCGATCAGTCATGGAGATGAGCTGATCAAACCCAGATAGGCGGGCACACATTTCATCTTGTACAGGTTGCATGTGATGTAGACCAAGATGACCGTGATTCCTCTTGGCTCGAGGAATCACAAATAGGATGGCCATAATCATTGCTTTTTATCGTTTATGCATGTTTTCTGTGGGATATAGCATGTATATGATACATACTATATATTGTGGTGATTGGATATGTATATGTATATAAAACCAAATCCCTCATTTAAAATATTAAGTCTTATATGCCTTCCATTAGTGACACACATGGCAAACTTGATCGACCAAGTGTAGGTTACGCCAAAGCGTGGTGCACCGTCTATCTTGTGGAAGTGTGAAGGGTCGACATGTAGGTTCTGCCAAAGCAGGGTGCATGTTTACCGTGTCAGCTTTTGGGTTAGATTTAACTGGTGATTCTTAGAGCGTCTAAGCCCAGAGGCACGGAATGTTCATGGCAAGGTGTTGTGCATGTTCATTCATCAAGAGTTGCATATGATGCAATTGGCAAGAGTTTCCTACCCGGAAGATCTGAGTTGTGGGTGACAGCCAAAGCTGGTCCATAGCTTAGAGGATTCTAGGATCTTGACCCACTAGAAGATTGTACGCTGCAATCTTGCGAATTGATGGTGAGGGCTATCAATTTGAGTCAAAATAGTGGGAGCGGTAATTAATTAAAGGCCTAATTAAATATCGTCAAATTTTATTCAAATCAAATCAAAAAGGTTTTGACAAATGCAATTTTTTTTTCTTGTAGAATGGCAAAAGAATCATCTTTTAAAATGGGCAAATTAATTGAGAATAAATTCCATAACTGGATGAGGACTGTGGGAAGTGTTCTGCACAATCCAGATATACCAGGAGCCTTAGAATCCACTCTATGTACGCTTAATGCGTTGGTGAAGAAGAAAGTAGGTAAGGGAGAGAAGTGTTCTCTCGCCAAACCAATTTCTTCTACATGGAGAGGATGGAAGGAACAATGGAAGAAGAAGTCGAAGATAAAGATCTCTACTTATGGTGTATACGTGATAGAGATTAACTTTACTACTTCTTCGTCATGGGTACTTGATACCGGATGCGGATCTCACATTTGTTCAAATGTGAAGGATCTTAAGAGAAGTAGGCCCTTAGGGAAAGGCGAGGTTGAACTACGTGTTGCTAATGGGGCAAGAGTTTCCGCCAGTGCCGTAGGAACCTATGAGTTAACTCTACCTAGTGGGCTAATAATAGAGTTGAAGAACTGCTATTATGTACCTGCCATAAATAGGAATATCATTTCCGTCTCTTGTTTGGACAAAGATGGATTTGAATTTCTTATTAAGAATGGAAAGTGTTCCATTTCTAAAGATGGGATCTTTTATGGCAGTGCCCCTATGTCTTATGGTCTATACTTGATAGACTTGGAGACAAATGTATACAACGTAAACACCAAAAAGCAAAAACTCAACAACTCAAACAAAACATATCTCTGGCATTGTCGTCTAGGGCACATAAATGAGAAGTGCATTTCTAGACTCCAAAAAGATGGTTATCTAGACTCTTTTGATTGTGAATCAATAGAGACATGTGAATCTTGTTTGTTGGGCAAGATGACCAAGACTCCCTTTTCAGGTAAAGGTGAGAGAGCTAGTGATCTATTAGGACTCATACATACTGATGTATGTGGACCTTTTAGAACTAATGCCAGAAATGGGTGTCAGTACTTCATTACCTTCACTGATGATTTCAGTAGGTATGGCTATGTGTACCTGATGAAACATAAGTCAGAAACCCTTGAAAGGTTCAAGGATTTCATGAATGAAGTACAGAACCAGCTTGGTAAGAGTATTAAGGCACTTCGTTCCGATCGAGGTGGAGAAGACTTGAGCCAGGAGTTTGAGGACCTTCTGTGAGCCCGTGGTATTGTATCACAATGGACTCCGCCTGGAACACCACAGCATAATAGTGTGTCTGAAAGAAGGAATCGCACATTGTTAGATATGGTGCGATCTATGATGAGTTTTGCTGATCTTCCAATTTCTTTCTGGGGTCATGCTCTTGAAACCGCCGCGTTTACACTTAACTGTGTACCATCTAAATCGGTTCAAAAGACACCATATGAGATATGGACTGGGAAGCATCCCAATTTGTCTTTTATGAAGATTTGGGGTTGTGAGGCTTACGTCAAGAAAACGTTTCCTCATAAGCTTGGACCCAAATCTGATAAATGTTATTTTGTTGGATATCCCAAGGAGACCAAGGGATATTATTTATACCACCCAACTGACAACAAAGTGTTTGTTGCCAGGGATGTTGTGTTCTTAGAGAAGGAATTTATTTCCAAAGGAAACAGTGGGAGGAATATAGAGCTTGAAGAGGTTCAAGCCCAACAAGAAAACAATGAACCGGTAGATGTACCAGAGGAAAATGGAGATTCACAAGATGTTGTGGAATCTCAGTCTCCTCAAGTAACACAAGGACCTCATAGATCTAGTAGGACTCGCCTTGAACCTGAGAGGTTTGGATACCTTGTAACTCAGGAAGGTGGAGAGTTGATCATAGATGATGATCCAACTACCTACGTAGAGGCTATGGAGGGACCAGATTCTGAGAAATGGCTAGAAGCCATGAGATCCGAGATGGAATCCATGTACTCCAACAAAGTATGGACTTTGGTGGAACCACCCGAAGGGGTAAAACCCATAGGGTGCAAGTGGGTCTTCAAGAAAAAGACCGACATGGATGGCAATGTGCAAACTTATAAAGGCAGATTGGTTGCGAAGGGTTTTAGACAAATTCAAGGTGTTGACTATGACGAAACCTTTTCTCCAGTTGCCATGATTAAGTCCATCAGGATCATGCTTGCTATTGCAGCTTACTATGACTATGAGATTTGGCAGATGGATGTTAAAACTGCATTCCTTAACGGGAATATTCATGAGGATGTGTATATGACACAGCCTGAAGGTTTTGTAGATCCAAAGAATGCCAATAAAGTCTGTAAACTGCAAAGGTCAATCTATGGATTGAAGCAAGCATCTCGGAGTTGGAATCTTCGATTTGATGAAGAAGTCAAAGTGTTTGTCTTTATTCAAAATGAAGATGAACCTTGTGTGTACAAGAAGGTTAGTGGGAGCTCGACCACATTCCTCATATTGTATGTGGATGACATACTCTTGATGGGGAATGATGTCTTAGCCTTAGAGAAGGTAAAGACTTGGCTTGGGAAAACTTTCTCAATGAAGGACTTAGGAGAAGCATCCTACATTCTAGGAATTAAGATCTATAGAGATAGATCTAGAAGGCTTCTCGGACTAAGTCAGAGCACGTACATTGACAAGGTGCTGAAGCGGTTCAGCATGGAGAACTCAAAGAGAGGCAACGTCCCTATGCTACATGGAGTTACCATCTCTAGAGCTCAATGTCCCCAATCTTGTGAAGAGAGGCAGCGTATGAATGGGATCCCATATGCATCAGCCATCAGATCCATCATGTACGCTATGTTGTGCACATGCCCAGATGTCTCGTATGCTCTAATCATGACGAGCAGGTACCAGTCAGATCCCGGGGATGCTCACTGGACAGCCGTGAAGAACATCCTCAAGTACTTGTGAAGGACTAAGGATCAGTTTCTTGTGTACAGCAGCGAGGAAGAGCTGGTTGTAAAGGGTTACACCGATGCAAGCTTCCAAACCGATAAAGATGATTACAGATCGTAGTCAGGATTTGTGTTTTGCCTTAATAATGGAGCTGTGAGCTGGAAGAGTTCCAAGCAAGAAACAGTTGCCGATTCTACTACAGAGGCCGAGTATATTGCTGCTTCGCATGCAGCAAAGGAGGTTGTGTGGATCAGGAAGTTCATCTCTGAACTTGGTGTAGTTCCCAGTAGCTGTGATGTAATTGAGCTTTATTGTGACAATAATGGAGCTATTGCACAAGCTAAGGAGCCCAGATCACATCAGCGGTCCAAGCACATACTGCGGCGCTTCCATCTCATACGAGAGATCGTACAGTGAGGAGATGTGAAGATTTGCAAAGTACCAACTGAAGACAACATAGCTGATCCACTGACTAAGGCCCTTTCTCAGTAGAAGCATGATGGTCATGTTAGGTCACAAGGACTGCGTTTCCTTGGTGACTGGCTCTAAGTGCAAGTGGGAGTCTGTTGGTATGTATGCCCATAGAGCAAGTCATATGATGATTGTAATGGGATACTTTGTAAATGATTTGAATAATAATAAAGGCAATTTCCAATCTATATGTTTAAACTATTTCTGAGATGATGGTGTAACATGATAGATGTCTAAAGATTGTCTTACTCAATGACATATGCTTATAGGTTCATGACCTAAACGATGAGATCATATGGATGTTAAGAGTATACATTCTTGTTTAGTCCCTAGTCGGTTGTTATTGGGGAAATAGCCATAGACATCAATAACACTGAAGACTAGATTGTGTGTTGGTTGATGACAGAATCTCATTAGTCATGATATAGTGATATCAAACCAAGCACATAGGTACTTGTTAGAGAACAAGGTACCGGACAGACCCACCGTGAGAGTGACACATGGAACCATGACTTGGTAGTCACAGTCAGCTCTCACAGTGATGGTGGTGAGTGTGATTCTTAGACCTGAAATCACTGCACTCAACACATGTCGTTGGGTACACTTTGACATCATCAAACGCAGTCCTGAAACATTGGTTGTTATAAAGGTGATGATTGGGTGGCTTTGACACATGGGGCTTTTGAGGGGTGAGTGATAGATATGGGATTTGTCCCTCCTAAGGGAGTTTGATATCCTTGGCCACTTGATGAGTAGGATTGAGAAAGGCATGCGCATGCACGTGTGAATCAATATGTGATATTGATGTCATACACATCTCACTCGGTCTACTCTGAGATCAAGGAAATGAATGAACATTGACAGGATGACTGTTCCATGCCTCGAGTTCATTCTGGATATCAGTGACAAAGGAATTATACATTCTCTGTAACACCATTCACGGATTGTAGGATGAAAGTTGTTCTCCAACTTTCTACTTTCACTTGGGTAGCAATGATGTGTGACTAGGCACCGCTCTTTGCTTGTGAAGTCATAAGAGTTATGGACTTTCACTGCCAACGTGAAATGGACCTGCAGGGTCACACACATAGGATTTAACCTGGAAGAGGAGTTTTGTCCACAAGCAATGTTTAGATTGATTACTAAAGGAGTTTAGTAGTTCAATTAAACACTCAATTAATCGATAGCTCAATATCATAATGTTCAAGGTGTTGAACGCATTGATTGGAGTATCGGATTGATTGAAATCGCATTTGACTGATTCTGCACAATCTACATTCCCAACCGATCGGTTCATGTGATGAACCGGTCGGCTGAGGTTGCTGAACCGGTCAGCTCAATTGTTGAACTGATCGGCTCATGCACAGAGTGAAATGACCGGTTCAAGTGTTGAACCGATCGGTTCAACTGGTGCAATCGAGCAACTTGGGAAAGTAGGATTGGTGAGAATTTTCCTTTCGTTTCAAATTGCCCAATTCGATTGGGAATAATATTGGTATTCGATACCAATTGGGAAAGAAACAAGGAAAGTCAATCGAGAACCAACCTGGAACCCCAACCGACCGGTTCATGAGTGAACCGATCGGTTCAAGGGTCCCAAACGATCGGTTTAGTGGTGAACCGATCGGTTCAGGTTGCGAGATGGTTGCTTTTTGTGGAAAATCTCGAACCCTTCTACTCCTGCTTTAGTCCCGTATTGTCGGCACAGAGAACCCTGTCCCATGACCCGCCTATATATATAGGGGTATTGGGGGCTTCTCAGAGTACAACTCAGTGCAAGTTGATTGCTCTGCAAAGTTGTCGTTCTCTCTGGTTTTGGTAACCGAGAGAGAGCCTGAGCAAGTGCTTCCCGCAAAGGGAGGTGCAGCAAGGGAAGGACAACTACAGTTGCGATTGACAGCAGGAGAGTGTGTTGGTGACTAGTACGTCAACAGGAGGGTGGGACTCCTTCCACTTCCTTGTGGGACAAGGAGAGTGGAGTTTCTTGTGGTCCGTTTGGACTACTTCAGAGGCGGGAGGACACTGCCGCTCAGGAGGACAACTATCATCCGACAGTCCGGTAGTAGGAGGAGTCGTCAGTCCCGGTGCGACCAGGAGCTGCACAGACACCGTCCAAGACCGGAGGTAAAGACCGCATAAGGCGCGTGGTATTGTCGTCGAGCAAGCCTCGGGACAAGGTATGATTCACAAACCATCTTTCCTATTATATAGATGTTGACGCGATTCCTTTTGTTCTGGGTTTGGGGAGAAAATTTTTTGTTTCCGCTGCTTCTCTGTCTCCTCCAAAACTCAACAAATCGTAAGGCTTGCACTGAGCCCAACCTGGGGAGCTCAACCCCATCCCATTAGGAGCGTAGCCTATTAAGTCACGTAGAGGTCAGCTGCGCTATGGGAGAAACAATTCTAAACATCACCACCAGGGGGATTCGAACCCAGGACCCTTCATGAGGGTCCCCGTGCTGCGACCACCTGAGCTACTACTCGACGGCCTTGTGATGTCATAAGTTGTTATGGACATTCACTACCAACGTTATATGGGACATATAGGGTCACACGTGTAGGAACTCATCTAGAAGAGGAGTTTGATCTTAAATGATAATTGAGCTAAGTACTAAAGTGTTTAGGTACTCAATTTACACAACAGATTGACGAATTGGCTGACTAAAATTCCAAACGACCATCATTGGGTGAGACGGCCATTTGGGCAGCCAAACGGGCATCTCAAGTGTTGAGATGGTCGTTTGGGCAGCCAGACTAGCATATCAAGTGTTAAGATGGCCGTTTGGGTTGTCAGGCATATTAGAAATTGAATTGGCTTAGCTCTACCCTATGAATCGATCAGTTCAAGTTGTTGAATCAATCACCTCAACTCAAACTTACCAGATTGACATCTGGGTGAGTGAGATGGGTGTCTCGCTTGTGTGATATGGCCTCAATTGGGACAAACGAAAGTTCTGGAGTTTTACCGAACTCGTTTCAATTGCACATACTTGAGGTGCAAGTAAATTAATGTATGACATTAATTAGGAAACAATTTTCCAATTCATATCTACTGAGAAAGTGCAAAATGACCATTTTGCGTCCTAGACAACCGTTTCGCTTAGCAAAATGACCATCTCATGTGTGAGACAACCGTCTCACTTGGCGAGACAACTGTTTCGTCACACACAGGTTGTGAAACTTCTAGAAAAGTTGTGAAAAATCAAGATCTACTTGTCCTTTCCACTCTCGCTTTAGTCTCGCATTGTTTGTGGATTGGGAACCCTGACCCTAACCCCTCCTATATATAGAGGGGTATTGGGGGCTTCCCAGAGTACAACTACAGCACAAAAAATTGAGAATCAATTCCTCTTACAATTATTGTCCTCTGTGGTTGTGGTAACCACGAGAGTCCAGGCAAGTCCTACTCGACTGGGGAGGGATAGCCAAGGGAGATAAAAACTGAGAGTTGTCATAGTGTGAGGGCAAGCTAGTGACTAGTATGCCAGCGGGAGGGACAACACCTTCCTATCCAATCTAGTAGGATGACAGGAGTTCTAGGCGGTCTGTGTAGACTACCATAGAGGCGGGCAGCTGTTGTTTTCTGCTTAGAGGACAATGTCAACCGGTAGTCTGTGACAAGAGGAGCTACTGAAGAAGAGGTTGTTCATGGCTATAGTCTTGGTGCGGATTAGCAGGCACAACAGTTATACGTGTCTCAGTGCAACTAGGATTCAGAGTTGTGCATCTACAACGATGAGAATTGTGGCTAGACTTGCTCCAAGATCAGGTATATACCATAAACCATCCTGCATGCATTATAGTTATTGACGCGATCAACTGATTATGGGGAATCTGGCACTAAATTATAAATTATGTTGTCTGCTTTGTACCATATTTCCCAATAGTGGTATCAGAGCCAGCGTCAATTTACTATATGAGGGGATAATCGATATGATTGGATTTTGGTTTTGTCATTCTATTATTGCATGTGATGCAAATAATATCTTATCAAATCCAAAAATCCACTAGTATAGATATGATCTATAACGTCGGTTGCACAGCCGACACAAAGAAACAACAATGTCAGTTTCTGAAGCAAACTGACACATATGAGCAACGGACCTACCCACATAAAAAACATGGGTACCGCTTTTATATACAATGTCAATTTGTTGTAGTAGAACCGACGTCCAATGTGGCCCGCAAAATACAAAACTTTGGTGCACATAGGTGTCGGTTTTTGGTAGGACAGGAAAAAATATGTGTATAGACATCAGTTTTCTTTTAACCGACGCCTATGTGCCACTTAAGAACAGCGAAATTTCTTCCCCTTCCCCGTTCTCTATTTCATTCTCTGCCTGGCCTAGCGAGCTCTGGTGATTTGTTCCTTTGTCATCACTCTCTCTTCTACTCTAGTCACCGTCGTCACTGCTCTTGCGCTTCCTAGCCGTCATTGCCACCGTACTACCCCCGCCGCCGCTGCGGAGCTGCTGCTCTAGCGATTGTCATTGTCGCTTCTCTTCTCGAGTTGGTGTGCCTTCCCTAGTTTTCTCACCACTTCCGCCATCGCTAGAGCTCGCCATCATCGAATATTGTTACTACTGTCGCAGTTGGAGCACACCATCGTTGGAGCTTGCTGCCACCATCACTGGAGCTCATTGCCGCCTCTGCCGCTAGAGCTATCCGTTGTCGCAAGTGGAACAGCCACTGTTGCCACCATCGTCGTCATCGCCTCTTTTGTGTCTATCACTACTGCTCCTCTATGTCATTGCTACTGGCCATTGTTGCTAGCAGACCGAGGTATTTTTTTTATTTTTTTTACTTAAATGACAATAGTTCCCATTTCTTGCATCCTAAATGAATATTATACATGTGAATGATGAATAAGGTAAAATGTTAATTCAATTTTCTTTTTTAGTTGTTAAATAGTGTATGTGTTGGTTTTCTAATTAGGTAGGATTCCTAAATGATGAATTGAAAATTTGGGTTATTAATAACCCAAATCTTATTAGAACCAAGTTATCTAATGAGAAACATCAATACTTGATGAGAGACGATAATCTAAGATTGATAATTAGTAGGAGAAAAATTATGATTCTTATGGGGAAAATATCTAAAATATGTAATGAATGATTGGATGAGTATATCTAAAAGTGTGAGAGATCAATTCTCATTAAGAATAGAAACATGAATGTGAATTTTAGTATGAACACTAATAAGGATATTGGATGTTATGTGATGAAATGATGATTAGATGTATGTGACTTATGGATTTATGCATTTATATTTACATAGAATTGATATGAATCGTAAACCTTAATTTTGGACATATATATCCTCCCTAGTTGTGTATGAAAAATAAGTATGTTATGTTGTAGTTGTTGATATCGGGCCCTAAAAAACTATCAATGATATCGATGTTTATCTTGATCCTCTGATTGATGACTTGAAGAAACTCTGGACGAAGGTGTGATGATCTATGATGCTTCACGTAGAGAGATATTTTGTTTGCATGCTATGTTGTTTTGCACTATTAGTGACTTTCTAGCATATGGGAATTTGTTTAGATACAATATAAAAGGATCCAAAGCATGCCCTATATGTGAAAAGAACACTACTTCAATACAACTAAAACATGGTGGTAAGACTATATATAAGAATGGTGAAACTAGGATTGTAAGTATAAGAATGACAACATACATGTACTTGTTGGCCTAGAAACCCATCAAAGATTTACCCATTAGGAGTAAATCTTGGATAGTCCCCGGTTTGGGACTGTTCTTGAAAACTTAATCTCACTTAGGATGTAAGTGTATAATGTGTATTGGGTTTTCAAGAAAATTTTGGTAGCATTTCCCCATTTGTTCTCTAAGTACATATGTACTTGGAGAACAGTGGGGAAATGCTGCCAAAATTTTCTTAAAAACCCAATATACATTATACACTTACTAGTGAGATTAGGTGTTCAAGAATGGGATAGGTGGTACACATTTATTATATATAAGACCTTAAACCCTAAACTTTTAACCATAACTCCTAATCTTTTAACCCTAGGCCCTAATCGTTTAACCCTAAACCCTAATATATACTTGTTTTCTCTTTGATCATAGAATGCATAGATCATGGATGTCCATTACAAATCGCTACACCCCAGAGTTTATTTCTAGTCTTGATCAGTTTAATAGATTTGTCGAGGAACATAGGAAACAACCTGGAGATAGATTCTACTATCCATGTAGGCATTGCGGTAACAACTTGAAAGTCAGCACTGGTGACGAAATCAAAAGTCATGTCATGTGCAACGGGATTGTACAAGGCTATACAGAATGGCACTGGCATGGAGAGATTTCAAACCTAAAATTAGTGGATGTCGATATCAGTGCTTGTGCGGAAGAAAAAATCGCCTCCAATGACGTAGATGTGAACGAACCAGTTCCAGTAGATATTGTTGATGTGATGCTGGATAGTTGTGGAGTAGAGCACACCGATCCACCTCCCATGTTTAGAAATATTGTGCATGATGCTGAGATACCATTATATGCAGGTTGTACTTAAGTTTACGAAGCTTAGCGTTGTGTTGAGATTGTATAAGCTGAAAGCTAACAATAGATGGAGAGACAAAAGCTTCACGTAATAGGTTGTGGCAAGTTGGCCAAGTGAACAGTGATATGTATCATCTTGTGGCATGATATGTAATACAGGTGGCTCCATGTGTGAACTCATAAGTAATATGTTTCTACTTTTGTGGTTATATGGAATCGGTTTTAATTTACCATGTTTATGGTAATCCTGGATGTTAGTATTAGTTTCGTGCTTTATTTTGATTAAATTTGCTTCATGTGGAATTGGGTTGTCACAATCAAGAATATCATGGAGCAAGGTATACTATGTTAAAAAATGTAGTTGAATCCTTGAAAAAAGGGAAAATTGAATATAATGTCCGCACAAGTACATAAAATTGCAAAACATGAGCTAACAAGGTCCAATTTACCCCAAAATTGAAATATAGCATTTCCAACTGATATTAAAACATAATGTATGGTTTCATTTACAAAACTAAGCAACCAATTAAATCAAACAAGTATATTCAAGCATTGACCCAGGTCAGGGGTCCTACAACCATAAACCCCTAACAACAATTTTGCCCCCAAAATCCAAGAAAACAAGGAAGGATACCTCCTATGCATATTCTCCTCTAACTCCCACATGGCTTCCTCTACCCCTTGATGATGCCATAAAACCTTCACTAAGGCCATATACATTTTCCTAAGCTTCTAAACACATCTATCAATGATCAACACTGGACCCTCAACATAGGTAACATCCTCCTCCAACTCCACCTCCATTGGTTGTGATGTCTGCTCTATGTCGAGATGACACTTCCTCAACATCAAAACATGGAATACATCATGTAACTTGTGTAACTTGGGTGATAACTCCAACCTGTATGCCACCTTCCCAACTTGTGTTATGATAGAGTATGTTCCCATAAACCTAGGAGGCAACCTACCCTTCTTACCAAACCTCAGCACACACTTCCAAGGGGAAATCGTGAGATACACACAATATCCAACTTGAAACTCCAACGGTCTATGACGGTTATCAACAGAAGACTTCTACCTATGATGGGCTTCCTTTAATTGTTGTTGGGTTATCTTGATCTTCTATGTAGTCTGTTGAACTAACTCAAGACCCATCAATCAATACTCACTTGCTTCATACCAATAAAGAGGTGATCTACATTGCCTACCATACAAAGCCTCATGCGGTGCCATGTCTATACTCCTCGGGAAGCTGCTATTGTAGGCAAACTCAATTAGGCTTAGGTGTATATACCAACTCCCAAGAAACTAAAGAACACAAGATTTCAACAGATCTTCTAAGGTTTGTATGGTTCTCTTTAACTGACCATCTATTTGTGGGTGGAAGGCTATACTAAACCTCAATTGTGTCCTCAACACCATATGCAGACGTTCCCATAACCTACTCAAGAATTGAGGACTTGTTTATGATACCATCATATATGGTATGCCATGCAGACGTACTATCTCATCAATGTAGATCTGTGCCAACTTCTCTGTTGTATAGGAGGTCTTGACCAAAAAAATCTGACTTTGTCAACCGATAATCAATGACTCAAATGGAATCATGACCTTTAGCTATCCTAGGAAGAACAACCACAAAGTTCATGGTTATGTGATCCCATTTCCATAATGGAATGGGCAAATACTACAGCTTTCATATAGGTTTCTAATGTTATGCCTTTACTTGCTGACACACTGGACACTTAGCAACAAACTCTACCTCATCACACATTAGACCTAGACACCAATACAAATCCTTAAGACTGTGATACATATTTGTACTGCCAAGATGCATCATGTACATTGAGGAATGAGCTTCCTCAAGTACCATCTCCCTTAGACCTTCAACATCAGGAACCACTATTCTATTGTGAAAACACACTGTCCCATCTTTTATCTCATGAAATCCATCATTTTTCTTATTGCCAAACTCTAGTCTGATGTTAGGTATCATGGTATCATCCCTTTATGCATCTTTAGTCTAATGTATGAATGTTGGATTCACTTGTATTTGTGCGAACAAACCTGCCAATAGAGATACTTCCAACTGTACATTCAACTGAAAAAGAGACACCAACGTGTCTCAGTTGTGACAAACCATAAAATGCAACTGCACTTTATGAACAGATGAAGATGAGGATGACTTTCTACCAATGCATCAACCACTACATTTACCTTTCCTAGTTGATAGTCTATTGTATAGTCGTAATCCTTGATCAACTCCATCCATCTCTTCTGCCTCATATTCAACTCCTACTTTGAAAAGATGTACTGGAGATTCTTTTGATTTGTGAAGATTTGACACTTCTCCCCATACAGATAATGCCTCCAAATATTCAAGGAAATAACCACAACTACTAACTCTAAATCATGAGTTGGGTAGTTCTCATTGTGTTTCTTAAGATATCAAGAAGCAAAAGAAATCACATTCGTGTCCTCCATCAGCACACATCCCAACCCATTCTTTGAGACGTCATAGAAAATGATGTAGCCTTTCCCAAGTTTTGGAAACACCAATAATAGGGCACTCATAAACTTCTCCTTCAACCATTGGAAAGAAGGTGGACACTTCTCATCCCAAACAAAAGGAACACCATTCCTGATTAGTCTAGTCAAAGGTAAGGCTACTACATTGAAGTCCTTGATGAACCTCTTATAGTAACCAGCTAAACCAAGTAAACTTCCAACCTCAATTGGTGTCTTGGTTTTCTACCACTCCAAAGCTAACTCCACCTTCTTAGGATTCACACAAACACCTCTTGCAGAGATGACATGACCCAGAAAAGACACCTCAGTCAGCCAAAACTCACACCTACTGAATTTAGCGTACAACCTATGTTGTCTCAACAACTCCAAATCCTGATGAAGATGTTGGTCATGTTGCTGACTGCCCCTGGAGTATAATAAGATATCATCTATGAACACCACTACAAGTTTATCAAGATATGGTCTAAAAACACTATACATCAGATCCATAAATGTTGTTGATGCATTGGTTAGCCCAAACGACATAACCACAAACTCATAATGGTTATACCTAGTCCTAAAAGTAGACTTAGATATGTATTCTGTCTTGATCCTCAACTGGTGATATCTTGATCTCAAATCTATATTGGATATAGCACCTCTCAACTAGTCTAACAGATCATCTATTCTTGGCAATAGGTACTTGTTTTTTACTGTAACCTTGTTCAACTACCGATAGTATATGCAAAGCCTCATATAATGATTCTTGTGCTTCATAGACAACATTGGAGCATCCCAAGGGGAATTGATCAGCCATATGAAACCCTTATGAAACAACTCCTACAAATATTTCTTCAACTCCTTCATCTTAGTTGGAGCCATCCTATAGGGTGCTTATGGTATGGGTTGCTTACCAAGAACTAGATTGATTTCAAAATCAATATCCCTCAGGATGGAGCACCTGGAAACTCCTTAGGAAAAACATCCTCAAACTCACACACCACATGTACATCCTAGAACTAGGTCTCCTTGCCTTGGTATCCACCATATGTTCCATAAAGGATTCACACCCTTGTCTCATCAACTTATATGCTATCATTATTGACACAAGACATGTAAGAAGAATCTTCCTATCTCCTTGGAAATTTTAGGAGACATCAGCATCACCAAATGTCACAACTTTGGAACTACATTCCAAAACAACCTTGTACTTCTCCAAGGTATCCATCCCTAATATCACATTGAATTTATAAATATAAAGTGGCAAGAGATCTACTTGAATTCTATGGTCTAAGAAAGAAAGAATGTAGGATGGACACACCTCTTGCACACGGTGGAGTCAACCAAAGGGGTTTCTAACAAGAGGTTATTGCCTCTACTACATACACACAAGTTAAAACTATTAATCACTTCTCTAGTGGTAAATGAGTGTGTTGCACCTGGGTCAACCAAAACATATAAAAAAGATGAAGCAGACAAGTTAGAATTAAAAAGTTCCATCTGACCTATTACAACCCATGGATTGACCACTCCTTGCGACTGACTCATAGCATAGGATCTAGATTTTTCCTACTGTCTCCCTCTTCCTCTGTTAGTTGGTTCTAAAGCCTTATTTTCAATATTTTTCCACAACATGTGATATCACCAACACTATACTAGTAATATTATTGCTTTGATCCCTATTGGATCAGCCTAGGTTGTTGCATAACCTTCTGGTTCTTTATAGGACAAGACCATCTCACATGCCCAACCTGACTACACTTGAAGCAAGTCCTCATATCATACTGCAACCTACATGGCCTTGTCACATATACTGACCCTAAATTGTTCACCCCAACTGGTGGAAAACTGTAGCCTCTCCCCTTGCTAGGAGACCAGTGTGACTGCACCCGTGTCCTTGGCTTAGAAAAGGTCAACCTATGTTATGACTGTTGGTACTACGGTGTAGAAAACCTTGGCTTCTTAAAACTACATGATGGTGATCCTTGGAATTGAGAAAACCTCTTCCTAGTACTAGCCTCTTCTTTCTTCACATATATCCTCTCTATCCTCCTCACAGACTCCAAAAAGATGGAAAACTTCCCACTGGACTCTAGAGTTGTGCTAACTCAACATTCAAGCCCTTGTCAGGCCTTATGATCCTCTCCCTCATCAACTGTCATGCGATGATAGAACCTAAACAACTCCATAAGTTCACCTTGTAATCATTAACAGACCACGATCCTTGATGCAAGTGCTCAAACTAAGCCATCTTCTTATCTAGAAATGTCTCTAGGAAGTAACAACTCACAAACTTCTAGATGAATTCCTCCCAACTGATCGCCTCTCTAGGTCTCTTCTCCTCCTCTATGGCCCACCAATGTCTAACACTGCCCTTTTGAAGGTAGATCACATGCTTCACCTTATCCTCCTTAAAGATGTTCAGAACTGTGAATGCCTTCTGAAACTCTATCAGCTACATATCTGTGTTGGTTGGTTCAATTGTGCCCCCGTACTCCATGGCTCGCACTCACTTTAGCCTCTCGAAGGTCTTCCCTGGGCCCCGAGATTCAACATTGGGAATAGGTGACCTTGGTTGAAGTGCAGGTACCCTATCTACCAGATGCATGATTTTCACCACAAGTTGTCCAAACATAGACTGAAAAACTGGATCATCCATGATTGAAGGTTCAAATAGAGGCAAAATGGGCTATTCTCGCCCCATCTCAGACACTCTTCCATCTGTTACCTAGCTCCTACTGCCATCTCAAGGTGCATTGAAACTACTCTTTGCATGCTCTTCACGTTCTCCAGACATATCTGCATAACCATAAACCATTATTAGATATGTTGGATCATGTAAGAATAGACACAACAACCTAAGTCCTATGTTCCTCTAGACTCACTGAACCTAAGGATCTAATACCACAAAATGTGGCAACCCACCACGCTAAACAAGATTACTCCAAACCAAAATACCGATCAAACACTAATTAGTCACATTACCAAAAAGGTACAAAATATAAATCAAATAGAGCTTTTCTGTAACAACCCTCCCACTATTATCCCCAATTAAGGTGGATCAAGAGGGCAAGGGTCATCATCATATTTCCAGGATCATGGTTTAGCAAGTAACGAATAATAATGAAAAATTTTATTGAATGGAAAAGAGTTTGATAACAATACGAAGATAAAATCTCCTTTAGAAAGTTATAGGGAATGGAAAAATAATGTTTGCAACATGAAATAAATCTAACTATCTAAATCCTCCAGTATACTTTAATCATATGTACTTTTGGTTTCATCTTCCCTAGAAGTCCATTTCTTCCGATATGTAGATTAACCAAAACTACGTGAAATAAAATGCGGCTAGTATATCGAGATATACCAAGTATGTGGGGGAAAAATATACATGTGTAGGTGTAACAACATAATCAACAATAGCAACAATTACTAAAACATAATCTAACTTCCAGTTTCTTGTTATAACTTCTGAACCCACATTTGTTCATCCTCTATGGCATATCCACTTGCTGGGGGTATTCATAATATCATACTCACTCGATGGGAGTATTTTGAGGATATACCCACTCGTTGGGGGTAATATCTAATCAGACCCACTCATTTAGGGTGTTCATAATATCATACTCACTCACCGGGGGTATTTCAATGGCATAGCTACTCGCTGGAGGTAATCTCTATCTCTTCCATGAATGCATTTGTTCAGAGATAATATCATGGTCTTGAGCAAGTTATGTTTATATAAAGTGATACTCATATGGGCCTTATAGATTGTAGGGAGTAAATAAACAATCAAGTATCTTAATTCCAATCCATTTAGCAAACTTCAGAAAACCATGGAAGTCGATAAGTTGAGTATTCATAGGTGTAACCACACACCTTTCCTCAGAGATAACTTATTGTCCAAGTTAACAAGAGTAGATGCAACCAATTGAGTAATCAACCTATAATTAATGTATAACACCCAAGTATTACTATTGTGTTCACAAAAATATCCAATAATACTAACTTGGGTTCCAAGTTAGGGTTTGGGGTTTAAATTAGGGGTTGATTACAGCTAGGCTTGCCATACCCTAATTATTACATATTAAGACTTTTCATTGTTTTCAACTTAGAAACCTTAATTTTGGCATCATATGAACTTTTAATATAGAATAGATCTAAGGTGGTCTTTCTATCCCAAAAGATTAAACTTTACTTATCAAAACTAATTAGTCAATATAATACTTATTCATTTCATGAATTTTGTGAAATTAGGGTCTATATGTGTTAAATTACATTAAAGTAATCATCTTTATGCACTTCTGGTATTAGAGGTAGAACTATATCATGAGACTGGTTTTATTTTATTCCTCATGTTTTTCTGATCAAAATCATATATAGGTTGACTATAATTAGAGTTATCCTCTAATTTCTACAATTTTTACAAGATTAATCTTTTCTATCCAATAGAGTAATGCCACATATGTTGGATGAGTACATATCAATGTGTGGCATTCTTCCAATTTAAATCTCTATGAAAATATGCATATGGCCATTATGTTGTGGCATTGATGTCATGCCTATGTGGGCGACATGGTCCAATCCCTCCTGGGATTGTCCCTCCCACGGTTGACAGCAGGCCTTGAACCATGGAGTCAACCCACAGTTTAATTGGATATCTGAGGCGGGTAAGCCACGGCTAATGATCCAAGGATTTTCTCCTAGTCCCCCCGAACTCAATCAACCACAACATAGTGGTAGGGGAGGTTGGTATCAAGGTTTATGAGGCTAAGAATAGAATATCAACACAAAGAAGGATGGCAGGAAATTACCTATCAAAGCAATCAATGTGAGCACTCCACGAGTCTCATGATGGCCTGCTAATGGTCGCCCAGCTCTTGTCATGTTCCACAGTGGTCTAAATACCTCCTCAGTGAAGTTCTTGAGCTTCATACGTTACGAGTAGGGAACATGTGCTCTAGCCTCTCTCGTCACATTTTGTCATGTCGGTCGCCCTCGTGAAGGTCTTTGTGGTGTTTCTTCCCAAAGCAATTGTCCTGAGATGGTAGGGGGTTCCAAGGAGATGATAGCATAGCAATGAAGTTAGGCTAGAATAGGTAGAAGACTATGGGAAAGGTTGGCAAGCAATTGGAGGGTGATCTGGTTGCATGAGGGGTCGAGGATGCCAAAGGTATCCTATTTGTAGGACTAGATGATGGTTTTGATGGGGAATCCTTGAAGCCCTAGATCCCAGAAAATACTAGGATTTGGGTACTTTCTCAATAGGAAATGAGAGAGGTTTTTAATGAAGGGTCCTTGTGCCCACTTTCCTCTTATGAACCCAATGGAGAAAGAACCTAGGGGAGAGGTGGAGAGGAGAGAGAGAGAGAGAGAGAGAGAGAGAAACGAGACCCTATTCCATGGACTTTCCCATTCCGTTGCATGGTAGGAGACAGAGGGAAGATCATTGGATATTGATTGGGTGGCCATGAGTATGCATGACAACTAAAAGGGTCGCTTCTATATTCCTAATAGGAAATCATCGTGACATCTAATACATTGATCATTTAATCCTTTCACTTTAGGGAATATTAGTAAAGTCATATCTCTCTCTTCCTTTATCCAATCAATCCCAATGTTTAAGGGAAACCTCTTAACAACTAAATCTTATTTTGTGCTAGATTTGGTGCCAAATTATGAAACTTAAAAGTACATTTCTTGTCTCTTAAGAAACTACTTTAATTGATTTATTTAAGGCATATAATAACTCTTTTCCCATCACATCTTGGTAAGAAATATTATTTCAACATATATTCTTTTTGAGTAAAATATTGGGCCAAACAAAACTTATTATTTGCCTTCAACTTATCTTTTCTAAAAATTTCAAAACAATTCCTTAATTAGTTACCAATTATCCATTACTTTAGGAATTTCCTTTACTATTGAACTTTCCATTCTTACTTTAGCCAAAAATTATTAATAGATTATTGAAAATAGTAGAACACACAAAATCCCTTTATAATGGAAAATTTTCATTCATAAACCAAAGCTATCAAATAAAGCACATAACACTCAAATTTTCCCATATAGCTAATCAATTAATTTTTTGGATCCAAGTACATTTAAAAGCATGAAAATTTAGGTTATAATCGTGATACCCTATCACACTAAATGACATTAATCAAAATAGAACATGTGATCACTATTAATTAACCATGCATTACCTAAAAAGTGTATAAATTAAAATTGACTTTCAGATTACCATTAGGTTTAGGAAAAATTACACAAAGGTACAACAACTTGTATATCAAGGCATACCATATCAAGTATTTGCATGTCAGTCCAGTGGCATCAACCACAACTTGTATACAAAAGAGATGATCCACATATACATGTCATATACAATGCATAGGCACACTGCCAAAGCTCGAGTCGTTATACATGTCATCTACAAAACATCCCTTACCCAGACTTGAGAGTACATGGACGACTGTAGGACTCTACAACTACTATCCAACCTTCTACTTCTACTACTCTCCAAGCTGCTCTTCCTCAGCACCACAATCCCGACCACATCACTGACGACCACATAAAAATATGTTGTGAACCACTAGGTGAGACCCATGTCCTAACAAGAGATATAACTCTCAACCAACGATTATTGATTACAACAAGTATCATTATTAAACAGGAAAAGAATCTCAAACAAATTAAGTAGATTAATATAATTTGATAGGTTTATTAGATTGAGCATATTAAACATACGAAGCTATTTTAACAAATAGGCATAGCAACATGTAAATCTATCATCTCCTAAATAGTTAATTTCTCTTACCATGTTATATAACAACTAAGCAGTATTCGAAACAAAGAAAGGGTTATCAACCAATGTAAATTGTGTCAAACCCTAAGCAGATATACTACACAACTGGATTATGTCTTTTATTATTCCCTGAGGAGTTTGAGGTATACCACTCAATTCTAGCTAACCACCTTAGTGTCATACAATATCTAGGAGAGTCAGACTCCTAAGATCTCATCCACCCTCAGCCAGTACGAGTCAGCCATAATGACATATATAGTCAAACTACAAAATAGCCTAGTACGCCCTTGGTATTTAGGTCACAACACTAGTAAACGGGGTATAAAAAAACCCTATCATCTTAGGTACAGCCACAATTGTCCTCTGTCTCATCATATATGCAAAACCTAAGATATGACCAAAGCCATTCTCCTACTGAGGTATGACCACAACCATGCTCCATAACCTTGGGATTAGGATGACAAGGACACACAATCTCAAGCACCACACGTACTCAACAGTATGCGCTTTGAGTTTCCCTTGGAATACTCATTTCACCATCCAATAAGTTCTAACACTGGAATGGATCTATGGCAAGGGCACTACATTATTAGGGTTTCACTTGATTAGTTAATCTATTTGGTTATATTTTAACTGTATCAATCAAGTTACATACTAACCCTATAAGAGATCTACAAAAACATGGGTAGATTGTAACTTCAATATATATAAAACATATGAAATGAGTAGATTGTGATGTCACCACATGGAATATATCATTTCCACACATGTAGCTATACTCATCATCATACCATCACAAGATAAAATCCTTATCACACCATGAAGAGGATACTACCTCCATAAGGACCCAACCATGTCCAAGGTTAGACCATTCACGGAGTTCCCTACAAAATCATTATTATATTTACATGCCTCATCAAGGCTCATCATTCCATCACAATACATGTGACATATAACTTCGACATCATATTGCATTTAAGAACTACAAAGTTCACAAGATAGAAAATTAGGCTTACAACAACATTGAGAGATAAAGTACATCCTTCATCATACCAATCACACAAGGAAGCTGACCGGCCTAAATCGCACATCCAAAAGGAGTGGATTCAGAGTAGTCAGACTTTTAAAGAGATAACCCAACTCTTAGGCCCCTGCAATGATAAACAGGGTCCAATGTAGCGATCGGGGTCAAACACAGGGACAAGGTTGGCAGTGTGAAGCACGTGGAATCTAGTACTTGTATACTCCAACTGAACAGGGGATGTAAAAGGTGTTCCCTAAGGAACGGTGGCATGCAAACTAAAGTAGTTTAAAAGAAACAAGAACAACAAGAACAAGAGAAACAAAAGAAATAAGATGAAACAAGTATATGGGAGGAAATCCGGGTTGGGGTTCACCTACTAAAGCATCTCACCAACATGCAACAGTGTCTCCCTCTCTCGCATGCTCTTACCAAAATTACAAGCAACCATAAAAAGAATCCATTCCACTCTCTGTCAAGATGAGGAAGGATCTTAGTCTAAGTGTAGCCTCTCTCTCTCGAGATGACCACACATAAACTTCGCAACATAACATATGGTTTTAAAGCCTTAGTATTCCAACACTCTCGTGCATTCATACTACTCCATGATATGTGATAAAAGCGATATTACTCTCTCAAGATATCAACAATCAAACATCACAAGATGGTAGCTAAGCATATAAGTGAAGCATTAAAATAAGTGCATGGAGATAATCTTGATAAGAATATGTATATTCAATAGAAAGAGACAATATACATGTTGGGAGGGCCTTAGTGGCTACTCCCAACCCAAGTTAAGGTATTTAGCCACTCATACTTGCAGACAGCATAACGACGTTACAGAAAGATAGATCCATGAGATTCCCACAAAGAGAGAAGGTGTAACATCCCAGGATTTGAGGCCTCGGATAACATGATCTTAAAAGGAATGAATGGACTACCCATATCACCAAGGTGCACCTCCTTTTCCGGGAGCCCATCACTAAAGAACTCCATAATTATGCGTGCTTATCTTGGAGTAGTACTAGGATGGGTGACCAGTCAGGAAGTTGATCATGGCTTGCGCGTCAGTGTGGACAAAGTGCGCAGTTAAGGCTAGTGGTGGTTTGTGGGGCTAGTCGTCATTCCTGAAACCCTACTAGAGCCCTGGGCAGTGGGCCCGGGCATTACAAATGGTATCAGAGCCAGAACCCCTCCAGTAGGTGGGGCCCACATGGGCATGTGGCATGCCAGTCTTGAGCCGTGCGGTCCAGGCAAGTTGGAAAGGGCTATCCGTAGAGATGAGATGGAGCCGCCCTTGCGCTGGTAGCCGTGGATGGGAGCTGGGTGTCCATGGACCATTGTGGGTCTGCACTAAAATGGGGTCAGATTATGAGGCCATATAGTTGAGCCTTGACGAGGACGTCAAGAGTCTAAGTGGGGGAGATTGTAACATCCCAGGATTTGAGGCCTCGGATAACATGATCTTAAAAGGAATGATTGGACTACCCATATCACCAAGGTGCACCTCCTTTTCCAGGAGCCCATCACTAAAGAACTCCATAGTTAAGCGTGCTCAGCTTGGAGTAGTACTAGGATGGGTGACCATTCGGGAAGTTGATCATGGCTTGTGTGTCAGTGTGGACAAAGTGCGCAGTTAAGGCTAGTGGTGGTTTGTGGGGCCAGTCGTCATTCATGAAACCCTACTAGAGCCCTGGGAAGTGTGCCCAGGCATTACAGAAGGGAAGTACAACAAGATGGAATGATAGGTCTAGAAAAGAAGAGACGTGATATGACACAATACTTCTTTAGATTCGTATCTATCACATAGATGGCATGGGCGGTCTTCTTCTCTCAAAGAAGGGGTCTTCAATATTCTCTCTCATCAGCTTCTGCCTTTGGAGATCCAAGACTGATGGATGGGATGGTCTGGGATGAATCTAAAATGCAGCAGCACTTCGTGGTCCTCAGGATCCGATCTATGATATGATGATTTGACAAGACAGGTGGGTGTGCTATTTATAGGCACATTCCACCGACTTAAGCCTAGACCGCGGTTGTGGTCTTCGTTGAGTGAGGGTGAGACCGCTGTCACGGTTTGTGCTTTATTCATCCTTCACCACGGCTGAGCTTGGTCACGGCCTGGTGATAATTTCGATTGAGGTTTGCTTGTGGGTTGTATCCGGGCGGTCGAGGTCGAGGTCTTTCCGCTTGGTCATTGTTTGCAAGAGCTAGTCAGTGACAGTGGTTTCCAAGCTGACCACGGTCCTTCTTGATCGCGATCTGTCTTGATCGCGGTCTGTATCCACACCGCGACCACTGGTCTATCTTTGAGGCACATGTTTTGATTGCGACCATCCATGAGGTCATGGTTGAGCGACGATCGTGGTCTACAAACTAGCCACAATCCTTCCAACGAAGCCTGATGATCACAATCTCTAGAGAGCTCTGGAACTGTGATCGTGGTTGAGGTATAAGTGGGCCACGGTCACAGTCTTAATTCATGATCTGGATTGTGAATATACCTAAAACCATGTAAGTGAGGCTTTAGTCAAAAAGATAGAAAAATTATGTGAAAAGCTAACAAAAGATATACTAAAAGTGGTGCAAAATATATACAGAAAGTACATAAAATAGAGTGTTATCAACTCCCCCAAACTTAGAATCCAGCCTGTCCTCAGGCTAAGTGTAGGTTTGAGAATTCAGAGAGAGAATGAACAATCTTAGAAGACAAAATTATAACATAACTGAAATATCTCATTCTTGCATCAAGATTGTTGTTGCATGTTTTCAAACCCTTAGGTCTCATTTTCCCCCTCAACCAGAGTTGCATAACTTCATTTTCCTGCCATTACCTTCAATTGTAAAAGGTTCCTCCTTCTCAATTTATCACCCCTTCCCTTAGGTAATGACCGTACTTGATGAATCCTCCAGATTCATCCTCACAGTCTCCAATTATAGAGATTATGTGCCTCGTATCGACTGGTCTACCCTTGTTTTGATTTACTTTAAGTATCTCTTCAGTTTCATATAAATAGTGCATTACTAGTTCTAATTAACCTAGTTTCCAGTTTATTTGATCTCATCCTCCCCTACTCACGTTCTCTCTCCTCCGCAGATCATCCTCAACCACTACCAACGATCAAGACCCCTACAACCTTGATTCTAACGGTCTCAAGACTGTTTGAGCCCATACGGTCTCAAGACTGTTTGAGCCCAAACGGTCTCAAGACCGTTTGAACCCAAACGGTCTCAAGACCGTTTGAGCCCAAACGGTCTCAAGACCGTTTGAGCCCATTCGGTCTCAAGACCGTTTGAGCCCATTCGGTCTTAAGACGGATAGGCCAGCAGAGACCGTTTGGAGTCAAACTCAAGCCTGTGCAACAAATGATAAAGACCATGAAGCAGAGCCTCTTCCATGGCCGTGTTGAACGGCCATGGCCATGTTCCATTCTCTTCGCCATGACAATGTGGTGAGGCCACGGCCATGGTGGATCATCCTTAGCACCAGAACTTTATCACTTGCCATGACCGTTGTGATCAGCCACGCCCGTGCTCCATAGCCCCGGCCACGACTGTGTTGTTACGCCACGGTCGTGGCGCGCGTGAGGCAGAAGCCTCACCACGACCGTGTTGTCTCAACACGGCTGTGGCGCGTCATCCCCAACCTCACGCCACCTACTGCAGTACCGCCTGCGGCCCTAAGCACCTGCAACTATGGCACCTCTGTCATTCACAGTAGTCGCCACCATAGAAGGGTCGCAAGACCGTAGGGAGACAGCAGATCGTATGATGAGAACTCAAGATCACTTAAACATGATCCAACAGACCGATCGCAGCCAGTCCCAGACTGTTTGGAGGAAACGCATGATCCCAGACCGTTTGAGAAGAGCTCACGGTCTCAGACCGTTTAAAGCCACCACAGCAGACCGTTTGGAATCGTGATCATATCAAACTGTTTGGCCGCGAGGGACCAAGCAGCGCAGAGACCGATTGAGGCAGATCGTTTAGGCCATCGCCGAAGACCGTATGGTCACTTGCGTGAGGACCGAATGAGCAATGTTGACCGTTTGCTCTAAAACTGTCAAGACCGTGAGCGCAGGACCGTGCAGGAAAAACCGAGAAGCATCTCACGGTCTCAAGACCGTGAGACCTCTAACGGTCTCTCAAACCGTTTAAGGATGGAAACTGTATGGACCAAGATATTTGGGCAAATTGCAGATCTAACCCAATCCATCCAAGACACATGCCAAGCCTATAAATAGAAGGGTAGAGGCATGGTCTTGGGCATCTATCTTACTACGGCCCAAGGCTGCCGGACTAGGACCAGAGCTGGAAGTCCAGAAGGCTGCTCCACTGCCAGCCCACTTCCACCATTGCTCCGCCATAGTTCCACCTCATTCTACTCGTGTAATCCTGGAGGTAGATACGAGAATCGAGGTGGAGAGACGGACGTCATCAACCACGACAGAGCAGTCTCGGAGACTGCGACAATCTACACCGGGTTGTCACAGATCTACTCTTCTACTCTGACGATGCTTTCATTCTCTCTCTTCTCTTTCCTTGTTGCTCCCTCTATGAGGAGCTAGTAGTTTCATCCACTGGGGCATGGGGACTAGCCCCGCTGCCCATGTTTTGTAATATGTACTAAAATATGTTATCTTTCTGATTCAATACTAAATCATTTCATACATGCTTGAATATTGGTCGCGTTCTTGTATGCATCTATTGTCTTTCGTTACGGTTTGTCTATGACTGCTCTTGGGACTCAAATACCGATTTAGTGTTGATTTCTAGTGTGTATCCACCGCACATCCATTTTGGTATCTAGGAACGCTTCTCGAGGGATGGAGTAAACTCACCTCCATCGTTGCACTTCTGCACTATGAAATGGAATCAGTTGACGTATGGAAGTGCAACCTTGATGGGTTAAGGAACACATTCTGTGGAGGGAGTGGTGCAAGGTATTTGACCATTCGTTTAGGAATGGCTGACATTGCAACACTCCCACGTTTCTCGTAGCTATTTCCTCGAAAAATGGATAGTCTATAAGGATACTAATCGAATTGATGATTATCGCTCGCTTGTTAGTTTTCCGATGCACGTTTCATGAGGTTGAGTAAGGTTCTCTCTTCAGAGACTACATCTCTTCATTGACACGTAGACATGTACCGGATGAGATTTACTCAACCCATGAAGGATGTGTGCATTACTCTTATCCTACAAGACATCGGTATTGTATAACATCCATGTATCTTGCTTGCAAGTCCTGCTATGATTGGTACAGGTACATTACATGTGTAGTGGTGGTGAAAACCTGCATCACCCCAGTGATCCATCATCATTTTCTAATATTATATTTTAATCTTCAAACTAGTTTTTATTCTTGCCTTTGCTTTTGCATGTTTGTCAAATAACTCAAATCAAACTCTTGGTCTTAGATGATTAACTTGGATCGATACGAAATGAGAAAAAGACAATCAGATTCTTAACGTTGTCCTTTGGGTTCGATCCTAAATATGTACTATGATAAGGCTTCCACTCTCTTGTGGGGTTGGAGCATTTATCTAGCACCAGTTGTATGTAAACCTAGAGAGAACATCAACTCCCTAGGGTTTTTGGTGCATATTAGGACTTCCATTGGAAAAGCAATCTTTTGGTGTAAGTTCTAGCTCCATCAAAAAATGGCACCGTTGTCGGGGACAACGGTGTAAGAATCATCTTTTTCAAATTCCGTGTCAATTTAGGTTTCTCCAGGGTTTTCCATTTTCTTTTCAAAAAACCTAAAAAAGTGAAGGACTTAATTTCACATATCTTCTTGAACTTGAGGTGGTTGGTCCAACCTGATAAACCCTTTCTTTGGTTTCAGGTACCAACTCTCTTCAAAATGAAGTAGTCGACACCACCAACTGTTAGATGTCAACTATGTTGTGACTATTCTCATGCATCGATTTACTACTTCAACGTCCCTCCTCACTATGTGATGGCTCTACGTCCAATAATCACGAGTCGTATAGTTGGGAAACTCAAAGCAGCCTCTTCATACAACTATGGATATAACGCAAGTTATAATTCATATCACCCGGGAGTCTACTACGAAAAACCTAACTATGGCAAAATTCAAAGTGTCGACTGCAATGTAGGAGGGAACCTGAAAAACAATGCAAATCAATATTATGATGAGGAGAGATATTATCAACATCAACCCAATGGCTGCAGCGAAGAGCCTTCTTATGGAGATCAACATACATTAATGGAAGAACTACGTGCGTTACAGACGTCGGTGGCTCAACAACTAGCCGATCAGACAGTCGCGACCAAGAAGTTGATAGCCGATCTTGATCAACTTACACAATTTGTCAATGCCTCTGACCAACATGTAGAACAGCCACCAATTTCAACTAAGAACATCCCTGGTCCACATATTGATTATGATGATGATTATGAAATCATGAGGGATATACCTTCTAATGAGTTTCAAGTGTCAATGCAGGGTGAGGAATCATCCTCAGAGCTAATAACTAAACTCGAAGATGATTTCTCCACAACATCACAAGAGAAAGAATCATTTTCTGAGCCAAGGTCTGACTCGGATAATGATTCCTGCACTATGCTCTTAGATGAAATATTGAGTAGCCAATATGGGGATTATCCACAGTCAGGAGATCAATTGGAGATAAACTTCAACACTTACCTACCTTCTGACTTCATAGAACCAGATCCAACTATTGAGGAGCAATTAGCAATGATTGACTCCCTAAATGACAAAATCTCCTCAACTTCAGCTGTCTCATCAATGAAGTCCATAGAAGAAGGGTTTATGTCACAAGAACTCTACACTCCTTCACAGTCAGACTCAGAGGAATACATGACTGATTCAAATAAGGAGATATCTTTTATGCAAGAGACTCAACTAACTCCATTACTGAAACATGATCTGATTTGTCCTTATGAAGAAATTTCTGATCATTCGGGTGATCTAGAAACAAACGTCGAGGATGGGACTGATCAAAATCTTGACTCAAAAATGGATCATGTTATTCTCACTGACCATGATGATGAAAAAGAATCGTGGGAGGAGGATGGGTCTCAAGACGATGAATCTATAACTGATCCTTTCCATGAGATGACGTCCCCAGAGTTACCACCTCTACAAGAAGTCTAGACGGAGCTAGTTCTCGAACAAAAGCATGATCTTTCTATCGAATCTCCTTCTAGTCACTTGAACGAGTTGATAGTGCACTATGAAGAGAAACATGAACCATATCTTGATTTTGGAATGGATTACGATATTTCTGTAGACTCTTGTAATGACAAAAAGGACCCGTGGGAGGACATCGAGCCACAAAGATGTCCTCTTATAGCAACTCATCTCTATGAAGAAGTTCCTCCTGAGCTACCACGTATTCAAGAGAATGAGATACTTCCATCACCTGTACAAAGTTTCATTCTTCCCATAGTGACTCTTCCCGAGCACTTAATAGAACCGGAGGAGTACTATGAAGAAGTACAGGAATAACAACCTGACTCAGAAATGGAGTATTTTAGTCCCAATATCAAAGAAACGGAGTCATCGGGAGATTGTAGTCCTCAAACCATTACATCATGGACTAATCCCTCCCATGAAGAAACGTCATTGGAACCTCTACCTCAGAGTCCCATGATTCCTTTACCCTAGCAAGAGTTCGATCTCTAGGTCAAATCCTCTTCTAGTTACTTGGATGAATTAAGGATGTTCTATGAGGAAAATTCTGAATAAAATTTTGAAAATGATGCTCTATCAATTTCAACATTGATAAAGATGATGATACTTCTCAAAATAACTCCTGTGATGAAGAAACGTCATCCTGGCTACCATATCCTACACAAGAAAATCTAGGTGACGAAATGAAGCCTGAACCGGATCCGCCACCTGATCCAGGACAGGAGGAAGTTCAAGTGGCTGACCCTCAATCAGCTGCTTTGGATTTTGAAGAAAGCAGTTTTACTTTGAACTTCGAGGGCGAGCCACAATTGGAGGACACAATTAGGTATGACTTCAATTATCCACCTAGTTCCCCAGTTTTGACCGCATATATTCCACCTCTCCCGCTGATGGGGGAAGGTCTCTGGTTTCTTCTGGATGGACAAAGAGGTGAAAGAAATGTGCATCCAAGTCGTCCAGAAAATCTATTTGAGTGGCCACAGGTTGTCTGTGCCACTTCCTTGCTCTCAGTTCCGACCCTCATGAAGCATCTTTGTGGGACCTTCTTCCCATTACAAGGACCACCTGGTTAATACTGTGCAACTCTTCCCCTGCATCTCGAAGTTAGTGTTTGCTCGGAAACAAGCAAACTCATAAAGTTTGAGGTGGAGGGTGGGTGGTATGTTTCTCACTCCACCCTCTATCTTTACTATTTTCTGTTTCTCCATTCTAGCTCCTTTTTCATAATTTTTGCCCATTTTCGTAGCCTTCTTAAAATAAAGCCTTTACCTAGTCAGCTTTTGCATTTCGAATCTGCAGTCATCACCTCTTTTCATTGAAATCCTCGAGGAACCTATGCTTAAAACTAACTGATAAATGATTTCATCTTGTATAGTCTATGAACCCTAATGGCATATCCTCCATAAGAATGATAAGCCTCAATAAGTCTGAGATAGATCAAATGCATCACGCTTCTAACTGAATAATGGATCTGCTATATGGAATTCTCATTTGAAGTTCTATCTTGACACTTTTTGAGCAGAGTGTGATGGAGAAAAAGAACCCATCTTATGGAATTGCTAAGCAAATGGCATTATGATCCAAACTCTCTTCTACACTTCTTCCTTCATTTTCATACCCTTCCGCTCATCAATCATGCCAAAGCTTTAAGTTCGGTGTGGCACGCCACACTCCTTTCTAGTGAAAACTAGAACATTGCCAAACTATAAGTTCGGTATGGTGAACCACACCTCCTCCGAACTCTAGGTTCTGTGTGGTAAACCACACCTCTATAAAACTCTAAGTTCGGTGTGGTACACCATACCTCTTTTTCCACTACCGCTTCTTCCATACCCCTCAATACATAACAGGGGCGTATCACCTTCTCTTCTTGATTCAAAGAGTATACAATGATGATTGTGCACATACCGAGGTTGGTGAATCTACCCCGATTCCAAAAAGAGGCTTGGCAGCCCAAATATACAAAAATCCAAAAATACCCTTTCTCCCAAGCCAAGTGAGAATGAATAAAAGCAAGAGTGTGAATAAAAACATCAGAGTTGTGCCTTGAATAAAATTAACTGATAAAGGTCTCGCCCGGCCGGTACATTAGTTGCCCTCACAAAGGCAGATGTGTCGTGACCGATAGTGAGATCCTAAGGATCCAAAAATGACCCCTCACCTCCTCTCGAAAAGGTATAATAGCCAAAAGCCTTAAAGCCAACCTATACACACTTCTGAGTTACCTTTAGAGGAAAAAATTGGGTGTAAGGCTAAGCCAACCAGAGTTGTGCACAAAACACTCAAAATATCTTGATGAATCCACTAGCAATAAGAGTCTTGAAAAAAATTAGAGGAGAGACTCTTATCTCTTGATTACACCCCTACTCTTTCCTTCTCTTAGAATCACCAGCGATGGATCATATACATGTTTGCTCGATTCTGCGGGTCTTTTCAAAGTCTCATAAAACTTTTAAACATGACTGATACATCAGAGAATGAGAAGGAAATACTTCAGTAAAATGAACTCAGAAACGAGGATATGATAAGATGTACTCCATGATCTAAAGAAGCCTTGAGGCTACATCAATCTGAGCCATGAACAAAATTATGATATGACATAAGGATGAGGCAACCACGAGATGAACAATTTCATTGGCGACTATTTTAAGTTTTTCGTTCCTCGGGATGAGCAACGCCTAAGTTTGGTTTGGTGATGAATCCCCCAGATCCATCATCAGTCACCAATTCAAAGGTTTTCTGACATTTTTGCCCTAATTTTGTTTTGCTTCATTTTTTTCAGTTTCATGAAAATTCTGAATTTTGCACGAATATGATGTAATAATGAAAGGAACGAGCTTTATGGCAACTGTCTTAGGCTTTTCCGTTCCTGGGGACAAGCAATGCTTAAGTTCGGTGTGGTGATGAATCCTCTAGATTCATCCTCACAGTCGCCAATTATATATATTATGTGCCTCGTATCGACTGATCTACCCTTGTTTTGATTTACTTTCAGTATCTCTTCGGTTTCATGTAAATAGTGCATTACTAGTTCTAATTACCCTAGTTTCCAGTTTATTTGATCTCATCCTCCCCTAATCATGTTCTCTCTCCTCCTCAGATCATCCTCAACCACTACCAACGTTCATGATCCCTACAGCCTTGACTCTAACGGTCTCCAGACTGTTTGAGCCCATACGGTCTCAAGACCATTTGGGAAACACCATTTGAACCCAAATGGTCTAAAGACTATTTGAGCCCATTCGGTCTCAAGACCATTTGAGCCCATTCGGTCTCAAGACCGATAGGCCAGCAGAGACTGTTTGGAATCTAACTCAAGCCTGTGCAACAAATGATCAAGACCATGAAGTAGAGCCTCTGCCACGGCTGTGTTGAACGGCCACGGCCGTGTTCCATTGTCTTCGCCATGACCGTTTGGTGAGGTCACGGTCGTGGTGGATCATCCTTAGCACCTGAACTTTCTCACTCGCCATGACCGTTGTGATCAGCAACGCCCATGCTCCATAGCCCCGGCCATGACCGTGTTGTCACGCCACGGTCATGGCGCACCACCATCAGAGCCTAAGTCTTCACCCGCCATGCTCATGCAAGGCAGCACGGCCGTGAGGCAGCAGCCTCACCATGAATGTGTTGTCTCAACACGGCCGTGGCGCGTCATCCCCTACCTCGTGCCACCTACTGCAGCCTGTGGCCCTAAGCACCTACAACTGCGGCGCCTTCGTCATTCACAATAGCCGCCACCATAGAAGGGTCGCAAGACCGTAGGGAGGCAGCAGACCGTATGGCCGAGGACTCAAGATCGCTTAGACGTGATCCAGCATACCGATCACGGCCAGTCCCAGACCGTTTGGAGGAAACGCACGGTCCTAGACTGTTTGAGAAGAGATCACGGTCTCAGACCGTTTACAGCCACCACAGCAGACCATTTGGAATCGTGATCATGCCAAACTGTTTGGCCGCGAGGGACCAAGTAGCGTAGAGATCGATTGCGACAGATCGTTTAGGCCATCGCCGAAGACCTTATGGTCACTTGCGTGAGGACCGAATGAGCAACGTTGACCGTTTGCTCTAACTCTGTCAAGACCGTGAGTGCAGGATCGTACAAGCAAAATCGAGAAGCCTCTCACAGTCTCAAGACCGTGAGGCCTCTCATGGTCTCTCAAACCATTTAAGGATGGAAACCGTATGGACAAGATATTTGGGCAAATTGCAGATCTAACCCAATTCGTCCAAGACACATTCCAAGCCTATAAATAGAAGGGTAGAGGCATCGTCTTGGGCATCTATCTCACTCCGGCCCAAGGTTGTCGGACTAGGACCAGAGTCGGAAGTCCAGAAGGCTGCTCCACTGCCAGCCCACTTCCGCCATTGCTCCGCCATAGTTCCATCTCATTCTACTCGTGTAATCCCAGAGGTAGACATGAGAATCGAGGCGGAGAGACGGACGTCATCGACCACGACGGAGTAGTCCCGGAGACTGCGACGATCTACACTGAGCTATCACAGATCTACTCTTCTGCTCCGACGATGCTTTCTTTCTCTCTCTTCTCTTTCCTTGTTGCTCCCTCTATGAGGAGCGAGTAGTTTCATCCAATGGGGCACAGGGACTAGACCCGTTGCCCATGTTTTGTAATCTGTACTAAAATATGTTATCTTTCTGATTCAATACTAAATCATTTCATACATGCTTGAATATTGGCTGTGTTCTTGTATGCATCTATTGTCTTTCGTTGTGGTTTTTCTACGACTGCTCTTGGGACTCAAACACCGATTTAGTGTTGGTATCTGGTGTGTGTATCCACCGCGCATCCATTTCGGTATCTAGGAATGCTTCCCAAGGGATGGATTAAACTCACCTCCATTGTTGCACTTCCGCACTATGAAATGGAATCAGTTGACGTACGGAAGTGCAACCTTGATGGGTCGAGGAACACATTCTGCAGAGGGATTGGTGCAAGGTATTTGACCATTCATTCGGGAATATCTGACATTGCAACACTCCCACGTTTCTCATAGCTATTTCCTTGAAAGAGGGATAGTCTATAAGGATACTAATTGAATTGATGATTATCGCTCGCTTGTTAGTTTTTCGATGCACGTTTCACAAGGTTGAGTAAGGTTCTCTCTTCGGAGACTACATCTCTTCGTTGACACGTAGACATGTACCGGATGAGAGTTACTTAGACCGTGAAGGATGTGTGCATTACTCTTATCCTACAAGACATCGGTATTATATAACATCCATGTATCTTGCTTGCAAGTCCTTCTATGATTGGTACAGGTACAATACATGTGTAGTGGTGGTGAAAACATGCATCACCCCAGTGATCCATCATCATTTACTAATCTTAGATTTTAATCTTCAAACTAGTTTTTATTCTTGCCTTTGCTTTTGCATGTTTTAGGTTAAATAACTCAAATCAAACTCTTGGTCGTAGATGATTAACTTGGATCGATACGAAACAAGAAAAAGACATTCAGATTCTTAACGTTGTCCTTTGGGTTCGATCCTAAATCTATACTATGATAAGTCTTCCATGCTCTTGTGGGGTTGGAGCATTTATCTAGCACCAGTTGTAGGTAAACCTAGAGAGAACATCAACTCCCTAGGGTTTTTGGTGCATATTAGGACTTCCATTGGAAGAGCAATCTTTTGGTGTAAGTTCTAGATCCATCAGTATTAATGCAATATCTTTTCCGAAGGTTAGCTTTCGCACCTATTCTTTATTTTTCAGTTGGCCTATGCTTATATGTTCAGGTAGGCTTAAGACTTTAGATGTTTTCCTCTTTCTCCTGAACTCCTCTCCCACAATTGTCATAAGAACAATGTTGCCCTTTTTGGGATTCTGACTTTAAGTCAGGTGGTTTTGTGAGTTTCCATTCAGGATTGGAGGTGTATAAGCCTGGCTTCAAGATTCTACTTATAGGCACGACATATCTGCATTCATGAGTACAGCAATATACCGGCTGTGTGGAAACTTTTTGGCATCTTTTGGGTACAACTCTCATTATTTTTTTCTTTCTTTTTGGATTTTTACATCTCCATTTAGGCTTGGGTATGAGGGATTTTACTTGGTCTTCTAGGTGTCCAAGCCTCTTTTAGATATGCTTTGAAGAGGGCAGTTGTTTCCCTTTCTACGGAGATACGGATTTTCTCTAGTCTCTGAGGTGAGGGTGGTTGGTCAGGAGAATGACTAGGTGAAGTTCTCTAGTCTCCGAGGGTTTCATGAGTTAAGGTTGTCACATTTACAATGTCTTATTGCAAGAATGAGGTAGATTAGTATTGCTATGACATGTTTTACTCGTATATGCATGTATATATTGCTCATGTATTTCTCTCTAAGAGGGCTGAAACACTACAATCAGAAAATTTAGCAAGAGAGGAGGCGCGCTTTTAAATTTTAGAGGTAGTTTAATTCAAATTTCGAAAATTTCATCAAAAATTTTAGAGGTAAAAAGATGGTAAATGTACCTCTATAGCCCGTTTATGACTCCTCCCCCAAACTTATCCTACACCATGTCTCGAGGTGTCAAAATTTGAGCATGCTGTATAAACGGGTTTTCTTTATTTGTTTTTATTGTTGGTGGTGGAGGCCCACTTGGACTCGAGGAGCATGCTTGCGTATATTCCTCTTAGTGTGTGGTATTGTTCATATTGCATGTTTTCCACCTTGAAGCCAATAATGGATATGGCCACCATCCAGGATAGACAGAAGAAGTTGCAATTGTTTGATAGGGGCACCTGTTGGGGGCTCCTGTGGCAGAATTGCGTCTTCTTGAAGTCTTTGCCTGTCAAATGGTCGCACCCTCTGCAGTGACTTCGTATCATGTCGACGATAGCCTCGGTGCATGTGTTTACCTTTTCTTCTGTTGGTGTCTTTGTTGTTGTCATATTAGTCTTCTTATTAAGTGTGAAGGATGTGTGAGAGCTGTTATAGAGTAAAACAGTCCTCCTGAGGATGTTGACATGCCGCAAAGTCCAATGATTATCGTGAAGAATAGGCAGGAAGATGTGATCTAGTGGGGACATCGCCAGATGTTGTTGCAGCTGCTCCTTCTCTCCTGACATTTTGCCCTTTAGGATGTCATCTACCAGTTGAAGTATGCCATGTGGGCATTTGGCATGGTGTCGCCTAGTATCGCCTGGTAAGCTGACATCGTACTTACAAAAAGGTATCCTCCTATTTTCAGCATTTCTCAGAGGTCGTCTTTTAGCACACAGATGCCATCTCTCTTGAAGATGACATCTCCCAGCGAATCATCTTCTTTCAAAGAACTCATAATTATAGTTAGTTCTTCCAGGGATAGACTAAAGCAGCTCCATCTATCAAAATTCTTGAAAGATGGCGTGATTTCTCCTTTCGGTCCGTCTGGTCTATCATTTCCCAGATCTTCTTCTTCAACCTCTCCTTCCTCAGGTTGTTCTCTTGGAGGTTGATTTTCAGGGACTTCTGCTACTGGAGGCTATTTTGGTTCTTCATCTGACGTATGTTTTGTAGCTTCTCCAGAGCTATCATGCCAACCTTCTTTCCATGTTGTAGCCCTTGCTGGTTCAGTTGGATCAACCCACACGGTCTTTAGTTGTTCCCTCCAAGAGACCTTTTCAGGTAGGGGGGTTTCCATGTGAAGCCTACGGGGTACAGCTTCTGCAGGCATCATCAGATCGTTGAAGAACAGGAGATCATAGATGACCTCCATAGCATACATACCCCTCATTCCATGTAGGTATTCATTATTTAAATCCTCCAGGGGAATGCTTTTGTTGATGGCCTCCATCATGCGTAGTACTATGAAGGTGCAATCCCCCGAACTAGCCTCTTCTTGGAACTTGTTACTAGCATCCTTGATAGCTCGTTGTAGGCACAGAGGTATCTTTAAAGCGTCTTTTGTGTCCTTCCTCTTATAAACCAATGAGGTGTTGTCCAGTTCAGCTGCACAGCAATTGAGCACCATCATTTTCCGCTCATACAGATCGATGACTATTAATGCCCAATGCTTTGTATTCCTTATGGGAAGCACTACGTGTCTTGTTTCCTTCCGCCAGACTGCTGCCTTCAGTTTGGCTACATCTTCCACCTTGTAGTCTTCATTATAGAGGAGGCTGGCTAGATGTGTTGTCCTGTTGAAAACTGACTACGGCTTGTCCGAGTGTAGGAATTCTTCCAGGAGGGTAGCATAGAGTACCTTGAATAGTCTTTTGTGTACTCGCACCTTCTTCTTGAATATTCCTTGAAAGTGGTCTCTGGATAGACGTCTACCCTTGTTGTTATATAATATGTCTGACCTAGGCAGGTCGTCACTGAGGACATCTGCCAAGATGTGGGCGTCTCTGCATGTGATCTGTGATACCGTAGTCATGTCCATATCTTTCATCTTGAAAGGTAGAGGGGGAGTTGCTCCCAGTGTTTCTACTTCAACTGGTGAAATCCACTCCCTGGTGGGCTCATTTGTGAAAAAGGTTGCCAGCCCGCCATCCTCATCATCGGATGTTCCTTCCTGTGTCAAGGGTGTCAAAGTTTCCTCTATTATCGGCATTGCCTTGGCCACTTGTTCAGCCACCTTGTGCAACAATTGTGTGGTGACCCCAGGTTTGGCTACCTCTGAGGAGGCTTTGGCAGCTATGTTGTCTTTGACATGACTCTCCTCAGAAGTTTGCCCTAACTTGGCTTCTGCCATCATTTTCAGGGTCGCCTCCATCTTCCCATCATAGAGATAGTTTCTATGATCATGATGTGGTTGGAATAGGAGGAACTCGCTGCTCTCCTCGAGTCCGGCCCCCCGCTCAGCTAGCATTTTGTCGAGATATGCCACTCCTGTTGCGCTAAGTTTGATGACCACTTCTTCTCGATGTGCAGCAACAATCTTCTCTTCTATCATCATTGTATGCGTAGGCAGTGAGAATTGAGGCTCTGCTAGCTTCCCACCATCTTCTGCTGCTTCGTCTTGACCTTCCTCTGGATTCTAGTTGAGGTTGAGCCCCCTTGACGATGTTGCATTTTTCTTTGTTTGTTTGTCGTTGTGGGAGATCGACTGATGTGGTGGCTCATTTCTCTTTGGCTCAGCTACAGGTGCCGCCTTTGTGTTGGCACTTCCTTCTTTTGGCGTGCCCGGTCCTATGCCTACTCCTCCTACATTGTCATCGTCATTGTCGTCGTGGCTAGAGGGGCTAGCTGAGGAGTGTGTCGGGCTTGCTGAGCGATTGGTCTTTCTTTTCTTTTATCGGTTCTCGAGTTCTTCGTGTTCCTTTTCAAGCTTCCAGCGGTCTTCTTCTAGTCGTTGACGCTCTTCTTCGAGGTTATCCATATCTGCGTCATAACTCCGACGCATGTGCCCGTTGTCGGCTCGGATGGTATGCCTCTCCTTTTGCAGGTCTTCCATTTTGTCTTTCATTTTCTTTAGCATTCCCATCATCATCCATTGGTTGCTTACAACTTCTTGGAGGAAGTCAGGGAGTGCTTTTTGTTGGCTAAATTGGACATTATTATAATCCCATTGTTTTGATGATGACAAACATTTCTTTCTTGTGGTTTTCACTTGCTATTTGAGTGTTTCAGGGACAAGCATATAAGGTGGTGGATAGAAAATATTTTGAAGATCAATTTGCTAAAATTACTTTATTTTCATGATTGTAATCAAATGTAAAAACTTGTACAAGTATATAATGTACAAGTACTTCGATATCATGTAAATCAAGCGCTTTGATCTTTCCTATCCACTCACGACACTTAGATAGGTCATCCCCCAAGATAGTATCACAATTGCACATTGATACACACACTTAGTAAATGAATACATTGAATCAATGATATTCTCGGTCAACAAATACTTCGACAGAGACACTCTCAGTCGACAAACTCCACGACCGAGAATAGACCCTCCTAGCTGTTAGACTGAGTTAGAAAAGTGGTTGGGAGTTGTAATCAAATGTTACAACATATTGACTCAGACTCCCACTCGGCCGACAAATTTCTCGACCGAGAAACTCTCGGTCGACAAATACTTTGATCGAAAATAGTTCTGTCTGCACTTTTCAGAACTAATCAACTAGTTGTTACAAATGTAATTAGTGAATAACTAATGGCTAGTTGAGCACTAAGACCACCCTAGAAGGTTTCTAGAATGTCTCCAAGCATTAGCAAACCACTTCTACAAATAGGACAGCCATAGGACACCTCAAGATACAACTTGCATACACAATTACACTTGAGATTCAATCATTGTGAGCAAACAAGCTCAGCTACACTTGCAATCTATTTTCTTTGAGCTCTACATTAGTGTCCTATAGGCTGATATATCCTATCCACTATACATCCACGTCCATCCACTTTGGTTAGGAGATCAAACACTTGATATAGGATCAAAGCGATGTACTCAATTGGTAACATTGTTTCTTTCTTCCAATCTTGTTCTTTTTATTGTATTTTGTTCTCCTTTGCTACTCCTAGGTTGGAGGTTGTGGAAAGGAGGTTTTTGGAGCTTCTTTAGGTGGTGAAGTTAGCTCAGAGGACTTTGTACTACTTCTAGAAGGTCTCAACGGGAAGATACTTCAAGGAGGAAGGCTACTTCAAGGGGGTTCAAGTGAAGGCTTCTTCAAGGTTGGTGAGACGACTTCGGGTGAAGGTTGTCCAAAGGGTTTGGGAAGGTATTTGTAATTTTTTGTAACATCCTTGAGAAGGTAATAAAATTCAAATTCTTTCAAAATCCCAATTGGAAAAATTGGGTAGTGGACTGACTCCCTTAGTTTTTGCTAAGGGTGGAACCACTCGAAATGCATGTGTCTCCGTCTCCAATATTTTTGTGGTTTCTTGGTTGAATTAATTTTAAAATTATCATAAAACCCTATTCACCCCCCCCTCTAGTAGTTTTTCAATTGGCATTAGAGCAGGATTCAAGGAGCTCTAATCGAGTCTTGAAGAAAATGGGTGATGGAGTACTAAACAACCTCAACTTGGAAGGAACACTTGTGGCTCGACCTCCACCATTTGATGGAACCAACTACACCTATTGGAAAAAGAGGATGCAAATCTATTTCCAAGGAATCAACTGGGATCTTTGGAGAATTGTTTCAAATGCCTATGATCTTCCTCAAACCAAATATGCTACATGGGATGCAAACACGGTGAGATTAGCCCAATTGAATGCAAAAGTTGTAAGTATCCTTTATTATTCAATTTCCGTATGTGAGTTCAATAGAATCTCTAATTGTGAAACTACATATGAAATATGGCATAGACTCTCTATTACTTATGAAGGAATTGTTCAAGTAAAAAATTCCAAAATGGGCATGCTTAAACAAAAGTTCGAACAGTTTCGTATGGAACCATATGAGTCTATTAGTGAAATGTATGCAAGTTTTCTTCTATTGTTAATGAGTTGAATGCATTAGGTAAAGCCATTAGTGAAGAGGATCAACTATCAAAGATTGTTAGGTGCTTTCCTCCAAAGTACAAACCAAAGGTGATGGCCATTGAAGAAGCCAATGATCTCACTACATTAAGGATGGAACAACTCATTGGCAACTTGGAGGCTCAGGAAGCTACCCATGAAGAAGAAGAAAGATTGGCGGCTGAACACAAGAAGGAGAAAAGAAAAGACATTGCATTCAAAGCATCAACCAAGACTAGTCATGACACAAGTGAAGAAGATAGTGAAGAAGAAACTCTCATTGTAAATGGTAAGCAGTATAGAAGTTTTAAAACTAACAAAACTTCTAGTGTTTCTTCCTTCAGGTGCTTTGAATGTGGAAAAAAGGGACACTTAAAAGGAGATTGTCCCAAACTTAAGAAGGGAAAGAAATCATCTCACAAGAAGAAAGAGAAAGCCTACAAAGCTTCATGGGACGATTCAAGTGATGATAGTGAAGATGGAGAAAAAGAAGTAGAGTGCCTTATTGCTACAACAAATGAAGAAGAAGAAGAGGTAATCCGTTTTTATTTATCTAAAGAAGATTTAGTTTCTAGCATTGAGGAATTACATGATAAATATATTGATTGTAAAAAGAAACTAAAAAGAGTTACTAAAACTAATGAGGATTTGTAAGAACAATTAGATGATCTTGCTTCTGAAAAGGAAAGTATTATTTCTGAAAATTCTTCCTTGAAATCATCTTTTAATGATTGCAATACAAAATTGCTCTCTTGAGACAAATTATAATTTGCTTTGTCAAGAAAAGGTTGAATTGCTTGCAAAATTGAAAGATCTTCAATCACAACCTATCTTGTGTACTCATCTAGATTATGATACTATTGCTAAATAAATAGATACTTTATCATCTGATCTAGATAAAGCAAAGTTAGATATCAAAAAGAAAATGGATGAGATTGCAAAGTTACAAAAAGAAATTAGTAGCTTGAAAAATAATGTTATTCTTGATAAGATCCTAAAAGATTATTCTGGTTAGATTGGAAGAAGAGTACTAGGTTATAAGACCAAAAGTAAATCCTATCAAAAACCTAGAATAAGAAGGACACAAGTGCCCAAGACTAAAGTTATGTATGTGCCTAAAGACAATATTGTTAAGAAGAGAAATGAAATTGATTCTATATGTTGTCATTACTTGTACATCTTGAACATTATTCATTCTCCTGCCCATACAAGGAAAAGGATTTTGATCTAGTTTGGGTTCCCAAAACCTAGAGATTTGAATATGATTAGTTGAGATTTGACCTAAAATGTTACTTTGATATTCAAATGTCTTATCTCAACTAAACTGAGCTTTAAATTGCATATTTCTATAAAGTTCTATTGGAAGTGATCTATGTTTTTATAACTACTAAAAATAGTACAAAAACAATCCTGGTCGACAAAATCTTCAATCGAGACAATGTCAATCGAGAAAATTGTCGACCGAAGTAGTTTCTATCTCTAACCTATAGAAATCTGGAAAAAGAGTAACCATGCCAGTCGAAAAAGACTTCGATCGAGATAAATTCGATTGAACATTTATTGGACTGAATTTTAACTGATAAAATTGGAGATACAACAACCTTCTCGGTCGAAAAGCATGTCAACCAAAAAGAAGTCGGTTGAGAAGGAGTTCGACCGAATAAGGTTCTGGAAAACCTGTTTAACTAGTTCAGTTTGCTATAAACTTGCTATAAATTTGGTATAAATGAAAATTGATTGGAAATTATGAATGAATCATAAATCTTGGAGACAACTCTCAAATCACATATTGATAATTTTCATCATGATCTATATGTTGATTCTTGATATCCTTATGAAACATACTATAAATTTACTAGTTATGTAACCAAAAACTATATGCAAATAGAAACCGAAAATGTTTTCTTAAAATCAATGCACACATTGTAAAACCTTCAATTACTATGATTAAGCATGTTCATTTACATGGTTTGTCTTATATTTGAAAATTGATGAACCATGATTGATCAAGAAAAAGATACTTCCTTGATAAATCTTCCTTAAAAGGTATCATTCTCTACATTGTGTATCTTAAAACTGGAAAATGTGATGATTTGAGTAAGTTTAATCAAGAAATTATGAATATGCTTCTATTGCTCTATCATGATCATTGTGTTATGGATATGCCTTTACTATTTCACCATGATCATTGTGTTTCATCTTTTACTTGGTTTACCTAAAATAATCTTTGATCTATATATATAAACCATGAATGGATATTGTTTTCAAAATGATCATAGTGATTCAGCTCATTATACATAAAGATGATGTCATCATTGAAAATGCCATTTTTTCATTAAGGTAAATCTCTATGGCACAAATGCATCTTGACATATTATTTAAATGATTATCATGTTCTTAGCTTATGGAAAATGATATCATCCTTGTTATACATGAATACTTTTTATATGATACTCTGTAAGCTATGTTTCATTTATTCAATCAAGTGGATCATTGTGAATGCTAAAATTGAAAATCTGCAGAATTTGCCTCTCGGTCGAAATAAAAATAAACCGAGGGTCACCTAGGTCAAAGTCAAGGTCGACCTAAAATAAGCTTGACAAAATGCTTAATTGTAAATCATTTCCTTGCACTCAATCTTAGTATATTGAAATCAAGATTTTAGTACATCGCTCTCATAAAAGGTTAAATTATTATGATCTAATGCTTATTATGACCTTAGAATCCTTAAATTATCTTGATTATAAGATTAAGGGGGAGCTCAAAAAAACTATCTTGACTATAAGATTAAGGAGTTCACAAAATAGTGTAAACATCATAAAGAAATTTTGAAACTAGTTATGACCTTAGTATCTTTAAAGTAATCTTGGTTATGAAAATAAAGGAGCCTACAATATTTATGAATATAATGTATATCTTGTCCTTAATAGAATTCTCTAAACAAATTAGGGTTTAACATCATGTGTATTTGGTTAGAGATACATTCATTGATTCTACTATAAGCTTAAAAGAATCTCATATCATTTTAGGGCTTAACATCCCTTGTAAATGGTTGAGAAACTATTAAATATATTCATGAGCTTAAAGGATTCTCATGTCATTTTCAAGGCTTACCATTCCTTGTAAAATAGATGAGAAATCAAAACAATTATTCCATGAATCTAAAAGGATCTCATATCATTTCAAGGCTTAACATCCTTTGCAGATGATTGAGAAACAAATTGTGGCTAAATTTGACATAAAAATAAGTGGCTTGCATTGAGTATCAAATTATCAAATTAAGGGGGAGAAATAAAATTCATAATTAATGATTAGCTTGGTTATCTTTTTGAAATGACGAAGGGGGAGAAATAATATAAAATCAATAACATAAAGTAAAATGAGTTTCATAATATCTCATCTAGCATCATACTTGCAAATAAGAGAATGGATATAAAAGGTAAACTCCAGGTATGAAACTTATATGATTTATATTTCCTTGTTTTATATTTTGGAAATGGTTGTCATCTTCAAAAAGGGGGAGATTGTTGGCTAAATTAGACATTATTTTAATACCTTTGTTTTGATGATGACAAACATTTCTTTCTTGTGGTTTTAACTTGTTATTTGAGTGTTTCAAGGACAAGCATATAAGGTGGTGGATAGTAAAGACTTTGAAGATCAATTTGCTAAAATTGCTTTATTTTCATGATTGTAATCAAATGTAAAAACTTGTACAAGTATATAATGTACAAGTACTTAGATATCATGTAAATCAAGCACTTTGATCTTCCCTATCCACTCACAACACTTACATAGGTCATCCCCCAAGATAGTATCACAATTGCACATTGATACACACACTTAGTAAATGAATACATTGAATCAATGATATTCTCGGTCGAAAAATACTTCGACCGAGACACTCTCGGTCGACAAACTCCTCGACCGAGAATAGACCCTCCTAGCTATTAGACTGAGTTAGAAAAGTGGTTGGGAGTTGGAATCGAACGTTAAAACATATTGACTCAGACTCCCACTCGGCCGACAAATTCCTCGACCGATAAACTCTCGGTCGACAAATACTTCGACCAAAAATAGTTTTGTCTGCACTTTTCAGAATTAATCAACTAGTTGTTACAAACACAATTAGTGGATAACTAATGACTAGTTGATCACTAAGAACACCCTAGAAGGTGTCTAGAATGTCCCCAAGCATTAGCAAACCAATTCTATAAATAGGACAGCCATAGGACACCTCAAGATACAACTTGCATACACAATTACACTTGAGATTCAATCCTTGTGAGCAAACAAGCTGAGCTACACTTGCAATATGTTTTCTTTGAGCTCTACATTGGTGTCCTATAGGCTGATATCTTCTATCCACTATACATCCACGTCCATCCACTTTGGTTAGGAGATCAAACGCTTGATATAGGATCAAAGCGTTGTACTCAATTGGTAACATTGTTTCTTTCTTCCAATCTTGTTCCTTTTATTGTATTTTATTCTCGCTACTCCTAGGTTGGAGGCTGCGGAAAGGAGGTTGTTGGAGCTTCTTCAGGTGGTGAAGGTAGATCGTAAGACTTTGGACTACTTCTAGAAGGTCTCAACGGGAAGCTAATCCAAGGAGGAAGGCCACTTCAAGGGGATCTTGAATTTACTTTAAGTGAAGGTTGCTTCAAGGTTGGTGAGATGACTTTGGGTTAAGATTGTCCAAAGGGTTTGGGAAGGTATTTGTAATTTTGTGTAACATCCTTGAGAAGGTAATAAAATTCAAATACTTTCAAAATCTCAATTGGAAACAATTGGGTAGTGGACTAACTCCCTTTGTTTTTCTAAGGGTGGAACCACCCTAAATGCCTGTGTCTCCTTCTCCAATATTTTTGTGGTTGCTTGGTTGAATTGATTTTAAAATTATCATAAAACCCTATTCCCCCCCCCCTCTAGTGGTTTTTCACTTTTGTCCTTTCATCAATGACGTGTACCTGCGTCGTTAATGCAGACAGATAAGAAGAAATGGTGGTATTTATTGTATTGGTTTGATGCATGTGTTCCCACATTGCATCAAACCTTGTACCTAAGGAACCTTTGAAGGAAGGTGCTTGATGGTGCTGCTAGTGCAGCTGATGCTCCATGTGCGTCATTGAAGAGCTTTGCACCGTAGGTTGTAGAGGCAGTGGTGGTGGACCTTGTTCTTTCTCCTTTGGCTTGTCTAGTGGGTCCACCTCTGCTCCACTGATTCCCGTATCCGGTATGGCCTTAAAGCCTTGTCCTTCTGGCTCTTCCTTCAGTTTGTTTTCGGGTTGTGGTTTGGCTACTGTGGCCTTCTCTTTCTCCACCTCTGGCTCTACATGAGTTGTTTCTTTGTGTGGCTTGATAGGTGTGGGTTCTGGAATTCCCGTTGCTACTTCTAGAGCTGGAGCTATGGGGGTGGGTTGTTCTGTGGTTTTCTCCCTCACGGTTCGCAGAGCAGTTGTTTCTGCTGTCTTCTTTTTCTCTACTGCCAACTTCTTCCGCGGCTCCGTGCTCTTCTTATTTTCTAATTCAACTGGGGCACTTCTTTCTCCAGGTGTACTTATTTGGTATGTATTCGTGTTGGCCTGCAGTGCCCCAGAGCACATCTTTTTTATGTCAACCTGTGTGGGCCGCAGCTTGTGGGTGTCATAGAGTGCCATTTATAGAAGGGGGAGTAGTCTTTTTTACCATCTTTGTTTGAAGTACAGCTTCTCCCCCTTATGTGTCAGGATACCAGTGCTGATAAGAACTTTATGTCTATTCTTTGTTGTCCCTCCATTTCTTTATATCTCTAGACTTCTCCTTCACCCATGAAGTGTTCGTTGATCTTTGTTATTAGGCCGCCCATGCAGTACACATAATTCCTCTTTGCATCCCCACCTATAGCTATTGATAAATGGTCAATTAGTATCTTCCCGATATTAACTGACTTCCTATTTATCATCGACCAGATCAGGAACAGATCTCCCTAGCTAATTGTTCCTGTTTCTGACCTCACATGAATTGTGTGGGCAGTTATTTTCTGCATTGTGCGGATCAAGCACAATGTAATTAGCGAGGCCTTGGAGTTCTTTGAACTGTGCTTGTCCTCCCCAGTTATCTCTTCCCACATTTCATTACTTTCATAGGTGGCGACTTCTTTATTGCTTGGGGTAGATGAACAGGCATGGGCTTCTTGCTCTGTATCGGTGAATATTATGTTCAGCGTTTCTTCTGTGATTATGTGAGGATCGCCCCCTAGCCTTACTTGTATTTGATAATCTTCACCTCCTACCTTTCATGTTTTGCTACTGGTAGCGACCTTCTTAAGCGAAGATAAGAACTATGTGGTCAACTTCTTATAGGATTTCATCTCTGGTATGCATAAGGCACGTAGGTTTGCACCTTCCAGGAATTTTACCATCCTGTCGTAGATTCCCATCTTTTTGAAATCTTTTACGTCCAAGTAACGGGTAGGGCAGAACTCCTTGTTTTAGTACATCCATTCGTAGGTAGACTGGTGCACGGCATTCTTGGGAATGAACGGGGGTTCTCCGGATTGTGCAGATGTCTCCCCCATGACCTCCTTAGCTTTACATACCCCCTCCTTATTTAGTTTTTCAGCATCTAGTGGCTTTGCCTTCTTGCTGCCCTTGGTTTCCTTGGGTGCAACTTTTCTTTTCTTTCCTTGTACTCGGCTTTTTGACTCTCCTAGTTGGTACTTGGAGGTCTCAGTATGCCCAGTCTATTTAGTTTCTTGTGGGGAGTCTTCCTGTGGCATCTTCCTCAATATCCTTTCATATTGTTCCAACCTCAGTTGTATCGCCACATGTTTGGACACTAGTAGAGAAGTATCCCTCTTCAGTGTTGTCGTTAGGTCGTTCACTATCTTCTCTACTTCCTTCAGGGAAGTAGCCTTCTGGTACAGGGGGCTCTATTGCTTGGAGAAGTCATTCAGCAAGTTTTTCAATGAATTAGTATCTAGTTGATTTTAACGAAAATTACCATTATTGCAAATATATGCATAATGTATTTCTTGCACAGGGTAGGTGTTCAATAAATTATTAAGTGTCATGTTCAAGAGTGTGCATAGAGACCGCGGTCACGGATTTGTTGGTAACTCATATGACACCGCAGTCACGGTCTTTGAAAGAGATCGCGATTGTGGTGTAATGACAAGGGATCGCGGTCGCGGTGTAATGACAAGGGATCGTGGTTGTGGTTTCCTGAGTAAGGACCACGGTCGCAGTTTACTAATTAGGAACCACAGTCACGGTCATAGGTGTGGTTGTAGTCTTCTTTCTTGTTATGGTCAGACGCAGTTCAGGGGATCGCGACCTAGAGTAGCATTCTTCTACACCGCGACCCGCGGTGGAATTGGTAGTTGGAGTGAACATCACAGCCGGTGTTAGGGTTTTTATGAGCACACTGTGGTCGCAGTTGTAGAGGTGATGACCGCGAGCTGCGGTCTTTCATCTTCTGACTGTTCCAATTCTTCTCACTATCTCGGTGATCTATTCTTTGTTCTTGCCGGTAGAAGTTGTCCCATTATTAATGTTTTTAGGGTTTTTATTTGTTAATTGCAAATTTCGCCATAAGGCGGTTAGGGTAAAAGGGAAACTTAGGCAATCCGTCGATGGGGTGACTTATGGCTTTAAGAGATAAAATGGGAAGAATTGGTTCAGGCGACGGATTAAATCGGAGGCAGCAAGGTGATTCATCGATTTAGAAGTGCAAAGAGGGTTTTCCTGTTACCTTTTTTATGGTTGTGATGGCAGAATCGAACACGGTGTGGAATCGAACACAGTGGCATCAAACATGGTAGAATCGGCCTTGCTGCGGCGGCAGGTCATCAATCGTGGTTAGAGCAGAGGTTAGGATTTATCTTAGACTCGGGAAAGCTAGGAGTGAAAATAGTCTAAGATGTGAGGGTTTAAGGATAAATATACTAATGTAACTGTGACTAAATAGTCAAAAAGGGTGGTGGAAAATCGTGGTCGTGGTGATCACAAGGAAGGACCACGGTCGCGGTATGCTATGAAGCACAACCGCGGTCGCAGTTTTCCACTGAATCAAAGACGACCTCAGGTCACGGTTGAGGTGCTAGGTAGCGCGTATCGTGGGTCGCGGTCTAACGTGATCACGGTCTAGACCACGATTAGATTAAAACAAATGTTGTTTTCTTAGGTAAATCATGAAATACTCAAAAGAAGATGGATATGTACATCGCTTAAAAGAGAAGGAAACTAAACAAAGCGAAAAAGTAAGAGAAAATAAAGCTTAAGAAAAAAAGGGTAAAAACTTGGGTTGCCTCCCAAGAAGCGCTTTCTTTAAAGTCTCTCAGCTAGACTACATAAATCTTCACTCCTTGGGTCCTACAGTTGGGTGTGGCAACTCTTGATTCCTTTCCTCATTTGGTTGAGTTGGTTCCTCCAAATTGATCTCGGATCTTCTCACAAAGGCTTCATATTTGTAAAATATTTTTACCCTGTGGCCATTGACCTTGAAGATACCAATCTTCTCTCCTTGAATTTCCATCATTCTTGATGGATAAATCTTTACCACAGAGAATGGGCCTGACCATATTGTTCTAAGCTTCCCAGGGAAGAGTCTAATGCTAGAATTGAAGAGAAGTACTTTGTCTCCTTCACGAACATCCTTGTTCTTTAGGTGGGTGTCATGCCACACCTTAGTCCTTTGTTTGAAGATCCTCACATTCTCGTAGGTATGTAATCTTAGCTCCTCGAGCTCCTGTATCTGTAGAAATCTTTTCTGACCTACCTTTTCCAGGTCCATATTCAGAAACTTAATCGCCCAAAGGGCCTTATGTTCGAGCTCTAGAGGTAAATGGAAGGACTTGCCACAGATTAATCTATATGGCGTTGTGCCTATGGGTGTCTTAAAGGCTGTCCTATAAGCCTAGAGAGCATCGTCAAGCTTCGTGGACCAGTCCTTTCGAGTGCGGCTAACAATTTTTTCTAGAATATGCTTAATCTGCCTATTAGATACCTCTACTTGTCTAGAGGTTTGAGGGTGATAGGGTGTAGCAACTTTGTGTTTTACCTCGTACTTCTTTAGTAGCACCTCAAACTGCTTCTCTCCAAAATGTGACCCCCATCGCTTATCACAGTGTGAGGCACCTCGAAGCGTGGAAAAATGGTTTTCTCAAATAGCTTAATCACATATTTAGAGTCACACGTTTGGGTAGCTATAGCCTCTACCCATTTCGACACGTAGTCAATAGCCACTAAAATATACTGATAACCTTTTGATGAGGGTAAAGGACCCATGTAGTCTATCCCCCAAACATCAAAGATTTCTACTTCTACCCAGTCGGCCATAGGCATCTCGCTCCTCTTACTAATATTTCTGGTTAGTTGGCATTCCTTGCAAGCTTTTACAAAACATGTTGCGTCTTTGAACATGGAGGGCCAGTAAAATCCTGATTGAAGCACTTTTGCAGTTGTTCTTTCCCCATTATGATGCCCTCCATATGGTCAAGAGTGGCATTCTCTTAAGATCAGTGGGACTTCCTCCTCTAGTATACATCTTCTATACAAACTGTCAGAACATCTCTTAAATAGCAGTGGGTCATCCCAATAATAGTTTTTGACATCAGAGAAAAGATTCTTTTTTTTATTGTAGGTTATATCCAGCGACAGTTGGCCACAAGACAGATAGTTACAGATATTTGTGAACCATGGCAGACTTGACTTGTTGGACTGAATCATTAATAGAGCTTCATCAGCATAGTTGTCATTTATGGGCAAATGATTTTCCTTATTGCAAACTATTCTGGACAGGTGATCTGTGACCACATTTTCTTTTCCTTTCTTATCAATTATCTCATGGTCAAACTCTTGTAGTAGTAGGGCCCGCCTCAGTAGTCTTGGCTTTGTGTCCTTCTTTTGCATCAGATATTGTATGGCCCCATGGTCAGTATAGACCTTTACCTTGGCCCCTATAAGATATGATCTTAATTTGTCGAACGTGAAGACATTCTCTAACATCTCCTTCTCGGTAGTAGTGTATTTCACTTGGGTTTCGTCCAACGTACGACTGGCATAACATATTACATGGTGCTTCCGGTCATTCTTTTTGTAGCATCCCTAACCTGGGTTAAGGCTTAACCCTAGGAGTTTTGCTTAATTAAGTTATTTAGATTCTTTTCTTTATCTTTTGAAAAGTAATTAAGACTAAATGAGAGCTTATGTTTCAATTTTGGTCCTATTTGAATAATGTTGAAGCAATGTTTTACCTGTTTTGGACTAAAGTGCAATTTAGCCAATTTAAAGGGGTTACTTTGCAAATGTTACATGATAAATGTTCCTCAAGTGTTGGAACATCACAAGAATGATAATGATGTTGAGGTATGGCTTGTATAAGCCTAAGTTCCAAAAATGAGCTTTTTTTAATAATGTTGTGCATTAAATGCTAGTTTTGGTGTAATTTGCAAATTACCCAAAAATCTAGGGTTGGATATGTAAAATACCACCTCTATGGAGTCCCTTCTACTTCTTGGTATCATTCAGAGAAAAGAAAAAAAAAGGGGCGTCTTGTTTGAATTACTTTTGAGGAGAGATAATCTTGATAATAAAATAATCAAGATTTAAGCATAATTGAAACCCTAATCTAATTTGTAGCAAACATAAATATATTAATTGAAGTGTCCATCGACTAAAAACACTTTGGTTGAAATCCTATAATGCAATGACGTCCAAATGCCTTGAGTTGCACCAAAATATCCTAATTAGGTGAAGAAACCCACTCACGGTTGTTAATTAAAAAATAATGTCCACTAAAAATGGATAATAGTATTATATTAATTAAGGTGCTTTAAGTGGTTGCTTTTAATTCAAGGATAAACGACAGAAAATTGAAGGTAAAGAAGATGGATTTGGAGGCAAGGAAGAGAGGGGGCATGTGGCAAAGAAATTGGATGATTTTTCTCCTACTTTCTCCCTCCTAGAAAATCAATTACATATATCCAATTTTCTCCTTACTTGAAAGGCCATTTTGCAAACCACTTTCTTTCTTTGCTTTGGCCGACAACCAAGGAGCTTAGGAGGAGGATTAAAACGTTCCCCAAGCTGAAGGTAAGCTCCATGATTATCTTCAACCTTGAATTGATGTTTGAAATCAGATTTCAACATTGAATTTCTTCTCTCCTCCATCCAATGCTCAACCTTGGTCATCTTTTGCATCCAAAGAGTTGGAAATGAGCCTTTTCTAGTTGAATGAGCTTCATTCACCATTAGAGATGTGAAGCTTGAAGCTTTGAAGCTACTTTGAAGGTGGGTTATATAACTTGAACCCATTGATGTTGTTATTGATTTCAATTTCTCATCATATGTTGATCCTTTATTTCTTCTTGAATAATTGCTGAATTTCCCATATATATATGGCAATAGAAATTAGAGGTCTGAAGCTTGATGATGATGACATCATCTTAGCACACACCTCAAGAGATATCATGATCAAACGGTTTTGCTTTGTGTTGGTCAAACGGTTTCAAACCATTTGGTCTGTCTGAAGCTTGATGATGATGACATCATCTTAGCACACACCTCAAGAAATATCATGATCAAACGGTTTTTCTTTGTGTTGGTCAAACGGTTTCAAACCGTTTGGTGACCAAACGGTTTCAAAACTAATTGGAGGGCAAACAGTTTCAAACCGTTAGAGACTAAATGGTTTCAATAGGTTCCAGAATTGATTGGTCTCATGACCTAATAACTTCAAACAAATCAAATTCAATTAATTTCAGAACCCTAGCTCAATTGGCTTCAAAGCCCTAAATCAATTAAAGATCAAATAGTTTCAAACTATTTAGGGTTAATCAATATTCAAATGAATTAAAGATCAAATGGTCTCAAACTATTTAGGGTTGATCAATTCTCAAGACCGTTTGGAGGTCAAGTACCTCAAGACCGTTTGGAGGTCAAGCACCTCAAGACCGTTTGGAGGTCAAGCCTCAAGACCGTTTGGAGGTCAAGCACCTCAAGACCGTTTGGAGGTATAAAATGTTCAAGACCGTTTGGAGATTCAATTGAACCAAGACAGTTTAAGGTCTAACGGTCTTCAAGGCCATTTGAAGGTCAAGCACCTCAAGACCTTTTGAAGGACAAGTGACTTCAAGACCATTTAAAGGTTCAATTGGTCTAAACCATTTGAAGGACTAATTGGTTCAATCCATGTAATTATTAATAACCCCATAAGTGGTTGAAGAGTATCTCAAGATTGTTTCAAATGGAAGCACTTAAGTGATTAGTATAATGAGTGATAATCATTTGATGCATACAAAAGTAATTAATTCAATACACCATGATAAGCATAGGTGTATGTACTTGGTAAGAGGTTAAGTCAACTGAGTAAGTATGATGGTGATATGTGTTCCTAGTACATGGAACAATTATAAGTATGATTTAATACTTAAATAATTCTATGTGCTCTAAGATATGTGGAAGCACTAACTTAGGGTTTGTATTAATGAGATAATCATAAAACCCTAACTAATTGATAAAGATGGGAAATACCTAACCCTAATTTTGGGTTATGGGTTGAGAAATCCTAATTGAAATGAAATGGGAAATCCCTAACCCTATTTTTGGGTAATGGGTTGAGAAATCCTAATTGATAATGATGTGAAACCCTAATACAAGGTGATGTTGTGCGAAACCCTAATACAGGGTGATGTTATGTGAAACCCTAATATAGGGTGATGTTATGTGAAACCCTAATATGGGATAATGTTATGTGAAACCCTAATTCAGGGAGATATTATGTGAAACCCTAATTGATAAAGATGGGAAACTCTAACCCTAATGAGGGAATAGTGATGTTATCTTTGTATTTCATGATGTTGATATGAAATTATATGGTTGCTATCAAGTATACTAACCATGCAAGTATGATGATGAGCATAACCAGGTATGAATTATTATGGTAATGGGCCTTGTGAGCTATTACTTTATTTGTTTCCTAGTGACAGGTGAAAAGAAGCTGAATATACCTGGTGAACTATGTGAAATGCTTGAATAACATTTATCATGAATACCTTGGTCAGATGACCTGGAGGTAAGAGTTACCTGATAAGTGGTAACCATGTTCAGTTTTGAACTAAGGGTTTGAATACCCAGATCCAACAAACATGATGATGATGATGTTCAGGGATGTGAATTCCCAGTAATGAGACAAGGGATTGAGATCCCAATGCTTTATAAAGTTTTGAAAAGTACTTGAAAGGAGTATTGTTTCTTTGTAGCATTTGTCATAATAATTCTTGTTTGAAAACTTGACTGGTGCTAAAAGAATATGGTAATATACTTAAATAATCAAGTGTAATACTATCATGTAGAACCCTGGCCATAGATCCCTCATCGTCAGTAGTTGGTGATGGTGAAACGGGTTTTCCTACTGGTTAATCTGGAGCATATATTGTTGAATATACATGGTGCTCCTGGCCGAAAATAGGAGGATTAGAGTGCAACTTCGGTTGTAGACTCAAGATATGTTTAAGAGCATGGTGAACAGGCCCATGGCTCAGTGTGATGGAGCATGAATGTGTTCATGGCTCAGTGAGCACGGTGAACTGGCTCGTGGCTCAGATTTACTAGCGTCGGGACCTGTACCAAGGCGGGCTAAAGGATGGGTAACCATGAGAGCTAACCTTATGACTGACGTCACTTAAGCAAGAGACTGTAGTCCTTCCTGTGGTCTCGCACTGACCGAGACGGATGAGATCGAGGAGTCCGGCTCTTCCTTTGATCTTGTATGGAAGCGGCTTTGGGTTTTGCAACCGAAGTTTGGATTTGAGTGATATGGCTCACTTCCTCAGGGCATAAGTATGATTGTAAAATGTAATCAGCCGTGTAGCACATTTGCTTAAGGACGAATCATAGAAATCATTGGTTGATGTCACATTGCTTATTGTATCCTAAAGTGGATAAATATTATACATGTTCTTCATATTCCTTATTAAAATGAATAGATGATATTGCCCTATTCTGCTTAATAATGATTTAAATCTTGTTGTTCAATAGAGATTACTCTGCTCAGTTTATTATTGTTTACCTACAATAATAATGTTTCTGGAAGAGAGTTATATCTCTCGCTGGGGCAATTTCAATTGTCTCACCCTGTGGGATCCAACATTTTTTTTAGGTGGACGAGGACGAGGAGGTAGAAACCCTACAGAAGGGGAAGGACAGCAGCACCAGGGATAGTAGTGACAGCTCAGGTGGAGATATTGGTCGTCATGTCTTGTAGATAAGAGTCCTATTTGTCGTCTCTGTACTATCAAGTCCTAGGAGTTGTAGTTAGTACTTTTATAATCGATCTGAGATTTTGGCATTGAATGCCTCGAGGTTTTATGTTGCTCATGTGTAGATTTAATAGAGAAACTGTTGTATGTAATCATCGAGAAAAGAAGGTACATGGTATGCACTTTGTGGACTAGAATGTGTATATGATATTTTGGTTCTTGTTATAAGAGATTCCTGGAAATGGATCTCTTTATAAATGGTCTTAATTTTTAGTGATTTTCAGTAATCCATTGCTTATGTTTGATTCCGCAATTAATTACATTGTGACGGTCTGATTTGGTGTTGGGTCATCTCAACTCAGTTGGTATCAAAGCTCTAGGTTCGCTGAGTCTACAAAGACATAGGATTAAGGTTGATGAGTCTGTTCTAGTGTCTTTCAGTTTATTTGATAGTGACTTCTTCTCTCAGGAGAAGAAGTAAAGCTTGAAGATGGTTGAATCACATGAAGAACATACTGCTGAAAGCAATGTTGCTGCACCAGGAGGAGGTGCAAGGGATCAGGATAGGGAAGAACTAGTACCTGAACATCCCCAGCTTAACCAAGCTGCACTAGAAAACCCAGCTTTACATGCTCTGTTTGGGAAGTTCATGGCAACTATGACACATATGGCGGATAGAATGCCACCACCTGCACCTAGGGCACCAGCTCACAATCAGGGACATGGAGCTGGCAAGACTTTTGAGTGGCTTCACCGGGTAGGAGCCACTGAATATGTTGGTATAGCTGACCCAGCAGATGCAGACTTGTAGCTGACCGAATTGGAAAAGGCCTTCAAAATCCTTAATATTCCAGAAGTTGAGAAGGTTAGACATGCGTTGTACCTGTTGAAAGGGAGTGTTGGCCATTGGTGGGCCATAGAAGAAGGTAAAAGGCCAGGTGTTGAAGTCGGATGGGAAGAATTCTGATGTGAATATGTTAGTAGATATTTTTCCCAAGACTTATCTGGATGAGAAGATTTCTCAGTTTGAGCGGATAAGGCAAGGACCGATGAACATTAGTGAGTATGAAGCTAAGTTCATGGAGCTTCTATGGTTCTGTCCGCACATGGCTGCTACAGCTGAGGAGAGGATTTGGCATTTTGAGAAGGGTTTGAATGTTGATTTGACTACACCAGTGTCTTCTCTAGAGAATAGAGAGAGGCTTTCCACCTTTGTGGAGTCAGTTAGGTGGATAGAAAGGTCCATGACTGAGAAGCGTCAGGCCCACAGTAAGAAGGTGTATACACAGTTCTAGGGACAGAGGTCTGAAAGCTTTAAGAAACCAAGATTTTTTCGCACCAAAAACACCACCAAGGTTCAATACTCAGACACAGTGGGCATCCAACAAGGGTAGGGGTCATAGTTTACTACCATAAGGAGCCCACAGCTCAACCTCAATGTCAGTAATAGGACCATCTAGACCACAACAGGAGAACAGAGTTTGTTATAAATGTGGGAAGATGGGACATTTGATGAAAGATTGTCTAGTTAGAGACATGAGTGTAACCCAACCACTGAGGTAGAGTCAATAAGGCTCTCAGAAGCAGTAGTTTAGCAATGGCACTCGAGGACGTGGATAGGCGTCCCAAGCCGGCTCATCTACATCCAACAATAGGGCAAGTGGTTGACAACCAGCAACGGCAAGATTCTATGCTATGAATCAGCCGGAAGCAGTGGTCAACCCACGAGTTGTGATAGGTCAGATGGGATTATTTCATTATGATATGTCTTCAACCTTCTTTGTATCTGTTTTGATCGATCCGGGTGCTACGCATTCCTTTATCACTCGAGAAGTGATTCATTACTGCAATATGACTGTCAGTCATAGAGCATATAATTTGTTATTGAAACTCCATTAGTTGGATCTGCAGTGTTGCGGAAGGTATGTTCTCCATGTGTTCTTTCGTTATCAGAACATAGAATTTAGGTGGATCTTATACCACTTGAGATGCATGGGTTTGACATAATCCTTGGGATGGACACCTTAGAAAAGTATAAGGTTGTCTTGGATTGTGGTTCCGAGCAGGCTATGTTCACAAACAATAGTGATACATGGATCTTTTAGGGGGACAGAAAGATTCTTCCAACCTGTCTAGTTTCGGCTATGGTAGCTGAGAAGTTGATGAGACAAGGATGCTTCACATTCTTGGCACATGTGGTAGATACCAGAATAGAGAGTTCTAATCTTCTGAAGTTTCGGTTGTTAGCGAGTTTGAGGATGTGTTTCCTGAGTAACTTCCAGGTGTTCCTCCACCCCGAGAGATTGATTTTGAGATTAATTTAATCCTGGATACACAACCAATATCTCAAACACCATATAGAATGGCACATGCTGAGATGGAAGAACTCAAGAAATAGTTACAAGAGTTGCTTGAAAAGGGTTTTATTCGATCGAGTACTTCACCATGGGGTGCTCTGGTTCTCTTTGTGAAAAAGAAAGATGGGTCTATGTGATTATGCATTGACTATAGACAGCTAAACAAAGTAACCATAAAGAACAAATATCCTCTACTAAGGATAGATGACTTGTTTGACCAGTTGTGTGGTTCAACTATATTCTCTAAAATAGATCTGAGATCAGGATATCATCAGTTACGCATCAAGGAGAGTGACATACCTAAATCAGCCTTCAGGACAAGGTATGGTCACTATGAGTTCATGGTTATGTCGTTTGGACTAACTAATGCACTAGCTGCATTCATGGAACTCATGAATAGAATCTTCCGACCATTCCTTGATCAATTCATAGTAGTTTTTATAGATGGCATCCTGGTTTACAGTAGAGATGCTCGACAGCATGAGCAACACCTTCGTCAGGCTCTAACTTTACTGAGAGAGCACAAGCTATATGCCAAATTCAGTAACTGTGAGTTCTGGTTATCAGAAGTGTCTTTTCTTGGACACGTAATATCTGCCTCAAGTATCCGTGTTGATCCTAAAAAGGTAGAATATATCTTGGAGTGGGAACAGTCAAAGACACCAACGGAGATACGCAGTTTTCTAAGACTAGTAGGCTACTATAGGAGGTTCATTAAGAACTTCAGTTCTATAGCTTTACCCCTAACCAAATTGACCAGGAAGGAGGTTCCTTTTGTCTGGAATGACAAGTGTCAGCATTCTTTGCAGTCGTTAAAAGAAAGGTTAACCATTGCACCTGTGTTAGTGTTACCTGACCAGGGAAAGGGGTATATTGTTTTCGGTGATGCTTCTAAGAACGATCTAGGATGTGTGTTGATGCAGGATAATCAAGTGATTTCTTTTGCTTCTCGACATCTTAAGAAACATGAGGAAAATTATCCAACACATGATCTAGAATTGTATGCATTGGTTCATGCATTGAAGATATGGAGACATTAACTCTATGGAGAGACATTCCAGATTTTCACAGACCATAAGAACCTAAAATACATCTTTTCACAGCATGAGTTGAATATGAGATAACGCCGTTGGATGGAGTTAATCAAAGACTACAATTGTACAATTGATTGTCATCCAAGAAAGGATAATGTAATGGTTGATGCACTAAGTAGAAAATCATCATCACCAAATATGGACAAGGCACAGTTGAACTCTTTAGTATGCTTTAAATGAGACATGTTTGTATCTTTGAGGCAAGACAATGTATAGCTTAAGTATCCTTGTTAGATGGACTGTTAGCGGAGATGCACATAAAACCTACTCTGAAACAACATATCAAAGAGGCACAACAGGTTGATCCTATGATTCAGTAGATTAGATCAGAATATGGTAGTGAGAAATGGGATGGTTTTCATGAGTCAGATGATGAGGTAGTCTGTTACCAGGGTAGGATGGTAGTACCTGATGCCAATGACTTAAGGAAGTTAGTCATGGAGGAAGCTCATTCATCTATGTATGCAATGCATCCAGGGAGCACCAAAATGTATCATAACTTGAAGGATATGTATTGGTGTCCTGGTTTGAAGAAAGATGTAGTTGATTTTGTTATGCGGTGTCCAGTATGTCAGCATGTTAAAGCTGAACATCAAAAGCCCGCAGGAACAATGCAACCTTTACCTATACCACAGTGGAAATGGGATCACGTGACCATGGACTTTGTGGTTGGTTTACCAAGAATAGCCAAAAGTCATGATTCCATTTGGGTTATAGTTATAGGTTGACTAGGTCAGTACATTTTCTCCCTGTCAAAACAACCTATACTGCTAAGAAACTTGCACAAACCTATATAGATGAGATAGTGCGTTTACACGGGGTTCCAGCTACAATTGTTTCTGATAGAGGTCCCCAGTTCATGAGTCATTTTTGGGAACGACTACATAAATCTTTGGGTACGCAGTTAAGGTTTAGTACTACCTTTCACCCACAGACAGATGGACAATCTGAGAGGACTATAAAAACTTTGGAGGATTTTCTTAGGGCATGTGTCATTCAGTTTGTAGGAAGTTGGGATATACACTTAAGCTTAATATAATTCGCTTGCAACAATAGTTATCCACACAGTATTGATATGGCACCATATGAAGCATTATATGGTAGGCGTTGTAGATCTCCACTATGCTGGTATGAAATAGGGGAATATCAAGTTTTGGGTGCTGAAGTAGTACAATAGACAACTGAAAAAATTAAAGTAATACAACAACAATTAAAGGCTGCACAGGATAGACAGAAGTCATACGCTGATAAAGGGCGAAGACCTTTAGAATTCCAAGTTGGAGACAGAGTATATCTCAAAGTCTCACCTTGGAAGGGTGTTCTTAGATTTGGAAAGAAGGGTAAGTTAGCTCCTAGATTTATGGGGACTTATCCAATCATTGAATGAATTGGAAGGGTAGCCTATAAGTTGGAGTTGCCACCTAAACTACACTGATTGCATCCAGTATTCCATATATCCATGCAGAGAAAGTGTCACCCTGATACGGAATTAGTGTTGCAACTTGTGGAGGTAGAGTTAAATGAAGATATATCCTATGTAGAGGGACCAGTGTTGATTCTGGACAAGAGAATCAAAAAGTTGAAAAAGAAAGACATAGCCCTTGTGAAAGTTCTATGGAATCATCGTGGCATTGAAGAAGCTATGTGGGAGCTAGAGGAAGAGATGAGGAGGAAGTACCCTTCTCTTTTCTCTTGATGATTTCGGGGAGAAAATCCTTGTTAGGGGTGGATAATTGTAACATCCCTGACCTGGGTTAAGGCTTAACCCTAGGAGCTTTGCTTAAGTAAGTTATTTAGATTCTTGTCCTTATCTTTTGAAAAGTAATTAAGACTAAAGGAGAGCTTATGTTTCAATTTTGGTCCTATTTGAATAATGTTGAAGCAATGTTTTACCTATTTTGAACTAAAGTGCAATTTACCCCATTTGAAGGGGTTACTTTGCAAATGTTACATGATAAATGTTCATCAAGTGTTGGAGCATCACAAGAATGAGAATGATGTTGAGGTATGTCTTGTAGAAGCCTAAGTTCTAAAAATGAGCTTGTTTGAATAATGTTGTGCATTAAATGCTAGTTTTGGTGTAATTTGCAAATTACCCAAAAATCTAGGGTTGGATATGTAAAATACCACCTCTATGGAGTCCCTACTACTTCTTGGTATCATTCAGAGAAAAGAAAAAGAAAGGGGCATCTTGTTTGAATTACTTTTGAGGAGAGATAATCTTGATAATAAAATAATCAAGATTTAAGCATAATTGAAACCCTAATCTAATTTGTAGCAAACATAAATATATTAATTGAAGTGCCCATCGACTAAAAAGTCTTTGGTTGAAATCCTATAATGCAAGGACGTCCCAATGCTTTGATTTGCACCGAAATATCCTAAGTAGGTGAAGAAACCCACTCACATTTGTTAATTAAAAACTAATGTCCACTAAAAAAGGATAATAGTATTATATTAATTAAGGTGCTTTAAGTGGTTTCTTTTAATTCAAGGATAAATGAGAGGAAATTGAAGGTAAAGAAGATGGCTTCTGAGGCAAGGAAGGGACGGGGCATGTGGCAAAGAAAGTGGATGATTTTTCTCCTACTTTCTTTCTCCTAGAAAATCAATTATATATATTCAATTTTCTCCTTACTTGAAAGGCCATTTTGCAAACCACTTTCTTTCTTTGCTTTGGCCGATGACCAAGGAGCTTAGGAGCAGACGGAAAATGTTCCCCAAGCTGAAGGTAAGCTCCATTATTATCTTCAACCTTGAATTGATGGTTGAAATCGGATTTCAACATTGAATTTCTTCTCTCCTCCATCCAATGCTCAACCTTGGTCATCTTTTGCATCCAAAGAGTTGGAAACGAGCCTTGGCTAGTTGAAGGAGCTTCATTCACCATTATAGATGTGAAGCTTGGAGCTTTTAAGCTACTTTGAAGGCGGTTTATATAACTTGAACCCATTTATGTTGTTATTGATTTCAATTTCTCATCATATGTTGATCCTTTGTTTCTTCTTGAATAATTGCTGAATTTTCCATATATATATGGCAATAGAAATCGAAGGTCTGAAGCTTTATGATGATGACATCATCTTAGCACACACCTCAAGAAATATCATGAGCAAACGGTTTTTCTTTGTGTTGGTAAAATGGTTTCAAACCGTTTTAGACCAAATGGTTTCAAACCATTTGGTGACCAAACGGTTTCGAAACCGATTGGAGGGCAAACGGTTTCAAACCGTTAGAGACTAACTAGTTTCAATAGGTTCAAGAATTGATTGGTATCATGACATAATAACTTCAAACAAATCAAATTCAATTAATTTCAAAACCCTAGCTCAATTGGGTTCAAAGCCCTAAATCAATTAAAGATCAAACTGTCTCAAACCGTTTAGGGTTAATCAATATTCAAATCAATTAAAAATCAAATGGAGGGTTGATAAATTCTCAAGACCGTTTGGAGGTCAAGCACCTCAAGATCGTTTGGAGGTCAAGCACCTCAAAGACCGTTTGGAGGTCAAGCACCTCAAGACCGTTTGGAGGTCAAGCACCTCAAGACCGTTTGGATGTACAAAAGTTTCAAGACCGTTTGGAGAGTCAATTGAACCAAGACCATTTAAGGTCTAACGGTCTTCAAGACTATTTGAAGGTCAAGCACCTCAAGACTGTTTGAAGGACAAGTGACTTCAAGACCGTTTAAAGGTTCAATTGGTCTAAACCGTTTGAAGGACTAATTGGTTCAATCCATGTAATTACTAATAACCCCATAAGTGGTTGAAAAGTATATCAAGGTTGTTTCAAATGGAAGCACTTCTAAAGCACTTAAGTGATTAGTATAATTAGAGTGATTATCATTTGATGCATATGAAAGTAATTAATTCAATACACCATGATAAGCATAGGTGTATGTACTTGGTAAGAGGTTAAGTCAACTGAGTAAGTATGATGGTGATATGTGTTCCTAGTACATGGAACAATGATAAGTATGATTTAATACTTAAATAATGCTATGTGCTCCAAGATATGTGGAAGCACTAACTTAGGGTTTGGATTAATGAGATAATCATAAAACCCTAACTAATTGATAAAGATGGGAAATCCTTAACCCTAATTTTGGGTAATGGGTTGAGAAATCCTAATTGAAATGAAATGGGAAATTCCTAACCCTAATTTTGGGTAATGGGTTGAGAAATCCTAATTGATAATGATGTGAAACCCTAATACAGGGTGATGTTGTGTGAAACCCTAATACAGGGTGATGTTATGTGAAACCCTAATATAGGTTGATGTTATGTGAAACCCTAATATGGTATAATGTTATGTGAAACCCTAATTCAGGGAGATATTATGTGAAACCCTAATTGATAAAGATGGGAAACTCTAACCCTAATGAGGGAATAGTGATGTTATCTTTGCATTGCATGATGTTGATATGAAATTGATATGGTTGTTATCAAGTATACTAACCATGCAGGTATCATGAGATGATGAGCATAACCAAGAATGAATTATGATGGTAATGGGCATTGTGAGCTATTACTTTATTTGTTTCCTAGTGAAAGGTGACAAGAAGTTGAATATACCTGGTGAACTATGTGAAATGCTTGTGTAACAAGTATCCTGAATACCTTGGTCAGATGACCTGGAGGTAATAGTTACCTGATAAGTGGTAACCATGTTCAGTGTTGAACTAAGGGTTTGAATACCCATATCTAGCAAACATGATGATGTTGATGTTGAGGGATGTGAATTCCCAGTAATGAGACAAGGGATTGAGATCCCAATGCTTTATAAAGTTTTGAAAAGTACTTGAAAGGAGTATTGTTTCTTTGTAGCATTTGTCATAATAATTCTTGTTTGAAAACTTGACTGATGCTAAAAGGATATGGTAATGTACTTAAATATTCAAGTGGAATACTATCATCTAGAGCCCTGGCCATAGATCCATCATCGTCAGTAGTTGGTGATGGTGAAATGGGTTTTCTTGTTGGTTAATCCGGAGCGTATATTGTTGAATATATGGGGTGCTCCTAGCTGAAAATAGGAGGATTAGAGTGCAACTTCGGTTGTAGACTCAAGATATGTTTAAGAGCATGGTGGACAGGCCCATGGCTCAGTGTGATGGAGCATGAATACGTTCATGGCTCAGTGAGCACGGTGAACTGGCTCGTGGCTCAGATTTACTAGCGTCGGGACCTGTACCAAGGCAGGCTAAAGGATGGGTAGCCATGAGAGCTAACCCTGTGACTGACGTCACTTAAGTAAGAGACTGTGGTCCTGCTTGTGGTATTGCACTGACCGAGACGGATGAGATCGAGGAGTCTGGCTCTTCCTTTGATCTTGTATGGCACCGGCTTTGGGTTTCATAATCGAAGGTTGGATTTGAGTGGTACGACTCACTTCCTCAGGGCATAAGTATTATTGTATAATGTAATCAGCCGTGTAGCACATTTTCTTAAGGATGAATCACGGAAATCATTGGTTGATGTCACATTGCTTATTGTATCCTAAAGTGGATAAATATTATACATGTTCTTCATATTCCTTATTAAAATGAATAGATGATATTCCCATATTCTGCTTAATAATGATGTAAATCATGTTGTTCAATAGAGATTACTCTGCTCAGTTTATTACTGTTTACCTACAATAATAATGTTTCTGGCGGAGAGTTATATCTCTCGCTGGGGCAATTTCAATTGTCTCACCCCATGGGATCCAACATTTTTTTTAGGTGGACGAGGATGAGGAGGTAGAAACCCTACAGTAGTGGAAGGACATCAGCACCAGGGATAGTAGTGACAGCTCAAGTGGATATACTGACTGTCATGTCTTGTAGATAAGAGTCCTATGTGTTGTATCTGTACTCTCAGGTCCTAGGAGTTGTAGTTAGTTCTTTTATGATCGATCTGAGATTTTGGCATTGCATGCTTCGAGGTTTTATGTTGCTCATGTGTAGATTTAACAGAGCAACTATTTTATGTAATCCTCGAGAAAAGAAGGTACATGGTATGCACTTTGTGGACTAGAATGTGTATATGATATTTTTGTTCTTGTTATAAGAGTTTCCTGGAAATGGATCTCTTTGTAAATGGTCTTAATTTTTAGTGATTTTCAGTAATCCGCTACTTATGTTTGATTCTGCAATTAATTACGTTGTGACGGTCTGATTTGGTGTCGGGTCGTCTCACTTTTTCCCTAGGAGTGCACCTGTGGCATAGTCACTTGCATCGCACATTATTTCCAAAGGTAGCTCCCAGTCTACAGCTTGCAAGATCAGTGCAGAGGTTAAGGCCTCTTTTAGGGTCTCGAAAGCTTTTAAACACTTATCATCGAACTCGAACACTGCATCCTAAATCAACAAATTTGAAAGGGGCTTTGATATCTTCAATAAGTCCTTAATGAACCTCCTATAATATCCAGCATGACCCAAAAGACTCCTTACTCCTATCATTGACATTGGTGGCGGGAGTTTGGAGATGGTCTCGATCTTGCTGAGATCCACCTCAATACCTTTTTTGGAGATATTGTGCCCTAGGACGATTCCACTTTGAACCATAAAGTGGCATTTTTCCCAGTTCATGACCAAATGTTTCTCTTCGCATCTTTGTAGAACCAGGGACAAATTTCTTGGTCAAGCATCGAAATCTTTTCCATAAATAGAGAAATCATCCATAAACACTTCAACTATATCTTCTAAGAAGTCAGAAAACATGGAGATCATGCAATGCTGGAAGGTTGCAGGAGCATTACATAAGCCAAAGGGCATTCTTCTGAAGGCGTACGTGCCATAGATGCATGTAAACGTCATTTTCTCCTGATCATCCGGGTGTATCGAGACTTGGTAGAATCCATAATATCCATCTAAGAAGAAGAAGTAATCATAGTGGGCAAGCCTTTCAAGAACTTGATCAATAAATGGTAAGGGAAAAAATGGTCTTTCTTCGTGGCCAAATTTATATTTCTATAATCAATACACATTCTCCATCCTGTGACCGTTCTGGTGGTGCCTTCATCACCATTATCTCCCTTCACCACAGTCATTCCACATTTTTTGGGTACTACATGAATGGGGCTTACCCAGTTGCTATTGCTTATTGAGTCGATGATTACCGCACCACGTAGTTTTAATATCTCCTTCTTGACAACTTCCTTCATCATTTGGTTTAATTTACTTTGAGGTTGTACTGAAGGTCTTGCCAATCCTTCTAGGTCAATTCTGTGCATGCACATGGCTGGGTTTAGTCCCTTTATGTCCTCTATGGAATATCCAATTGCTCTTCGGTGCTTCTTCAATTCTTCCAGCAGTCTTTCCTATTGTTCTTTGGTGATGTTAGCGTTGATGATGACTGGGTTCCTCCCTTCGTCATCTAGGAACTCGTACTTCAGCCCTTCCAGTAATGGCTTTAGTTCTAGCTTTGGCTTCAGAGTTTCTAGATCTTTGGTTGATGGTCCCAAATAAGTGTACATCACTGTTTCTATTACCTCTTCATCACTAAGACTCTCTTCACCTTGGTTAAGGTAGTCTAGAATTTTGACCACTTCAGGGTCTTCTATCAAAGGATTCAAGTTATTCAGGACTCTCATGAGAGGTTCCACAATGGCCTTCTCTTCTTGAATTTCTTCACAATACTGGTTGTAGCTATCCATGAAGTAGACTGACTCGGAAAGAGTTGGCCCTTTCATCGCATCCTTTACTTTAAAGTCAATGTGGTCACTTTTGACCCGGAGGGTTATCATGCCTTCTGCAACGTCTATCAGGGCTCTTCCAGTGGGTAGAAAAGGTCGTCCAAAGATTATCGGACACTTAGGGTCCTCCACAATGTCTATTACAACAATATTACAGGGTATGAAAAACGGTCCCACACGGATTGGAACATCTTCCACTATACACAATGGTCTCTTGAAAGTATGATCGGCTAGCTCAATTATCATACTTGTCTTGACCATGTCGGTCAATCCAAGTCTTTTTGCAAGGATTAGGGGCATCAGATTTATGCTGGCTCCCAAGTCTGCCAGCCCCTTTCTTTCGACAATGTCTCCAACACAAAAAGGGATGTTAAAGGCCCCTGGGTCTTTCTTCTTTGTAGGTAGTTCAGTTTGAACAAACACACTGGACATGTTCACTAGGTGTACCATTTCCACTTGACTTCCTCTCCTTCTCCTTGTGATAAGGTCCTTGAAAAACTTAGTGTAAGTTGGCATCACCTCTAGAGCATCCAGAAACGGGACATCTATATGGAGTTTATTCACGGCCTCCATGAACTTTTCATATCTCTTCTTCAGGTGGGCCTTGATGAGCTTGTATAGAAATGGGATTCTTGGTGCATATGGGTTTTTCTTCATAAAGATTTCTTCTATAGGATCAGGATCCCTAGCTTTTCCACTTTTCTCATAGCTTCCTTCAGTAGGCCCCTCCTTGTCAACAAATTTCTCAGAAGAAACTTCCTTCTCCTGTTGTGGTTCTTTGACTTTTTCTTCTTCTTTGTCGTTTCCTATTCCAGAATTGATCAAAGTTCTCCCTGATCAGAGGATTTCCATTTTTGAAGTCTTGGTGTTTGATGTGATCTTTCCTGAGGGGTTCTTTACTAGCTCAGCCAACTATGTGAGTTGTTGGTTTGTCTGGCGTTGATGTGTATGTATATCTGCCATTTGGACTTGCATCTAATTCAGGATGCCTGAGTTGGCTAGGGCACTTTGTGCTAGCTGATCATTTAAGGTATGAGACATCATCAACTAATGAACTCCCTAACTAGCTATCAAAAAATCCATTAGGTGTTGAAGGATCATCAGACACTAGGAAGAAAGTGGTCATCAAGAAACAAACAGCCACCGAAAAACCATCGACTGTTGTAAACACTACACTATCATCTCACCAAGCTTATATGTGAAAACACTATGAAAGAAAAGTTCAAAAGCATCAAAAGGAGAACTAAAATTATAGAAATCTTATGCACATCATGAAGCAACTCAAACAAGTGTTAAAATTGCATTCATATCACTAGATTGGGTAATATATATAATATTCTACAAGTTACGTGAAATCGTGTAACTTGAGAAAACAAGGTATATTTTGATTCAATTTATAAACATGCTTTCATCATCCAGTGTGACATCACAAATTAGAACTAACTTTAAAGATTTAACATTAAATTCCCAATGGGAATGGAGGCCAAGAAGATACACACATCCCTGAATGATTGTGTATTATTTCAAAAAGACTGTGTGGATTTGAAAGATTGTCCAAAATGTGGTGCGTCAAGGTATAAATTGATGACTTCGGGGGAGTCCAAAACTGGTTCTCCTGCCAAGGTGATGTGGTATCTCCCTATAATATCACGGTTTCAACGCTTGTTTGCCAATCTGATAGATGCGAAGAATTTGAGGTGGCATGCAGATGTTAAGAAAAATAATGATGGGATCCTACGACATGCATCTCATTCCCCACAGTGGAAGAAGATTGATTTATTGAACCCTAAATTTGGTGAAGTCAGGAATCTAAGACTTGGGCTTTGTACATATGGGATGAATCCATACGGGACATTGAGCAGCCAACATAGCACTTGGCCAGTTATGCTTGTTATATACAATCTTTCTCCCTGGTTGTGTATGAAAAATAAGTATGTTATGTTGTCGTTGTTGATATCGGGCCCTAAACAACTAGGAAATGATATCGATGTTTATCTTGAACCTCTGATTGATGACTTAAAGAAACTCTAGGGTGAAGGTGTGATGACCTATGATGCTTCACGAAGAGAGACATTTCATTTGCACGCTATGTTGTTTTGCACTGTTAATGACAAGGTCACTAGTATATTTTACATAACATCGACGAAGTGATTGTTTATATCGAGGAACATACCAATTTCATCAAGAGACAATATCCTCAAGCCAATTCAATGTGGCTTGCTAGAGAGCATAACAAGACATTTATTAAGTGGTTTGAAGATAAAGTCTTACATCAACTATCTCAAATACCAAATAATCTTACTGAAACTATCAAATGCCTCGCCTTTAAACCAAAATTGAATGTTATGTCTTATGAAGGGTTTGACATAAATGGATTCTCATATTACAAAAAGTGTCAAGATGATAAGAGTGTTGTCCAAAATAGTGGGGTCACCCTTCAAGCGTCTTCATTGTTTTTTGCAAGTGCAAAGGATAAGAGCCCACGTGAATCTAAAATGTCATATTACAATGTCATTGAAGACATATGGGAGTTTGACTACGTAGATTTTAGAATTCCGCTCTTTAAATGTAACTGGGTTGATAACACCAAAGGAATTATAGTTTCTGAATTGGGTTTCACATTAGTGAACTTTGAAAAGATTGGTGAGAAGGGTGAACCATTCATATTGGCATCACAGGCGAAACAAGTATTTTATATCGATGATCCTACAAATGATAAATGGTTAGTTATTCTTCATGGTAAAAGACATTTCATTGAAGATCCTATAGATGAAGAAGAGTACTATGGTAAGTATGATGACTCCATTCCATTCTCAGTTGGGTTTCCAACACCACCAAATATTGAAGCTAATGATGACTTGTATGTGCACGGAGATCACAATGAAGGAATGTTAATTGATAAAAGATCGCAATATTAGAGGCATGCATATTTATATTTTTTTATATGTTTTATTATCTTCTAGTTATGTCAAGTGCTAAATGTTTGATTTTAGATGGCTGAGCATGATGACCATGATGATGATTACCATGAGGGTGAGGACATCAATGTGCCGCCTCACAATGTAAGTTTTAAAAATGCATCCTATATTTCTATCTATATGTCCATTTATAGTTATATCCTGTAAGTGTATTTATTTTGTCAAATTTTAGGTTGATGATGTACCCCCTGAAGAACTTGGGGCACTTGATGAGTAGCAAAAACATTTGAAAAAGTGAGGGGCATCACTATGATGAACAAGTTACTTCAATAAAGGGGCAATGGACCCAAACTGGCTGTGGATTTTGATCATGCAGGAAATCCAATTGGAGTGAACCGCAACTCATTTATTTCATATCTTGGGGTTCTTACTCGTAGCCATTGTAGTCCTAATGTAGAATATTGGCATAAAGTTCCTAAGGGGAAGAAAGACTTAGTATCGAAGGAACTATGTGTGAGTTATTATTATTTGCAATTCTATTTTGTAGATTACTAATTTTTAGGATACTAGTTAATAGCAATTATATTTTGTAGAGTATATTTGAACTGGATGAAAAGCTACATCGTAAATGTGTGATGCAACACTGTGGTAGGGTCCTAAGGAACTATAGGACAAATCTCACCCGAGATTACATATGAGATGCTAAGAAGAGGAAGAAGTCATCCACTGAGCAATGGAACTACCTGGACCCCAATGACTGGGAGGAGTTTGTTACCAAAAAAAAACTAATGAATTCAAGGTATTAAGCGCCACTCCCAATTTAATTAATATACATTCTTATGTATTCACCTATTTAAGATTAACCTTTAGTGTTACTAACCAAATCAATGTGCTACTAATAAGACTATCAGCGATGCTCAAAGAGCAAGGCGTGCACTGAATGTGCATGACCACAAAATGGGTCCAAAAGGCTATGCAGGCATTCGCCAAAGACTACAGGCTGAGTCTACTTCTCAGTCTACTGCTACTCAGGAGACTGTGGAGTCCTCTACTATTGCTCCCGCACCTCTGCCTCGCCATGCTATGTGGATAGTTGGGAGGCAAAACAAGAAAAGAGATATAACCAAGCCCGCAACTGCTGAGGCGGCTGCAAAATTGGTAAAATTCAACTCTTAGAGCAATCTATATTGATTATTGTTATGTTTACTTATCAATTCTGTTGATGGTGATTAGCAGGAGATTCACGAGCAGAGGAAGCAAGGCAAGTTCATCCCTGAGGGCACAAGGGATGAATTGACAATTTCTCTTGGTAACCTAGAGCATCCTAGACGTGTTAGGGGTGCAGGCGCTGGTGTGGGCATAAAAGCGTTCTTTGGGCCATCACGGCGCAAACCTGTCCCAAAAGAGGGATTTTCACAAGTTGAGGTAACCTATTCTTTTTTTAGAATGTTATTACGAAAGGGAATTCAATAATCAGAAGCTAGTGTTTCTTTTATCCATGTATAGGTAGATGAGTTGATTAATAGGAGAGTCAAGGAAGTACTTGATAAGAGACTCTATGAAGCAATTAGCAAGTGGCAGGCATCTCAGACTTCCACTCAGACAGTCTATGTGGCGTGCCGCTCTTCTCCTACTATAGAGGTTGGGAGTAATCATATAGACCCACCACCTAGAACGTCCGCTGTAAGTATTTTTATGACATAGTAGCTAATCTTTTGAAGATGATATGTTTATGTATATATGTATATAACATTCTTTATGTAAATTTGTAGGGGTTGAAGCCATGTCATCTAAAAAGCAAATAATTTATCGTTGTAGAGGCCAAGGCTTACCCACCCCTTCCAGGGGACATGTTTCATGGGACTCCAGTACCAGATGGTGCGGTTCGTGTGAGACCGATACATGTACTCCCTAATTGGAGGGATCATCCATTGACATATGCCCACCCAGATTCTGAAACGCTTGGTGAATTAGAAGGTGGATTATGTTAATTTATTAGTGTGTATATATGAGTCAATTGATCTGAAATTATATATACATGTCAAAATGAAGAAACTCGCTACATCTCGGCCTCCACCTCCTGAAGTACCTAGTTGGCTTCCAAGGGACCTATACACCTTGTTAGATCCTAATTATAAGGGTATGGCAGTATGGATAGGCAAACATAACCCAAATTGTCCTATAAAAGTTTCTATTCCAGTGGATTGTGTAGGTGAATCATACGATAACAATCTATTTATACAAGATATTTTGGAGTTGTTTCATTATGATTGGTTGAATACATCTATGATAGAGCTATGGATATGGTGAGATCTTGTTTATACATCCATATACCTTGTTTTATATATGGTGATTTGGTTTCTTATATATTAATGCATACGTAATACATGTTTTGCAGCCACTTACACATGATCTGTAAAGATTTTTTATTTTCCCATGTGGGATTTCTAGTTCCATCTTTGATCAATCTCATAGATAAAGATCCTTCATCAGTTACCTCATACTGCTCTATCACTTTTAATTCTTTTGGTACAAAAAAGAAATCGGTGATAATAGCTCCATTCAATGTTGAGTAAGTTTACTTTGCTTATAATTTGGACTTAAGAAAAATACATTTTTATTGTGGATTTTGAGTTATTAATTTTTAACTTTCTTACCTCTAGTGGTAGACATTGGGAGTTACTGGTTATTGTCCCCAAGACATTCACTATTTATTATCTAGATCCTACGGGGAAGGAATTGGACACATTATATGGACACCTAATGAAAAGGCCATTATTCACGTGAGAAATATTTCATATTTTTATATCCGTTAACATCTGTTATTATATTACTATTTAATTATGCAATTTAATGTGTTACATTAACATGTAGGGCTTTAAGAGAGTTCAAAAAAACTAGAGGAAACATCTCCAAGAAAAAGAAACAGTTACTAATTTGGGATAATGTGAAAGTAATTTCCCGACTCCAATGTATATATTATTTATGTGAATTGTGTTTGTTTGTATTTTTGAACATTTTATCTGTTTCAATTTATAGTGTTCTAAACAAGACAATGGTTGGGCATGTGCATACTATATGATGTGATATATGGACCTAATTATCAAACATGCTACAATGGAAATCGATACCATACAACAGGTATTATATATAATCTCATTAGATAATATGAAATATATCAATCTTATTATATATTATTAATTATATATATACATCATTCTCTTTGCAGGTGTTTAAAACTAGTGACTTCACTAAGGTGAAAAGTTATTAGATGTACATACTCCCTATATGATGGAAGAATTAGATGATGTAAGAGAACAATGGGAAAAAGCCTTACAAGTAGTGGGAATTTTTTGTTATGATTGAAATACTGATGACGATAATGACGATGATGATGATAATAATAAAGAATGATATTTCTAAACTTTGTTCTCATAATTATTTTTGTATTTGATGACATGTGAAACTTTTATATATACATGTCTGAATGAATTTTTTTGAATTGTCATATGTGTGAATGTGAAGATGAATACATGAATGTTTCTACATGTGTCTAAATGTGAAAAGAGATGAAATGAATGGAATTGTATGTTGCTATATGTGTGTGAAAATGGAGGAAATTTGAAATGGAACTATTGGTTTCTACATGTGTGTGATGAAAAATAATATGAATTAAATGTGCTTATACATGTGTGTGAATCACATGATCATAAATTGTTGTCTATCCTTGTTAATTTTTCAGGTTTGTGGCTTGTTGTTGGCTGAAATCAAAGGGTGATGTAAACCTACAGTTCAGAACTGAACTGTAGGTTCTGCATCCTACTGACCAGCCGGAAAGCAGGCCTGCAAACTGATAAGAAAAAAAATCAGAACATAGGCATTGTTTATTAGTATAAAACTGACAACAAAACCTTACTGCGTCAGTTATTAGTATAACACTGACATCTTTATCCCTTTATGGGGGCTGATTTCTTTTCGGGATGGGGTATGGCGTCGGTTATTAGTATAAAGATGACATCTTTTAGCATGAATATAGTGTCAGTTGTCGGTATAAACCGACACCTATGGTGCCCTTGCTGGCACGTTTTATTGGTGGTGTGAAGGGTTATGGCATCGGATATGAAGTTGACATTGAAATTGTATACTTTTAGCGGCGTCCACTTGGGTGTCGCTTGGAAACTGACGCCAAAAGGCTTATATAACCGACACTAAAGGACATTTTTGTACTAGTGACCACAATAATCCCAAACTAATATGATATATGATATATATATATATATATATATATATATATATATATATATATCTGTGTGTGTGTGTGTGTAATTTACACACGTCACCCTAAAATGGTTTTGATGGTGGATGTGTAGCATGGTTTTGGCCAATAACCCCTATATGTGCATGGTTGTATGTGGTTGGTTAATCCGTTTATCTCGGTCTTCATACTGAGTATCTGTCTCATCTTCCCAATGTAAAGTTAATTCTCTTCTACCTTTTCTCCCCTCAAATGTAACTCGAGGCTTCCCATAATCATGTAAAAGTAGGATAGTTTACTTTTCTATTATGAAAAAGATGAAGGACCTTGTAAGAGATGGTGGACAAGTCAAACTGATCACCTGGTGATCCCAACCTATCCGCTGGAGGAGCCAGTCGATGGTGGAAAGAAGGACCATATGATCGGTGAGACGGCCTAACAACCGACTAGGAGGTGAGACGATCGGTTTAAAGGTTGATCTGATCAACCCAGATTGGCAAGCACAGATCTTCATCAACAACAGGTTTCTGCATGTGATGTAAACTTAGATGATGTAATCCATTGTGGCTCTAAGGGATTACATTAGGAATGGCCATAACCATCGCTTTCATTTATTGCATGTTTCTATTGTGGGATATAGCATGTATATGATACGTACTATATATGTGGTGATTGGATAGAGTATATGTAAATATACAAACTCCCTCAATTAAAATATTAAGTCTTTGATGCTTTCCAAAAGCGGCACACATGAAAATTTTGATCGACCAAGCGTAGTTTATGCCCTAGCGTGGTACGTTGTCTATCCTGTGGAAGTGTGATGGTAATAATGTAGCTTATTCCCTAGAGGGGTGCAATATTATCGTGTCTACTTTTGGGTCAGACTTAACTGGTGATTCTTGGAGAGACTAATCCCAGAAGCATGTAGATGATCATGGCAAGGCGTTGCACATATCATCTATCCAAGAGTTTCATATGATTCAATTGGTATAATTGCCTACCTTGATAATTGACTATGGACGCTGGAGTAGGCTGGGTAATAGTTGAATTATTTGGATCTTGGCCCACTAGAATATTGTACGTTGCAATATTCCGAATTGATATTGAGGGCTATCAATTTGAATAAAATAGTGGGAGCGATAATAATTAAAGACCTAATTATATCGTTCAAAAATTTCCAATCAAATCAAATCAAAAGTTTTTTTGACAAATACAAATCTTATCTCTTATAGAATCAAATGCCAAACATATAATCACATTTGGACAAACTAAATCAGATTTATTTCCATAACTGGTTCGGGTCTTGAGAAGTGTTTTGCATGATCCTAAAATACCAGAACCAATATCCACTCCAAATTTGCCTAATACTGACATGGATGATTATATGAAGCATGCTAATGATGTTGTGAACATCAAGAACCTTATGCTAGGTTGTGTGAACTATGAGTTGCATAAATAGCATGATAAGCATGAAAGGTATAATGTCTCTCAGGTGATATTTGAGTGCAAACTGACATACGAGATCCAGTAGAGCCCCATGTGCTTAATATGATTAGGCATATGGAACATCTTGAGAAACTAGAATTTCCTTTGGGTCAAAAGTTGGCCACATATATGATTTTGCAATCATTTCCTAAATCATATAGTCAGTTCATTGAGAGTTATCACTTGAGCAACATGGCTGGAACGCTATCAGAGTTGCTTGACATCTTGATAAATGTTGAAGTAAAAATGAAGATGGACAAATCCTTGATGGTGATCAGCAGAGTTGAGTCCAAGGAAAAATTCAAAGTCAAAAAGTGTTTTGTGGCTAAGATAAAATCCAAATCTTCTGCACTCAAAGTAAGGAGAAGGATAAGGGAACCCAGGAAGATGAATCAAGGGATAGAGATCTATACTTCTGGGGTATACGTTATATATATTAAAATCAATACTTATTCATCATAGGTACTTGATATCGGATGTGGATCACACATTTGTTCAAATGTGAAGGATCAGAAAAGAAGTAAACCTTTAGAGAAAGGTGAGGTTGAACTGTGTGTTGTAAATGGAGTAAGAGTTGCGACCAGTATAGTTGGAACCTATGAGTTATCTCTACCAAGTGGGCTTGTAATAGAGTTCGAGAATTGCTATTATGTACCTACCATTAATAGGAACATCATAATTGTATCTTTTTTGGACAATAAAGGATTTGACTTTCTTATAAAGAATGGAAGATGTTCTATTAGTAAAGATGGGATCTTTTATGGCAGTGTCCCAATGTATTATGGTTTATACTTGAGAAATCAAGAGACGGGTGTATATAACGTGAATACCAAAAAGCAAAAACTCAATGACTCAAACAAAACATACCTTTGGCATTGTCGTCTAGGGCACATAAATGATAATTGTGTATCTAGACTCCATAAGGATGGTTATCTGGACTCTTTTGATTTTGAATCAATGGAGACATTTGAATCTTGTTTGTTGGGCAACATGACCAAGACTCCCTTCACTGGAAAGAGTGAAAGGGCTAGTGATCTATTAGGACTCATACATACTGATGTATGTGGCCCTTTTAGAATAGATGCTAGAGGTGGGTACAAGTACTTCATTGCCTTTACTGATGAATTTAGTAGGTACAGTTATGTCTACCTGATGAGACACAAGTCAGAAACTCTTGAAAAGTTTAGAGAAATTATGAATGAAGTACATAACCAGCTTGGAAAAAGTATTAAGTCACTTTGTTTGGATCGAGGTGGAGAATACTTAAGCCAAGAGTTTGAGGAACTTCTGAGAGCCCATGGGATTGTATCCCAGTGGACTCCACCTGGAAACATAATGGTGTATCAGAAAGAAGGAATCGCTCATTACTGGATATGGTGCGACTATAATGAGTTTAGTTGAGCTTCCAACTATCTTCTGGGGATATTCTATTGAAACTGATGTGTTTACACTTAACTGTGTATCGTATAAATCCATTCGAAAGACACCATATGAGATATGGAATGGGAAACGTCTGGGTGTGTCTTTTATGAAGATTTAGGGATGTGAAGCTTATGTTAGGAAAATGTTTCCTGAAAAGCTTGGCCCTAAGTATGATAAATGTTATTTTGTTGGATATCCCAAAGAAACAAGGGGATACTACTTTTATACTCCATCTGACAAGATAGTTGTATTCCTTAAAAGGCAATTTATTTCCAAAGGAATCAATGGGAGGAAAGTAGAACTCAAAGAAGTTTGAGAACAACAATAAAACATTGAACTGATAGATGAACCAGAGGAACAAGGAGAATCACAAAGTGTTTTGGAAACTCAAATTCCTCAGGATACACAAGAACCTCATAGATCGAATAGGACACACCTTGAACCTGAGATATTTTGATATCTTGTGACTCGGGAAAGTAGTGAATTGGTCATAGATGATGAGCCAATATCCTATAAAGATGTTATTGAGGGACCAGAGTCTGAGAAATGGCTTGAGGCCATGAGATCTGATATGGAATCTATATATACCAATAAAGTATGGACTTTGGTGGATCCACCTGAAGGGGTAAAACCCATAGGGTGCAAGTGGGTCTTCAAGTAGAAGAGTGAGATTGATGGAAGGTCCAAACCTATAAGGGTAGATTGGTTGCAAAGGGTTTCAGACAAGTTTAAGGTGTTGACTATGATGAAACCTTTTGTCATAGAATCGGAATCCCAGCCCCATGAACCAAATGAATACCAAAGGCAATATGTGAAAGCATAAAGCTTAGCACACATGAACAAATAACAAGATAAAGGCACCAACACAGTCTCAACATTCAACAAGTATAAATTATACAATGTACATCATATTCATGAGTTCAATTAAACATTTTTAAAGTCGAGTGACAAGTCATTCATGTGCACTAAATCTAGATCTTACAACAAGTACACCTATCATGGATCACCAATCCCATCAACCTTCTATCCATCTATGAACCTAAAAACAACATATGAAAAATGGGTCAACACACGAGGTGTTGAGTATGGGGCAGAAAGATACATATATATGTATAAGCTTTGCATAATTTGAAAATATTTCAAGACTAAACGAACAAGAATAAACATATTAACTAGTTAACAAAATATGAAACCATATTTTATGTCATTTCACTCCATTACACCAACAATATCAAGCATGTTTAAGGCCTTTGACCATCTTCCCATCGGAAGGATCCGTAAGGGTGCTCAAGATTAGCTAACCCTTTTATACGAGAGGGACCTCAAGGCCATAGCCAAGAGCTAATCCTTTATCAACAATATTATAATGGAGTTCTATATATATATATATATATATATATATATATATATGTGTGTGTGTGTGTGTGTGTGTGTGTGTGTGTGTGTGTGTGTGCATGTTCAAGTTATAAAACTGACGAGGCAAACATCGAGTAATACATAGCAATACTACATGGCAATATTTGAGCAAGTAAACAAACAAGCATACAATACATGTCTTTTCAAGCAAGAAAGTGATATTCATATAAATAGATAAGGCCCATACCTGATTCAGAGATTCTTAACTTAACACATCCATTACCATCTAGATCATAAGCCAAACTGATTAACAACAAGATTACATATATGAATTAGATTCTCATCATTAACCCTAATTAGATGCATTTTAGGGTTTTGTCCAAGATAGGTTTCAAGTTGCTTATTCATTCATTAGATAATCTTGTACTGATTTAGAGATCATCATGATGGTGTGGCTCGAGTTTCAAGCCATTATGAGGTTCGGTTCATGTTCTATGATTATTGCAAGGCTTTCAGTCACATACTTGTATTTTAGGGTCAAAAGACTCACAAAAGAGCACCCTAGATCAAGATTCATCAAGTCAAGAGGTCCAGACATAAAAGATAGCTTATATCAGAAATATTAGGCCACTAGAAACACATATCAAGATTAGGTGGATGTCCCCAAAGGTCTAGGTATCAAAAACAAACATAGGGTACCAACATTCTTTCATACATGCATTACATGTCAAAAGAATCAGCCATATCAAGGGGAATATTAGGGATTGATAATAGAGTCAAAGGGAGACATATATTACCAATTTAAGGTTGATTAGGCATTAGTCCATCATTAAGTAGCAAGATTATCATCAAAGAGCAATGAACATCAGTATAGTCCAATATGGTCACATATGTACAAAAGAGCGTCATTTATGAGCAATAGTGAGAGTAGGACCTTCTTTAGTGCTACAAAGACATTAGAGTTGTTGATTTGATGATTAGAGATGCAAGAGTACATAAAAGATTTCAACTTTATCATGGTTGTGCATATAACATGGTCAAAGAAGGTTAAAATTCGTATTTTAGCCAATCAATAGAATTAGAAGAGGAATCAAGGTCTGCAAATATTCCCATGTTGTAGATCTTTTTGGAAGGATCAATTTTATATATAATTTTGCATCATTTGGCCAAGGGGTGAGGGACTTATTCATTTTTTTAATTCTTGCATTGGAACAATATAGAATTTACATTATGAACTTAGGTTGATGTGTGGGGTGTTACCATATCAGGTCGAGGGGGGGATCGCAACCCTTGGATCTAGATATGGCGGTTGGCATGTGCACGTGCTCCCTCAAGAGGAGTGCCTCACACCGGGCCCAATCCTCCTTGGGCCTGGTCTGCTAGGTCCAGCTTGTCACGCACAGCGTCTCCCTCCCACTCGGACTTCCTCTGTTCTCAGGGCGGAAACAGGGGAGGAACAGAGTACTTCCGCTACGCCCTACCGATGGCCACCTTGCCCAGAGCAGTAAGGATGAGACATCATTAGGTGGTCAGGGGGGTCCAAGTCACGCTTTTGGAGGCCGCCCAGACTGTCTCTAGTGCTCCCTTCACGGCGGCAAAGTTGCGGCTTGGCTGCTGCTTTCATGGTTAGAAGGAGAGGCCACTAGTCCAGGAGGCTGCATGATGACCAACGAACGATCTCCTGGCCGGTGCCCCCATGATGGTGATGCTTCACTGATTGGTCAGGGTCCATCCTCCTTACTAAGGACGTGCCGCCAAGGGGAGGCAAGAAAGCTTGGTCTGTGCTACCCCTGCGGTAGTCTCAGCGGCTAGGGAAAACAAGGAAGATAGAATGGCGGCTGCTAACTGGGGAGTAATGGGGCAAAAGGATCAAGAGTTTACAAAGGAGGGATTTAAAAGGATCAAAGGATCTAGGTTTTTGGTTCCTTCATCCATCGTGGGGTTTTATTGCTTTCCTGGTCCGACTGGAGGAGGGGGGAAGATCCTCCAGTCAAGTGCTTCTTCTGGTTTTGGGAAGAAGGAAGACAACTAGTTAAATGGGTCGCGTGTCTGATATTGGGCCCAATAAGGGTTGAAACTCAACAAGAATAAGTAAAACATGTACAATATGAGTCCATTTTTAAATACTCATATCTTGGGCTAGGATGGTCCAAATGAGGCGATTTTTGCACCGTTGGAAACACAATTGAATCCTCTATAGAAAGGAATACATTATAGAGTATGAAGATCATATATAAATGGTTCGGTTTATGGTGATATGATATATCATGATTCTTTAGTTTGAAAAGCATGTTCGTATTTGGTAAAAAGTGGACATTGATGTGACTAAGAAGGAGTCACACAACCATCAAACTATGGATTAGAGATTGAATTTAGTATGATTCTACTTTGTGAGAGAGAAAGGGTACAAGATAGGAGAGAGAAAAGTCAGGTTGTCACATCCTTCCCTCCTTAAAAAGAATCACCCTCAAAATTAGTCTAAGATCGTAGTTAGGTGTCAAAGTCATCACCCATCATATTCCATTAATCATCTTATATGTTTCAAATCATCCCCCATCATGGGGTGCACACATAGGTTATCATCATCAAGGGTGTACTCCTCTCGATTATATACATATTTACCTATTGTCTATCATATTATGACACCATCATGGCATTAAGATTTTCTCAATCCTTAGTATCCCTCCACTAAGGTTTTGTTTATATCTCCATATGAGACCAAGTTGTATTATCAAAATCTATGTTTATCAATTTTTCAAGCAAATAGGTTTATGGTCATGACCTCAAACAAGACTGTCATCGACTGTGTATCTCATTTTTACTCTAGATTTCATGCATGTTTTTTCTTTCCCCAAAATTTATACCAACTCTAATCAATTATGTACATTATTTTTCATTTCAAATATAAAATTAAACAATTTATGCATCATGTTTATTCAAGTTATGACCCCAAGAGCATTGACATATTGAGTTAATCATTTTTCATTGGGTTATGAGATTAGGCTTATTACCCATGATTATTCAAATCAACACCTCTAAGCATCATCATATCAAGCTCATGATTTCATATCTTGATATCTTTTATTTAATGTATGATTTCATATTATGTCTATTGTGTGAAAAGGGCTTATCATGCATATCTATTTCTTTTTAAATGTAAGTGAGATATTTCATGTATCAAGTGTCATTCGAGGAACAACATTATCATCAATGTCGAGGTTGTGAAACTTTCTCACTTGTATATAGAAAGAGATCTACAAGCTCAAGCCACTCAATCTAAGACATATATATGTCAAGGAAAAACATGCTAACCGTGACTTTCTCCCTTCAACAAAAATTTATGCCCATCTTTCGAGAAACAAGGGTAACCACTAGATTCCTTTACAGAAAACCACTAACATGAGTATGAGGCTCATCATGGATATCATACATCATGTACATCATCTTAGGGTCTTGGGACATCTCCCTCACCTATATAGCAAGCATCAAATTTTCAATTTCCTCTTTCTCTAGGGTTAGATATTTTCAAAGGACATCTAGGGTTCAACACTTTCAAGGAAACCACACACTGGGTCACTCAACTCATATACTTAGAAGTAGTCTAGCTAGGGACTCATCATCATGTATTTCATCGTGCATATTTTTCAACATTTTACATATATTTTGGAGTATAGGTACTCTAACCTTCTCCCGTGGTGGGTCAACTCATATCAAAAGGTCACGCTATTCATATATCCCATGCAATAGGTCCTCCTTTGTAAAGATATTGAGGTCCATGTTAGTCTCAAACTATATGTCACATATCATATCTCAACACGCATAAGACTAGGCATCAGCAAGCATGCCAACCCACTAGCTATGTTTAGCACATCAAACAAGTCATATGTATCAACAAGGTGCTAGGTCTAGCTAGGGTTGCATGGTAAAACTCATTTCCTATCATCAAACTACTTGTCCCTCTTAAGGACAAACTTAGGTCTTATCAACATCAACATCATCATCAATATCATTATCATCATCTTAGGTTTCTAGGTTACTCACTTGCCTAACCTATATCATGGCTCTAAACAACTCTAGAGACTATCACTATCATCTAAACTCTCTCATCTAGACTTGATGTTACATCTCTTTCTCCTAGGTTACATGGAAACTGTGGCAACACATCCCACTATCACATAGATAGCGAGGTGTTACGCGAAAATGTGCGGAAAACACAATAAACCACAGATTACCAAGAACATGGGTTAATTAAAACTGATTGCAGAAAGCGGATAAACTAAGAAAATATTACATTTAGGTCCTCATCCTGCATAGAAACAGGTTATATAAACATTTACAAGTCTTGATACGTGTCCACAGCATAGGAGATCAGCTGTCCTGTCATCACATGCGTTCATCACCTGTTTATACATACATAATGGCCCACAACCGGCTAGCAGTAGGATATAACAAGCATCATCATCTATACATCATGAAACAACGTCAAAACACCTCCAAGGACCTGAGAGTACAGGGATGACTCTAAGACTCTACTACAAAACAACCAAAACAGCAGCATGTCCATCTCTTGCCTTCTACTACTCGTCTTGTTGCTTGGCCGCAACTCTGCGACCACCACCACATCTAGCTCGAACACCTAAAAAGGTTGTAAACCAGCGGGGTGAGACACACAGTCCCAGCAATAAACATAACTCCCCGTTGAAACCATAAAACCAAAGGAAGGTTAAAGCAACAACAGCAGATAACTGGTAAAGCGTAGAATAAGAACAGTCTATATAGCAAAGCTATTCGTACCATCAAGCTTACCAGGCTGTACGGAAGGCATATCACCAATTATCTCTTTATGGAACATGATTGACAAGATAAGGTTTACAAGATCTTACCTTATAACATAAAGAACGTATAAGCAATTGCATGTATAACAAGATTAACTACACAAGCAAGGCCTCAACCAATGTTTTGTGTTTTGCCTTAAGTAGTAAATACTATTCGGCTACATTACGTATTATTATTATACCCTGAGGAAGTGATCCGTACCGCTCAAATCCAACCTTCAGTTGCAAAACCCAAATCCGGTGACATACAAGGTCAATGGAAGAGCCAGACTCCACAACCTCCCACCTCGTGGTCAGTGCACGAGTACAACACAAGCAGGACCGCAGTCTCATGCTTAAGTGGCCTCAACCATAGGGTTAGCTCCCGCAGGCTACCCTCTGCCTAGCCCGCCTCAGTACAGGTCTCGGCACTAGTATATCTGAGCCACGGGCTTGTTCACCGTGCTCTGAGCCATGAACGCATTCATGCTCCCATATCACATATCCTGAGCCATGGGCCTGTTCACCATGCTCTACACATATCCCGAGTCTGCAACCGCAGATGCACTCATGTCCTCTATATTTTAGGCTAGGAGAAACCTCGCATATTCAACAATATGTGCTCCGGGTTAACTCGCAGGAGAACCCGTTTCACCATCACCAGCTCCTGACGATGATGGATATATGGCCAGGGCAAACTACATGATATGCTCCACTATGATTATTTAATGTATTTTAAGTGGATTGCAAGATTTAGTCAAGTTGTATAACATGCAACTAAAACAAGAATAAACAACATGAAACTCAAAATCATGCTTTTACTATCATCAACATCATCCTGATCTATCACAAGGATCCAACATTACATGTTACCACTCGACCTCTTGCCAATCCTCTAGATCCATCACAAGGATCATCACATTGCCATGGGATCTCAATCCCTCGTCACATAGTGTCACTGCCTCTCAAGGCTTACATCATCACCATGGGATAGCAATCCCAGGTCATCATCAGAGGATACCACCTCAACTGGGCACTTTAGCCATCTCAGGTCCTCAGACCATAACACCTCATGCATGTTACCTCATCATCAAGAGTAACCATCAAGCAGTGTTACTCAAGCATATATATACCTCATAGCCTTTTCTCCTGGCTATGCATCTGTATGAATCACTTGCATGGTTAGTATGCACAATCATCATGGATTAACAGAAAGACCATATTATCAAACATAGGGCAACATTGATGGTTATATACTTTGTCATCCATGCCTCAACCTGTGACCACAGACATAGGCCATATCATCATATAAAGCATCTTATATGCTTATCATTCCTCAGCATTATACATATAATTCAAGATGATCATAAACACATGAAATGTCATATCAAGATACATAGATGAGTTCTACTATGACGATTTCCATCAAGCATATCAAGGGTCACTATCATAAACCGAACGTGATAGCAAGAACAACATCCAGCATATCAGTTTCCCATATAAGGAACAAGACCCTCACTAGAAACGCCCACTACCCTCACCAAAGATAGCATCGGGCAGGGTACTCTCCCCTATCATCCAAGGTACTCTAACCTCATATTGGCCAAGCAACCAGCAAGAATACAAGATGTATTGTGCAACAAGGACCCAAGGCATAACGTGCACAAGCATAATGTGCAGCAGGTGTATCAGGCACCTCTGTGTCGTGCACCACAGAACCTATCGTGCAGCTGAGCAGGCGTCGAGCAACAGGTGTAGCGTGTGTCCATGTGAAACAGCTAGGGTTACTACCACGCCATGACGCCCAGCACAAAGCTAGCCACTATACTTCATATCGTCCAAGGTGTAACGGGCACTTGAGCTAGGCATGTCATGCAACCAACTGTTATCGGCCACCAAAGGCATAAAGGCTGAGGTGCGACGCCCGACACAAGACCACATCACAACGCCCCACAACATCCAAGGGGATAACAGCACCAAGAAACCACCTGAGCTAAGGGTATCAGACAGGGAACTTAGCAACGCCCGACACCCACACAAGGGCGGAAACCAGATGTAACGCCTACCACCAAACAAGGCTAAGTGTATCGGGCAGGGCACTCATCCTAGTGTGATGCCCAACACATAAAAGGTCAAGGACCAGGGTGTGACGCCCAACACAGCCACAACGTCATGTCAACCAAGGCTCTAAGACAAAAAAGGATATTGGGCAGCACCTCCTCCAAAACCATATCGGGCAAGAAGCAACCCAACAAGGTCGCCACCAACCTCAAGCACAAAGGGCACCAAAACCCTAATGGATCAATAAGATGGCTCACCTCTCAACAACCAAGAGAGAGGGGTCTTGCCAAGATTCTTATCACCAATTGGGAAACACAAGGAACACCCTAACAAAGGTCTACAACCACCACAGAGCTCACCTCTCAAATCCATGGTGAGAGAAGGGTGTTGCTCACGCAACTAGAACACAAGCTCACTTCTCAACTTAAATGAGAGAGGGGTATTGCCCATGACACTAGAGTTCAAGCTCACTTCTCTAGACCAAGGAGGGAGAGGGGTATTTCTCAACAAGAAACCTTAGAACATAGCTTGGCCAACAAGAAACAACTTAAGCAAGAAACTCAACTAACAACATGCATAGCCGATCATGAGCAACATACAACCAAAAACATAGAAGATGGTAATGTAGTTAGGGTTAGGAGTTATGTAACCCACCTTAAGAAAGCTCCAAGCTCTAAACACCACCAAGGAAGAAGAAAGCAAGGCACTCTAGGGTTCAGCCACCACTAGAGGAAGAAGGAGACTCCAAGGCAAGGATCGGCCACCAAGCTTGTAAAGGAAGAGGGGTGTCGTGCACCAAGGGAGAGGGAGACTAAGGAACTAAAGGGATCCTTAGCAAGAGAAAGGTGACGCATATATAGAAGGGGATGGAGGAGAAACCAAGGAAAGATAAGGCAAGGTGTCATTCACCTAGGGACACTTGTCCATGAGCAAGGCCACCACTCTAACATGCCCTAAACACATGTCCAAGGCCATTGCCACATGCAAGCATCAAGCACCAAGTGTCCACTAGTGGTGACACAAACGAGGTCAAAGGAGGTCAAAGGGTCCATGGGCGACACACCTCCACTCCACCATGGCCGACACACTCCCTAGGCCGACACACCACAGGCTGACACACCTAGGTCGACACAAGGCTCACTTGCCCGACACAAGGTCCAAAGAGGCAAAGGAAATGCACCACAAGGCCCAACAAGCTCAACCAATACCAAAGGAACTCAAGCAACGAGCCCAACCCTTCCTCTCAACACTAAAGGAAGCAAGGAGAGGGAGGAACACCTCACAAGGTGGAAAACTTGCCCACAAACCCTAAACTTGGGTTAATTGCAAGTAGCACCTCCATCTCTCAACAAAGCACCAACAAACCCTAATCACCACCAAAGGTGATTAGCAAGCAACTAAGCACCAGGGTTAAGAAAAGCAAATAGGATAAACCCTAAACGGAGGTCAGGGTCCTTACAGAAACTCACTGCCTTTCTACGTGTGGTAACATTTTTCATATGTACATATAATAATACTTGAAATATGTTTTCTCCAATGTTTAAACAGGCGATGAAAACCACTATACTCCATCTGAATAAAACCAAAACCAAAACAAGTTACCACACTCATGAGGCTGTCTAGTACCATGACACTTAGAGAACTAGCAAGAACATGGTGCACACATGTGTAGATATCCTAAGAACATGTCACGAGCATATGTCTAGGGAGGTAAATTACACAAGTCTACACCTAGTTCTAGAACATCTAGTTTCTAACCTAGATGCTAAGTCAACATAGTCCACAAAGGACATCTTATTAAGTTTTCTAAGTTGAGAGGTAATGTGAGTTTAGTTTGTGTTTTATGTGAGCAATGTTTTGTGTAGTTATTGTTCATGCTCTGATACCATCTGTCATGAAACTGAAATCCCAATCCCATGAGCCAAACAAATACCAAAGGCGACATGCGGAAGCATAAATCTTAGCACACATGAACAGATAACAAGATAAATGCACCAACACAGTCTCAACATTCAACAAGTATAAATTATACAACGTACATCATATTCATGAGTTCAATTACACATTTCCAAAGTTGAGGTACAAGTCATTCATGTGCACTAAATCTAGATCTTACGACAAGTACACCTAGCATGGCTCACCAAGCCCATCAACCTTCTAGCCATCTCTGAACCTAAAAACAACATATGAGAAACGAGTCAACACATGAGGTGTTGAGTATGGGGTAGAAAGATACATATATATGTATAAGATTTGCATAATTTGATAAGATTTTGAGACTAAATGAATAAAAATAAACATGTTAACTGGTTAACAAAATGTGAAACCATATTTGATGTCATTTCACTCCATTATACCAACAATATCAAGCATGTTTAAGGACTTTGACCATCTTCCTGTCAGAAGGGTCTGTAAGGGTGCTCAAGATTAGCTAACCCTTTTATACGGGAGGGACCTCAAGGCCATAGACAAGAGCTAACCCTTTATCAAAAATATTATAATGGAGTTCTATATATGTGTGTGTTCAAGTTATAAAACCGATGAGGCAAACATCGAGTAAGACATAGCAATATTATATGGCAATATTTGAGCAAGTAAACAAACAAGCATACAATACATGTCTTTTCAAGCAAGAAAGTGATATTCATATAACTAGATAAGTCCCATACCTGATTCATAGATTCTTAACTTAACACATCCATTACCATCTAAATCATAAGCCAACCTGATTAACAACAAGATTACATATATGCATTAGATTCTCATCATTAACCCTAATTAGATGTATTTTAGGGTTTTGGCCAAGATAGGTTCCAAGTTGCTTATTTGTTCATTAGATGATCTTGTACCGATTTAGAGTTCATCATGATAGTGTGGTTCGAGTTTCAATCCATTACAACATTTTGTTCATGTTCTATGATTATTACAAGGCTTTCAGTCACATACTTGTATTTTAGGGTCAAAAGGCTCACAAAAGAGCACCCTAGATCAAGATTCATCAAGTCAAGAGGTCTAGACATAAAAGATAGCTTAGATCAGCAATATTAGGCCACTAGAAACACATATCAAGATTAGGTGGATGTCCCCAAAGGTCTAGGCATCAAAAACCAACATAGGGTACCAACATTCTTTCATACATGCATTACATGTCAAAAGAATCAGCCATATCAAGGGGAATATTAGGGACTAATATTAGAGTCAAAGGGAGACATTACCGATTTAAGGTTGATTAGGCATTAATCCATCATTAAGTAGCAAGATTAGCATCAAAGAGCAATGAACATCATTATAGTCCAATATGGTCACATATGTACAAAAGGGAGTCATTTATGAACAATAGGGAGAGTAGGACCTTCTTTAGGGCTACAAAGACATTAGAGTTATTTATTTGATGATTACGGATGCAAGAGTACATAAAAGATTCCAACTTTATCATGGTTGTGCATATAACATGGTCAAAGAAGGTTAAAATTTGTATTTTTAGCCAATCAATAGAATTAGAAGAATAATAAAGGTCTGAAAATATTCCCATGGTGTAGATATTTTCAAAAGGATCAATTTGATATATAAATTTGCATCATTTGGCCAAGGGGTGAGGGACTTATGCATTTTTGAAATTCTTACATTTGAACTATATAGAATTTATTTTACGAACTTAGGTTGATGTGTTGGGTGTTACCATATCAGGTCAAGGGGGTCGCACCCTTGGAACCATATGTGGCAGTTGGCATGTGCATGTGCTCCCTCAAGAGGGGTGCCTCACGCCAGGCCCGATCCTCCTTGGGCCTGGTCTGCTAGGTCCATCTCATCACGCACAGCATCCCCCTCCCACTCGAACTTCCTCTGTTCTCAGGGCGGGAACAGGGGAGGAACAGAGTACTTCCGTTGTGCCCTACCGGTGGCCACCTTGACCGAAGCAGCAAGTATGAGACATCATTAGGTGGTCAGGGGGGTTCAAGTCACGTCGTTGGAGGCCGCCCAGACTATCTCTCACGCTCCCTTCATGACGGCAAAGTTGCAGCTTGGCTGCTACTTTCATGGTTAGAAGGAGAGTTCGCTAGTCCAGGAGGCTTCCATGATGACCAGTGAACGGTCTTCTGGTCGACGCCCCCATGATGGTGATGCCTCACTGATTGGTTGGGGTCTGACTTCCTTGCTAAGGACGTGCCCCCAAGGGGAGGCAGTAAAGCTTGGTTTGTGCTACCCCTATGGTAGTGTCTACGGCTAGGGAAAATAAGGAAGATAGAATGGTGGCTGCTAACTGGGGAGAAGTGGGAAAAAGGATCAAGAGTTTATGAAGGAGGGCTTTAAAAGGATCAAAGGATCTAGGGTTTTGGTTCCCTTCATCCATCGTGGGCTTTGATTGCTTTCCTGATCTGGCTAGAGCAGGGGGAAAGATCCTCCAGTTAAGCACTTATTTCCATTATGGGAAGAAGGAATACAACTAGTTAAATGGGTTGTGCGTCTGATATTGGGCCCAATAAGGATTGAAACTCAACAAGAATAAGTAAAACATGTACAATATGAGTCAATTTTTAAATATCTTGGGCTAGGATGGTCCAAATGAGGCAATTTTTGCACCGTTAGAAACACAATTTAGTCCTCTATAACATGAAATACATGATAGAGTATGAAGAACATATATAAATGGTTCGATTTATGGTGATATGGTATAGCATGATTCTTTAGTTCGAAAAGCAACAAAATGTTTGTATTTGGTAAAAAGTGAACATTGATGTGACGAAAAAGGAGTCCCACAACCATCAAACTATGGGTTGGAGGTTGAATTTAGTATGATTATACTTGGTGAGAGAGAAAGGGTACAGGATAGAAGAGAGAAAAGTTAGGTTGTCGCACCTTTTCTCCAGTGGTCATGGTTAAATCCATCAGGATCATGCTTGCTATTGCAGCTTATCATGACTATGAGATTTGGCAAATAGATGTTAAAACCGCATTTCTTAATGGGAATCTTGTTGAGGATTTGTACATCACACAACCTGAGGGGTTTATAGATCTAAAGTTTTCCAATAAAGTATGTAAGCTACAAAGGTCAATCTATGGATTGAAGTAAGCATCTCGGAGCTGGAATCTTCATTTTGATGTGACAGTCAAAGGGTTTGGCTTTGCTCAAAATGAAGATGAACCTTGTATGTACAAGAAGGTTAGTGCGAGCATAGTGACATTCCTCATATTGTATGTATATGACATAATATTGATGGGGAATGACATCCCTACTTTACAAAAGGTAAAGACATGGCTAGGAAATACATTCTCTATGAGAGACTCGGGATATGCATCCTACATCTTAGAGATAAAGATTTATAGAAATAGATCCAGAAGACTTCTTAGACTAAGTCAGAGCACATACATTGATAAAGTGTTGAAGTGGTTCATCATGGAGAACTCAAAGAGAGGAAATCTGCCTAATTGCCATGGTTTCCCCATCTCTAGAGCTCAATATCCTAGTTCTTGTGAAGAAAGGGAACACAGTGTGATTCCATATGCCTTGGTAATTGGAGCAATCACGTATGAAATGTTATGTACCCATCTAGACGTCTCGTATGTCTTGAGCATGACGAGAATATATCAATCAGATTCAGGTGATGCTCACTAGATAGTTGTGAAGAACATTCTCAAGTACTTGAGAAGGACTAAGGATCAGTTCTTGGTCTATGGAGAAGAGGAAGAGTTGGTGGTAAAAGGTTACGCCAAGGCAAGCTTCCAGACTGATCGAGACGATTACAAATCGCAATCGGGATTCATGTTTTGCCTTAACAATTGAGTTGTGAGCTGGAAGAGTTCCAAGCAAGAAATAGTTGTTGATTCTACAAAAGAGGTAAAGTATATTGTTGCATCAAGTGCAGTAAAGGATTTTGTATGGATCAAGAAGTTCATCACAAAACTTGGGGTCATTCCTAGTATCAGTGAGGCAATCAAGCTATATTGTGATAACAATGGATCTATTGCACAAGCTAAGGAACCCAGATCGCATTAGCACTCAAAGCATATACAAAGGCAGATCCATATCATATGTGAAATCGTGTAGTGTGGAGATGTGAAGATTTGCAAAGTTCTAACTGAGAGCAATGTTGTTGATCCCTTGACAAAGGCACTTTCACAGCAGAAGCATGATGGTCATGTTAGGTCACTCGAAATAAGATTCGTGGGTGATTGGCTCTAAGTGCAAGTGGGAGTTTGTCGGTTATGTATGCCCAGAGAGCCAATCATGTAATGATTTTAGAGACATATCATGTAAAAATGATTTGATTATTAATAAAAGGCAAGCTTCCAATTTATTTTGTTTAATTCAATTATGAGATAATGATGTAACATTATAAATGTCTAGAGGAAAATATTACTCAATGATGTATGTCTACAAGTACGTGACGGGAAGAAATGAGATCATACGGATGTTAAGAGCAAATATTTACATTCTCATTATGTCCCTGATTAGTTATTATTATGAAAGTTTGATAGACAATAATAACACATAAGATTAGAGTGAGAGTTGGTTGATGACTCAGTCTCATTAGTCATAATATGATGATATCAAACCAATCACACAAATACATGTTAGAGAATAGTGTATCGGAAAGACCCACCATGAGAATGACACATGGAAGTCATCATCATGGAAGTCATAGACAGCTCTCACAGTGATGGTGGGGTTTTTGTTCTTAGACCTGAAATCACTGCACTCAACACATGTCGTTGGGTACACTTTGACATCATCAAACGCAGTCCTGAAACATGGGTTGTTATAATAGTGATTATTGGGTGGCTTTGACACATGGGGATTGAATGTGAGTGATATACATGGGATTTGTCCCTCCTATTAGAGTGTTATGTCCTAGGCCTCTTGATAAGTGAGACTGGGAAAAGCATGGCCATGCACATGTGAGTCAATATGTGATATTGATTTTACATATATCTCAAACAGTCTGCTCTTAGTTCAAGAAACAAGATTGAATAATAATGACGGTGACTGCTCCATGCATCTAGTTCAATCTAGACATCAGTGATAAAGGAGTTGTACAAACATTGCAGCACCATACACATATGAAGTTGTTCTCCAACTTTTCCATTTACTTGGGTAGTAATGATGTGTGACTCACTCTTTGCTTGTGATGTCATAAGTTTTATGGACATCCACTGCCAATGTGATATGGGACCTATAGGGGCACACACGTAGGAACTCATCAAGAAGAGGAGTTTGATCTTGAATGATGATTGAGTTAAGTACTAAAGTGTTTAGGTACTCAATTCACACAACAGATCGACGGATTGGTTGACTGAACTGCCAAACGACCAATCTTATTGGGTGATACAGTCGTTTGGGCATACAAACAGGCGTCTCAAGTGTTGAGATGGTCGTTTGGGTTGTCAGGCAGATCAAAAATTGAATTGGCTTAGTTATGTCGTAAGAATTGACCGGTTCAAGATATTGAACCGATCGGCTCGACTCGAACTCACCAGATGGCCATCTGGGTGAGGGAGATAGGCATCTCGCTTGTGTGAGACGGCCCCAGTTGGGACAAATGAAAGTTATAGAGTTTTCCTAAACTCGTTCTAATTGCACATACTTGGGGTGCAAGTAAATTATTGTATGACATTAATTAGGAAATGATTTTCCAATTCATATCTGATTGGGAAAGCATGAAACAATCATCTCACATCCCAGATGATCATTTTTCTTAGTGAAATGACCGCCTCGCGTGTGAGATAATTGTCTCACATGCAAGATGGATGTCTCACTTGGAGAGACAACCGTTTTGTCGCACGCATGTTGTGAAACTTCCACAAAAGTTGTGAAAATTCAAGATCTACTTGTCTTTTCCACTCCCGCTTTAGTCTCGCATTGGTTTGGGACTGGGAAACCTGACCCTAACCACTCCTATATATAGAGGGATATTGGGGGATTCCCAGAGTATAACTACAACACAGACAACTAAGAATCAGTTCCTCTAACAAATGTTGTCCACTCTAGTTGTGATAACCACGAGAGTTCAGGAAAGTCCTACCTGACTAGGGAGGGATAGCCAAGGGAGAGAGCAACTGAGAGTTGTCGTGGTGGGAGAGCAAGCTGGTGACTAGTACGCTAGTGAGAGGGACAACTCCTACCCATCAGGTCCAGTAGAACGACATGAGTTCTAGGCAGTCTGTGTGGACTACCATAGAGGCAGGAAGTCATTGCTTTCCGCTTGGAGGACAATGTCAATTAGCAGTCTGTCACAAGAGGAGTTGCTAAAGAAGACATTCGTGGTTGTAGTCTCTAGTGCAGACCAGGACGTGCAGCAGTCATACATGTCCCTATGCAACTAGGATTCTGATTTGCACATCTACAACGATGAGGATTGTCACTGGACTTGCTCCAGGACCAGGTATATCCCATAAACCATCCTTCCTTGTATTATAGTTATTGACACGATCAACTAATTCTTGAGAATATGGTAATAAATTTTAAGTTATGTATCCTGATTTGTACCACATTTTTCAATAGGAAGTCCAACCACAAAGTCCATGGTAATATGATCCCATTTTCACTGTGGTATCGGCAAAGGTTGTAATGTCCCTACAGGCTTCTGGTGCTCAGTCATCACCAGTTAACAAATTGGACATCTGGCTACAAACTCTTCCACATCATGCTTTAGACCTGGCCACCAATACAAGTCTTTTAGGTTGTGGTACATCTTGGCACTTCCAGGATGCATTGCATACATCAAGGAGTGAGCCTCCTCAAGTATCATCTTCCTCAACCCATCAACATCAGGAACTATTATCCTATTGTAGTAATAAATTGTACCATCATCTGCCTCATGGAAGCCATCATAATTTTTACTACCAATCCCTGATCGGGATATTCTATATCACAGTATCATTCTGTTGTGCATCATGAATATGATGTCTCAAGGTAGGTTTAACCTGTAATTGTACCAAAAACCTGCCAACAAAGAAACTTCCAGCTGTACATTTGTAAAGACATAGTCTCTACTATTAAACATGATAAACAAATACATCAAATGTGTGGCAGAGGAAGAAAATTTAACTTGACTTTATTCAAAATGTATAAAGAGTACATTATAAAAAAATTTCAAATGGGAGTACAACTTTATACAAGGATAGGATCTAGGTAGAGGAAGACTTAAACTAATACAACTTGTCTCCACAAACAACATAACAAAATTTTATGCAACTAGTCTAAGCTAACTAGAGGTGTAAGATCTCCTTAGCCTTAGGCAGGTTCACCAAGCTTCCATGCGCACTCTGATTCTAGCCTGGATGGTTGGGATCATCCAGCAAGAGAAAGATAGAAACGTATGTGTTAATCAACAGAAATGGGACAATTAAATAATCTAAAGCATTTCAATATAAAAGATTCTCTACACTAAGAGATTTCAAAAGGAATGAGGCAAGTATAAGAGTAAGAGAGAGAAGACTGCCATAATCAATCACCACAATAATAATCACATAGCATGAATATATTAAGACACAAACTCATCTCAATGTAGGGTGAGGCACCTACCAGACCTCACCAAGTGACAGGGGGACTAAACCCCAGTGCCTATATAAAGTGGCAGGGGGACTAAAACCCCAGTGCCTTATAGAAAATGGCAGGGGGACTAAAACCCCAGTGCCCAGCAGGAGAACTAAAACCTCAGTGCCCTATGGTTGTTTTGTACTCATGTACACTACATTGTCATTTGGCCTAAAATACATCATGCTTAATAGTTCACTTGGCAGTAGTGAAAAGTATAACAAGATTTGCAACATGGCATTGGGATTAAAACCCAAGAAACAATCTCAATAAATAGGCCATCATAGGCAACAACATTATCCAAGTATTTCAATAGAGGAGCCAATGTAGACAATCACAAGATCCATATAATTCAATTAGATGAGCCATAATGGCAACAAAAGCATCAAATAAGTAAAGAGCCAAATAAAGTTATTTTGAAGGATAACAAGGCTAGCATAAAAATTAAGGTAGGGTTGGATAAGAGCCCAACTGAAGGATAGGTAATTTGCACATATACATTCCACATAGATTTCACATTCATCATAGATGTTCACATAAATAGGTTCCACATACTAAAATAGGATTCACATACATAAATATGTATCACATACGAAATAGGCTTCACATACCTGATCTAGATTCCTTACCACTACTTTCACCAATCATATTGTTTCACTTCCATTTTTCCTAGTTATGAACATTACACATGTATTAGTATTTATAAGGCTTAAAGCATAGGAAAAACCCTAATTTTAGAACTTATCTTCAAAATCACGATTTAAGGTTCAAAACCTAGTCCAATAGATTAGTCATATTCTCCTGAATAATAAAACATATTTTATTTCCCAATTTGGAGTTAAAATTGATTAATTACACATTTTAGATCATTCAATATAATCAAATAGGTATCCAAAGAAAACTTCAAAAAAGGAATCATAATTGGGACTCAATAACAATAGAATCGGATTCTACATGAAAAATCCTTTCCAACGACTATTTATTTGCATTTTTCTGACCATGGATCGATATACTATGAATTAGGTAAAATCGGCCAATCAGAATGCAAGAAAACCATAGCGTGACAGTAATTAAAATGAAAATGTAAATTGATGTAAATAATAGGTGAAATGACCAAAATGCCCTTGCATATAAAATGCAATCGATTGAAACATCGAGGGCAGTACTGTCATTCGTATGTAACAAACCTTGCAAGCAAGAAACCAAAACTCAAGGTGCAATTACGAGATTGCCCATGCGTATAAAATTGACTGATCAGAGGGGCGAGGGTTGCCCTGGTCATTTGCTGACCAGGCATCTACCTGCTCTCGCCATGGCGCTGGAGCGAGCAATTGGAGCTCGGGCTCCATTGCTCTAGCTTACAACCCGGCTTGATGTTGTCAACTGAGGCCGGGGATGAATTCCCCGCGACCTCCCGGTCTCGGCGGCCAATGGGACAGCGTTGGCATGCTCAAAAGTGGGGAAACCAGGCTGCGATGCCGCTGGAGCAGAGGAGGAGCCAAGCGATGACAAAGCACCCAAAAAAACACGATACAAACATCCACTGAAGGTTCCAACACGAACACAGAGGCAAACCGCAGAGAAAGGAGGTTTCGGTGAGGGCGGAGGAGTAAGAAAATGCTAAAAGGGCATGGTGGTGGCGGAGCTCGTCGGCGGTCTATAGGACCCAGTGCTAGGGGAAGCCGAGAGGAAAACTGAGAGTACGAAATGGAAGAACGGAGGTGGAAGATAGCTAACCATGCTTTCAATTAGGCTGAGGAGGTCAAAGGTGCGAGCAGCAGGTCGTCGTTGCCGGGGAAGACAATGGACTAGGTCGGGGATATTTGGGGCGATGAGGAGCAATTGGAGGAGGAAGAAAGTACGAAGCTTGAGGGTTCAATATTTGGCCTTATGCAGGTGTGAGTGTGGCTCTAGAACACTCTGTGAAACCATGACGGAGAAGAAGAAGAGATTGGGTTTGGGCGTTTCACCAGTGGTGGAGGAGTTAGAGCGAATTAGGGCTCGCTAGAACCTGTGTGAGAAGTTGAACGCACCGGAAGTGGAATCGCGCAAGAAGGTGGTCAAACGAGGGCGAACTGGGTCGGGGAGCTAGAGGAGTCGGGTCTGTTCTAACGGCTGAAGGAGGAAGACAATGGCTCATCTGTCTGATCGGCCATTCCTTAGATCTGAGCCGTTGGATCGGGGTCGGGGTGTGTGACAGCGGAAAATGTGCAGACTTTGGCGTTACAGAGTCATTTAAATGAAAAGAACCAAAGACTTTAATTACACCATATTAAAAGCGTATAAAATAGTTTTGAGGGGTCAAATCAACTCCAAAAACCACCAAATTTGAACCATTGTCTCACATTAAAGTCTAGAACAATACTATGCAATTACTTTCTCGTTTTATACATAATATGGCCCTTAATTACCATTTGGATATTAATGTGTATATTAATACATTAAAATGAATGAATTATATGAAAAGACTTCTTTTAATGGATTATATGAGTAAAATTATAGATATCCATCCATTATTAACTTTAAGAGAAAAATCTCACCATTATAGTCTATTTTGATATATCATTACCATTTTTTAGGAGAGAGGGGGGAATTAGGTTAATTACACCCATAATTAATTCTATTACATATTTTTGCTCATATCTTATCCAAAAAGATATGAGAGCTACAAATTAACCTTATCCACTTATTATCTCTCATAAAATTCCATTTTGCATTATTAGTCCTTAATTATTTCCTTAAGTGGGTTATTTGTGCAAACACCCCTTTATTATCATAAATGGGGGTAAAATGGAATTTCACCATCATTAATGCTCAAATTGCACATAGAGTCCAAAAATGATTCAAAAGGATGGGAAATTTATGAAAAAGGTCCAAATGGACTAGAAGGCAAAGAAAATCTCAAAAGTGGGTAAATTGCAGGAAAGACCCTGGATTTCAGTATGTTACAGCACTCCACCCCTTAAAGAGGATTTCATCCCCGAAATCACAAGAGGGAAGAGAGGGTGAGTGAGTAACATCCCAACCTTAAACAACTAGATATGTACTAAAAGCTCTACACATAAGCCAAGACCTACTAAGGTTTCCACAAAACATATAAACTTTTATCCAACACAACATAATCAACATTTTTGTCTTATTAGCATAATATCCATCATGAAGAGGCGTCATAATTACTATATCATTACTTGTGCTACATTTTATTCAAAAAAATTACATCTCAACATTATATCATGTGTATTTCCCTCATCAAGGGTTTTAAGCACAATTAGGGTTTACTAAACCATTTCAACATTAATTAATATATTAGGTCAAAAGCCTTAATAACATGAATTCATTTTCCATTATCCTCTTAAAACTATCATGTAGAATTATCACAAATTATTTTTTAGAAAAATTTAATACTATCCAATAATTTATTAATCCTATAATAATTCCAAATAATGTCTGTATAGCACATTTTCATATCATCTTTCATACACATATTAATGACATCATTTATCATTTTCGTCCATTACACTTCGTATTACATATTATACATATTTTACATCACATTAGGCATTAATGAATATTTATGTGAATCCAATTATTCATTATCATGTTTGAGTCATTATACATTTTTTTTAGTGAATAGGATGTAACACATTAAATATTAATGAATTAATTCATATATCAAGTTATGATGAGGTGTTCATTAGAGAACAAGGTGATATACCTTACATATATTGATAACTTTGTGACTATAATCCATTTATATGTATCAAGGTATATTATGTGATGATGACACCTAATGTCACTAATGTATCATGAAAGGCATTAAGAGTATATATATATATATATGTTGTCAAAGCTAGATGATTACATATTAGGGTTTAGGTCAACATGATCATTACATGTTAAAGAATCCTTAGGGTGCATTATCCATACACATTTTACCATTAGGGTGGCATAGTCAACATTATGTATATCCATAATTAGTAATGAGTAACTCATAATTATGTGCATCAAGCTTGTATTAAGGTTCAACCATATGAACTATCTCTATATGACTTACTACATATTCATGTGTGTATAAACAAACAAGTTGAATTACAAGTATAATGTGTTTGGTAAATTCTTATTCTCATAAGTTATTATGTACATTTTTTTTTGTTAAGCCAGGGGTCGCTTTTATTCATCCCACACCCCTCATGTGGGCACAATCATCCAGAAATTACAGTTCCTGCTTATAACAGTGCAGGTAAATAGCAAAAAAAATTAGAAACATCATAACAGCCTAACCAACAGCACTCTGCAAAACAATGTAAGGGACTCTACGTTTCTCTAAAGCCGCCATACCTCTTACTCTACGTGGTATATTCAGTGTATCTGAAGCAATGAATGGCTCATTCAACCTGCTGCCCCATTTCCCTAGTTCACGAGGTATCGAGTTGATGACCTTGTGAACCAAGGACCCATATATCATAGCAGAATCAAGCTCCTCTCGCATCTCCCTAACGAATGGTGACGTCTTCCATGGTTCCATCCAGTTGTTCCATAAGATGCCATGCACGTACGCCTCATCAATCTCAATACACGAAATGACCAATGCATGGTCTCTCTCTATCTTCAACCCGATAGCACACGCTTGCATATATGTACATATGTCCACATAGATAGGGTTTCTAACTCCAAAGGTATTTGATTTTGCTTTTAATTGGGATTCCATCCCCCTAAAAAGGGATTTCGTCCTCGAAATCAGATTTGCAAAACCAAATAGGGTACTAACACCATTACCCTCACTCCACCCCTTAAAAGGGTCAACTAAGTCAAACTAAGATAAGGGTAAAAGGGTACATAAAACTCAACACTAAAAGGATTTATTAACCAAGCTTCAAGGCGTAACATAGGGTACACTAAACCCTAAACATAGGAGTATAAGGTATTTAAGGATGACTTTTGTGTAAGAGATCAAATCATCACTTATGGTTTTCCTAAGGTATTCAACAATTAGTCAACATGACCAAAGATAGACTATTTCGAGCTGTCGGTATCAGATCAGGCTAGGCCATGTCATCTGAGCTCAGGAGTCCTCGTTACCAAGCTAGTGGGGCAGAGGAAAATATTGCCATCCCCCAAGCTCTGACCCTTTCTAGACACCATCACTTCAACTTATTTCTCTAGTAGCTTCTCAATACACAATTCACCAAAAAATTGACAAATTTTATTTCTAATTATGAAATTATTATGATCCTAAATCAAACTTTCATCATAGGACAACTCTAAGGTGAAAAACATACTATAGGGAAACTATATAATATAAGGGTTCTATCTAGGAGATAATTTGAATTAGTCAAGAATCCGACTACCTAGATGCTCTGATACCATGTTGTAAAGACATAGTCTCTACTTTTAAACATGATAAACAAATACATCAAATGTGTGGTAGTGGAAGAAAATTTAACTTGACTTTATTCAAAATGTATAAAGAGTACATTATAAAATTTTCCCAAATGGGAGTACAACTTTATACAAGCATAGGATCTAGGTAGAGGAAGACTTAAACTAATACAACTTGTCTCCACAAACAACATAACAAAAGTTTATGCAACTAGTCTAAGCTAACTAGAGGTGCAAGATCTCCTTAGCCTTAGGCAGGTTCACCAAGCTTCCATGCACACTCTGATTCTAGCCTGGATGGTTGGGGTCATCCAGCAAGAGAAAGATAGAAATGTATGTGTTAATCAAGAGAAATGGGACAATTAAATAATCTAAAGCATTTCAATATAAAAGATTCTCTACACTAAGATATTTCAAAAGGAATGAGGCAAGTATAAGAGTAAGAGAGAGAAGACTGCCATAATCAATCACCACAATAATAATCACACAACATGAATATATTAAGACACAAACTCATCTCAATGTAGGGTGAGGCACCTACCGGACCTCACCAAGTGGCAGGGGGACTAAAACCCCAGTGCCTATATAAAGTGGCAGGGGGACTAAAACCCCAGTGCCTAATATAAAATGGCAGGGGGACTAAAACCCCACTGCCCGGCAGGAGGACTAAAACCTTAGTGCCCTATGGGTGGTTTGTACTCATGTACACTACATTGTCATTTGGCCTAAAATACATCATGCTTAATAGTTCACTTGGCGGTAGTGAAAAGTATAACAAGATTTGCAACATGGCATTGGGAGTAAAACCCAAGAAACAATCTCAATAAATAGGCCATCATAGGCAACAACATTATCCAAGTATTTCAATAGAGGAGCCAACGTAGACAATCACAAGATCCATATAATTCAATTAGATGAGCCACAATGGCAACAAAAGCATCAAATAAGTAAAGAGACAAATAAAGGTATTTTGAAGGATAACAAGGCTAGCATATCTTTAAGGTAGGGTTGGATAAGAGCCCAACTGAAGGATAGGTAATTTGCACATATACATTCCACATAGATTTCACATTCATCATAGATGTTCACATAAATAGGTTCCACATACTAAAATAGGATTCACATACATAAATATGTATCACATATGAAATAGGCTTCACATACCTGATCTAGATTCCTTACCACTACTTTCACCAATCATATTGTTTCACTTCCATTTTCCCTAGTTATGAACATTACACATGTATTAGTATTTATAAGGCTTAAAGCATAGGAAAAACCCTAATTTTGGAACTTATCTTCAAAACCACAATTTAAGGTTCAAAACCTAGTCCAATAGATTAGACATATTCTCCTGAACAATAAAACATATTTTATTACCCAATTTGGAGTTAAAATTGATTAATTACACATTTTAGATCATTCAATATAATCAAATAGGTATCCAAAGAAAACTTCGAAAAAGGAATCATAATTGGGACTCAATAACAATAGAATCGGATTCTACATGAAAAGTCCTTTCCAACGACTATTTATTTGCATTTTTCTGACCATGGATTGATTTACTATGAATTAGGTAAAATCGGCCAATCAGAATGCAAGAAAACCATAGTGTGACAGTAATTTAAATGAAAATGTAAATCGATGTAAATAATAGGTGAAATGACCAAAATGCCCTTGCATATAAAATGCAATCGATTGAAACATTGAGGGCAGTACTGTCATTCGTATGTAAAAAACCTTGCAAGCAAGAAACCAAAACTCAAGGTGCAATTACGATATTGCCCATGCGTATAAAATTGACTGATCAGAGGGGTGAGGGTTGCCCTGGTCATTTGCTGACCAGGCATCTACCTGCTCTCGCCATGGCGCTGGAGCGAGCAACTGGAGCTCGGGCTCCATTGCTCTAGCTCACAACCCAGCTTCATGTTGTCAACTGAGGTCGGGGATGAATTCCCCGTGACCTCCCGGTCTCGGCGGCCAATGGGACAGTGTTGGCATGCTCGAAAGCGGGGAAACCAGGCTGCGATGCCGCCGGAGCAGAGGAGGAGCCAAGCGATGACAAAGCACCCAAAAAAACACGATACAAACGTCCATTGAAGGTTCCAACACGAACACGGAGGCAAACCGCAGAGAAAGGAGGTTTCGGTGAGGGCGGAGGAGTAAGAAAATGCTAAAAGGGCATGGTGGTGGCGGAGCTCGTCGGCGGTCTATAGGACTCGGTGCTAGGGGAAGCCGAGAGGAAAACTGAGAGTACGAAATGGAAGAGCGGAGGTGGAAGATAGCTAACCATGCTTTCAATTAGGCTGAGGAGGTCAAAGGTGCGAGCAGCAGGTCGTCGTTTCCGGGGAAGACGATGGACTAGGTCGGGGAGATTTGGGGCGATGAGGAGCAATTGGAGGAGGAAGAAAGTACAAAGCTTGAGGGTTCAATATTTGGCCTTATGCATGTGTGAGTGTGGCTCTAGAACACTCTGTAAAACCATGACGGAGAAGAAGAAGAGACTGGGTTTGGGCGTTTCACCAGTGGTGGAGGAGTTAGAGCGAATTAGGGCTCGCTAGAACCTGCGTGAGAAGCCAAACGCACCGGAAGTGGAATCGCGCGAGAAGGTGGTCAAACGAGGGCGAACTGGGTCGGGGGGCTAGAGGAGTCGGGTCTGTTCTAACGGCTGAAGGAGGAAGACGATGGCTCATCTGTCCGATCGGCCGTTCCTTATATCTGAGCCGTTAGATCGGGGTCGGGGGCATGTGACAGCGGAAAATGTGCAGACTTTGGCGTTACAGAGTCATTTAAATGAAAAGAACCAAAGACTTTAATTACACCATATTAAAAGCGTATAAAATAGTTTTGAGGGGTCAAATCAACTTCAAAAACCACCAAATTTGAACCATTAGCTCACATTAAAGTCTAGAACAATGCTATGCAATTACTTTCTCGTTTTATACATAATATGGCCCTTAATTACCATTTGGATATTAATGTGTATATTAATACATTAAAATGAATGAATTATATGAAAAGACTTCTTTTAATGGATTATATGAGTAAAATTCGAGATATCCATCCATTATTAACTTTAAGAGCAAAATCTCACCATTATAGTCTATTTTCATATATTATTACCATTTTTTAGGAGAGAGGAGGAAATTAGGTTAATTACACCCATAATTAATTCTATTACATATTTTTGCTCATATCTTATCCAAAAAGATATGAGAGCTCCAAATTAACCTTATCCACTTATTATCTCTCATAAAACTCCATTTTGCATTATTAGTCCTTAATTATTTCCTTAAGTGGGTTATTTGTGCAAACACCCCTTTATTATCATAAATGGGGGTAAAAATGGAATTTCACCATCATTAATGCTCAAATTGCACATAGAGTCCAAAAATGATTCAAAAGGATGGGAAATTTATGAAAAAGGTCCAAATGGACTAGAAGGCAAAGAAAAGCTCAAAAGTGGGTAAATTGCAGGAAAGACCCTGGATTTCGGTATGTTACAGCACTCCACCCCTTAAAGAGGATTTCATCCCCAAAATCACAAGAGGGAAGAGAGGGTGAGTGAGTAACATCCCAACCTTAAACAACTAGATATGTACTAAAAGCTCTACACATAAGCCAAGACCTACTAAGGTTTCCACAAAACATATAAACTTTTATCCAACACAACATAATCAACATTTTTGTCTTATTAGCATAAGCTCCATCATGAAGAGGCGTCATAATTATTATACCATTAGTTGTGCCACATTTTATTCAAAACAATTACATCTCAACATTATATCATGTGTATTTCCCTCATCAAGGGTTTTAAGCACAATTAGGGTTTACTAAACCATTTCAACATTAATTAATATATTAGGTCAAAAGCCTTAATAACATGAATTCATTTTCAATTATCCTCTTAAAACTATCATGTAGAATTATCACAAATTATTTTTTAGAAAAAATTAATACTATCCAACAATTTATTAAGCCTATAATAATTCCAAATAATGTCCCTATAGCACATTGTCATATCATCTTTCATACACATATTAATGACATCATTAATCATTTTCGTCCATTACACTTCGTATTATAAATTATACATATTTTACATCGCATTAGGCATTAATGAATATTTATGTGAATCCAATTATTCATTATCATGTTTGAGTCATTATACATTTTTTTAGTGAATAGGATGTAACACATTAAATATCAATGAATTAATTCATATATCAAGTTATGATGAGGTGTTCATTAGAGAACAAGGTGATATACCTTACATATATTGATAACTTTGTGACTATAATCCATTTATATGTATCAAGGTATATTATGTGATGATGACACCTAATGTCACTAATGTATCATGAAAGGCATTAAGGGTATATATATATATATGTTGTCAAAGCTAGATGATTACATATTAGGGTTTAGGTCAACATGATCATTACATGTTAAAGAATCCTTAGGGTGCATTATCCATACACATTTTATCATTAGGGTGGCATAGTCAACATTATGTATATTCATAATTAGTAATGAGTAACTCATAATTATGTGCATCAAGCCTGTATTAAGGTTCAACCATATGAACTATCTCTATATGACTTACTACATATTCATGTGTGTATAAACAAACAAGTTTAATTACAATTATAATGTGTTTGGTAAATTCTTGTTCTCATAAGTTATTATGTACATATGTCCACATAGATAGGGTTTCTAACTCCAAAGGTATTTGATTTTGCTTTTAATTGGGATTCCATCCCCCTAAAAAGGGATTTCATCCTCGAAATCAGATTTGCAAAACCAAATAGGGTACTAACACCATTACCCTCACTCCACCCCTTAAAAGGGTCAACTAAGTCAAACTAAGATAACGGTAAAAGGGTACATAAAACTCAACACTAAAAGGATTTATTAACCAAGCTTCAAGGTGTAACATAGGGTACACTAAACCCTAAACATAGGAGTATAAGGTATTTAAGGATGACTTTTGTGTAAGAGATCAAATCATCACTTATGGTTTTCCTAAGGTATTCAACAATTAGGCAACATGCCCAAAGATAGACTATTTTGAGCTGTCGGTATCAGATCAGGCTAGGCCAGGTCATATGAGCTCAGGAGTCCTCGTTACCAAGCTAGTGGGCGGAGGAAAATATTGCCAGCCCCCAAGCTCTGACCCTTTCTAGACACCATCACTTCAACTTATTTCTCTAGCAGCTTCTCAATAGACAATTCACCAAAAAGTTGACAAATTGTATTTCTAATTATGAAATTATTATGATCCTAAATCAAACTTTCATCATAGGACAACTCTAAGGTGAAAAACTTACTATAGGGAAACTATATAAGATAAGGGTTCTATCTAGGAGACAATTTGCATTAGTCAAGAATCTGACTACCTTGATGCTCTGATACCATGTTGTAAAGACATAGTCTCTATTTTTAAACATGATAAACAAATACATCAAATGTGTGGCAGCGGAAGAAAATTTAACTTGACTTTATTCAAAATGTATAAAGAGTACATTATAAAATTTTCCCAAATGGGAGTACAACTTTATACAAGCATAGGATCTAGGTAGAGGAAGACTTAAACTAATACAACTTGTCTCCACAAACAACATAACAAAAGTTTATGCAACTAGTCTAAGCTAACTAGAGGTGCAAGATCTCCTTAGCCTTAGGCAGGTTCACCAAGCTTCCATGTGCACTCTGATTCTAGCCTGGATGGTTGGGGTCATCCAGCAAGAGAAAGATAGAAATGTATGTGTTAATCAAGAGAAATGGGACAATTAAATAATCTAAAGCATTTCAATATAAAAGATTCTCTACACTAAGATATTTCAAAAGGAAAGAAGCAAGTATAAGAGTAAGAGAGAGAAGACTGTCATAATCAATCACCACAATAATAATCACATAGCATGAATATATTAAGACACAAACTCATCTCAATGTAGGGTGAGGCACCTACCGGACCTCACCAAGTGGCAGGGGGACTAAAACCCCAGTGCCTATATAAAGTGGCAGGGGGACTAAAACCCCAGTGCCTATATAAAGTGGCAGGGGGACTAAAACCCCAGTGCCTAATATAAAATGGTAGGGGGACTAAAACCCCAGTGCCCGGCAGGAGGACTAAAACCTCAGTGCCCTATGGGTGGTTTGTACTCATGTACACTACATCGTCATTTGGCCTAAAATACATCATGCTTAATAGTTCACTTGGCGGTAGTGAAAAGTATAACAAGATTTGCAACATGGCATTGGGAGTAAAACCCAATAAACAATCTCAATAAATAGGACATCATAGGCAACAACATTATCCAAGTATTTCAATAGAGGAGCCAACGTAGACAATCACAAGATCCATATAATTCAATTAGATGAGCCATAATGGAAACAAAAGCATCAAATAAATAAAGAGCCAAATAAAGGTATTTTGAAGGATTACAAGGCTAGCATATCTTTAAGGTAGGGTTGGATAAGAGCCCAACTGAAGGATAGGTAATTTGCACAAATACATTCCACATAGATTTCACATTCATCATAGATGTTCACATAAATAGGTTCCACATACTAAAATAGGATTCACATACATAAATATGTATCACATACGAAATAGGCTTCACATACCTGATCTAGATTCCTTACCACTACTTTCACCAATCATATTGTTTCACTTCCATTTTCCCTAGTTATGAACATTACACATGTATTAGTATTTATAAGGCTTAAAGCATAGGAAAAACCCTAATTTTGGAACTTATCTTCAAAACCACGATTTAAGGTTCAAAACCCAGTCCAATAGATTAGTCATATTCTCCTGAATAATAAAACATATTTTATTACCCAATTTGGAGTTAAAATTGATTAATTACACATTTTAGATCATTCAATATAATCAAATAGGTATCCAAAGAAAACTTCGAAAAAGGAATCATAATTGGGACTCAATAACAATAGAATCGGATTCTACATGAAAAATCCTTTCCAACGACTATTTATTTGCATTTTTCTGGCCATGGATCGATTTACTATGAATTAGGTAAAATCGGCCAATCAGAATGCAAGAAAACCATAGCATGACAGTAATTTAAATGAAAATGTAAATTGATGTAAATAATAGGTGAAATGACCAAAATGCACTTGCGTATAAAATGCAATCGATTGAAACATCGAGGGCAGTACTGTCATTCGTATGTAACAAACCTTGCAAGCAAGAAACCAAAACTCAAGGTGCAATTACGAGATTGCCCATGCGTATAAAATTGACTGATCTGAGGGGCGAGGGTTGCCCTGGTCATTTGCTGACCAGGCATCTACCTGCTCTCGCCATGGCGCTGGAGCGAGCAACTGGAGCTCGGGCTCCATTGCTCCAGCTCACAACCTGGCTTGATGTTGTCAACTGAGGTCGGGGATGAATTCCCCGTGACCTCCCGGTCTCGGCGGCCAATGGGACAGCGTTGGCATGCTCGAAAGAGGGGAAACCAGGTCGCGACTCCGCCGGAGCAGAGGAGGAGCCAAGCGATGACAAAGCACCCCAAAAAATGATACAAACGTCCACTGAAGGTTCCAACATGAACACGGAGGAAAACCGCAGAGAGAGGAGGTTTCGGTGAAGGCGGAGGAGTAAGAAAACGCTAAAAGGGCATGGTGGTGGCGGAGCTCGTCGGCGGTCTATAGGACCCAGTGCTAGGGGAAGCTGAGAGGAAAATTGAGAGTACAAAATGGAAGAGCGGAGGTGGAAGATAGTTACCATGCTTTCGATTAGGCTGAGGAGGTTAGAGGTGCGAGCAGCAGGTCGTCGTTGCCAGGGAAGACGATGGACTAGGTCGAGGAGATTTGGGGCGATGAAGAGCAATTGGAGGAGGAAGAAAGTACGAAGCTTGAGGGTTCAATATCTGGCCTTGTACAGGTGTGAGTGTGGCTCTAGAACACTCTGTGAAACCATGACGGAGAAGAAGAAGAGACTCGGTTTGGGCGTTTCGCCAGTGGTGGAGGAGTCAGAGCGAATTAGGGCTCGCTAGAACCGGCGTGAGAAGCTGAACGCACCGGAAGTGGAATCGCGCGAGAAGGTGGTCAGACGAGGGCGAGCTGGGTCGGGGAGCTAGAGGAGTCGGGTCTGTTCTAACGGCTGAAGGAGGAAGACGACGGCTCGTCTATCCGATCGGCCGTTCCTTAGATTTGAGTCGTTGGATCGGGGTCGGGGGCGCATGACAGCGGAAAATGCGCAGACTTTGGCGTTATAGAGTCATTTAAATGAAATGAACCAAAGACTTTAATTACACCATATTAAAAGCGTATAAAATAGTTTTGAGGGGTCAAATCAACTCCAAAAACCACCAAATTTGAACCATTAGCTCACATTAAAGTCTAGAACAATTCTATGCAATTACTTTCTCATTTTATACATAATTTGGCCCTTAATTACCATTTGGATATTAATGTGTATATTAATACATTAAAATGAATGAATTATATGAAAAGACTTCTTTTAATGGATTATATGAGTAAAATTCTAGATATCCATCCATTATTAACTTTAAGAGAAAAATCTCACCATTATAGTCTATTTTGATATATTATTACCATTCTCAAGGAGAGAGGAGGAAATTAGGTTAATTACACCCATAATTAATTCTATTACATATTTTTGCTCATATCTTATCCAAAAAGATATGAGAGCTCCAAATTAACCTTATCCACTTATTATCTCTCATAAAACTCCATTTTGCATTATTAGTCCTTAATTATTTCCTTAAGTGGGTTATTTGTGCAAACACCCCTTTATTATCATAAATGGGGGTAAAAATGGAATTTCACCATCATTAATGCTCAAATTGCACAGAGTCCAAAAATGATTCAAAAGGATGGGAAATTTATGAAAAAGGTCCAAATGGACTAGAAGGAAAAGAAAAGCTCAAAAGTGGGTAAATTACAGGAAAGACCCTGGATTTCAGTATGTTACAACATTCATCTGGCAAAGAGACACTAGCATCCCTCTTGTGGCACACCAAGGAATACATCTGTGCATTATCTGCATATGAGGATGAAGGTGACTTCCTTCTCAACGCATCAGCTACCACATTGGCCTTTCCTAGATGGTAGTCTATCATGCAATCATAATCCTTAATCAACTCCATCCATCTCCTTAATCTAATATTCCACTCCTACTTCAAAAAGATATGTTGTAGATTCTTGTGGTCGGTGAAGATTTGAACTTCTCTCCATAAAGTTAGTGTCTCTGGATATTTAAGTCATGGACCACCGTTGCAAGCTCCAAATCATGTGTTGGATAGTTCTCCTCATGTTTCATAAGTTTTCGCAAAGAAAAAGAAATCACATTTTTATCATGCATCAACACGCATCCCAACCCATTCTTCAAAGCATCACAGAAGACAATGTAGCCTTTCCCTTGCTCTGGAAGCACTAACACTAGTGCACTAGTCAATTTTCCTATCAATAGGTGAAAAGAACTTTGACACTTGTCATTCCAAGTAAAAGAAACATCCTTCTTGGTTAACCTAGTTAAGGGTAACGCTACAAAACTGAAGTCCTTAATGAACCTCCTATAGTAACCTACCAAACTTAGGAAACTACAAATCTATGTCAGTATTTTGGGATGTTCCCATTCTAGAACATACTCCACCTTCTTAGGGTCTACACAAACACCCTTAGCAGATATGACTTGTCCCAAAAAAAGATATTTCCGACAACTAGAACTCGCACTTGCTAAACTTAGCATATAGCTTGTGTTGCCTTAACAAAGTCAATGCCTGGCAAAGGTGTTGCTCATATTGATGACTATCCTTAGAATATATTAGGATGTCATCTATAAACACGATCAGACACTGATAAAGATAAGGTCTAAACACCCTATTCATCAGATCCATAAAGTTGTAGGTGCATTGGTTAGCCCAAACGGCATAACCACAAACTCATAACGACCATACCTAGTCCTAAAAGCTAACTTAGGTATGTCATCCGTTGTAATCCTCAACTGGTGGTAACCTCACCTGAGGCATATCTTTGAAAACACAGTGGAACCTCTCAAATGATCAAAAAGATCATCAATCCTTGACAAAGGATACTTATTATTGTCACGTTGTTTAATTGTATGTAGTCTATACATAACCTCATTGAACCGTCCTTCTTTTTAACAAACAACACGGGAGCACTCCAAGGGGAAGTGTTCGGCCTGATGAAACCCTTCTCTAACAGCTCCTGTAACTATTTCTTTAACTCTTGCATCTATGTCGGTGACATCTTGTATGGTTATTATGATATAGGTTGTATTCTAGGAATAAGATTGATCTCAAAATCAATCTCTCTAGGAGGAGGAAGTCCAGGAAACACATTAGGAAAAACATCTTCAAATTCCCGTACCACTGGTACCTCCTGGATACTAGAACCTCTCTCCTTGGTATCCACAACATGGGCTAAGAAAGCTTCACATCCTTGTCTCATCAACCGCTCCGTTGTCATAACTGACTCAAATAGGTAGGAAAAATCTTCATGTCACCTTGAAAAGTCCATAAAACATCACCGTCATGGAATGTTGCTACCTTATAACTATAGTTCAACACCACCTTGTATTTATCTAAGCTATCCATCCCTATAATCACATCAAATCCATGCATGTCAAGTGGCAAAACATCCACTTGAATGTTGCATCCTGAGAAGGAAAGAACGCAAGAAGATCACACTTCTCGCAACTCAGATGAACCAATCAATGGAGTCTCTAACTGCATGCTATCATGTCTACGACTAACAGGTAGATAACAACTACTTATCACTTCTCTAGTGATAAAGGAGTGTGTTGAACCCGGGTCTACTAGCACATATATGAAACAAGAAGTAGACAAATCAGAATGAAATAACTCCATCTGACTAGTCACAACTCATGGATTAACCACTGCTTCTGACTGGCTCATAGCATAGAACCTAGTTGTCGCCTGCTACTGTCCTCGTCCTCTGCTGGCCTATGCAGAGGAACCTATCTATGACGCTTGACCACATCCTCTGCCACTACTAGAACCAAATCATCATTGTTTTGATCCCTGTTGACTCTACTTTGGTTGTTGAGTCGCTTCCTCAACCTTCATAGGGCAATCTAGTTTTGTATGCCCCACCTGTCCACACTTGTAACATGTTTTGGTGTCATAGTATGTCCTAGGTGGTCCTGTCATTAAAAGTGATGAGGTACTACGAGCTCCTCCAGGTAGAAAATCGTGACCTCTACCCCTACTCGGGGTCTATTGGGATGGAGAAAATGACCTTTTCTCAGTAAAAGTCAAGCTCTACTACAATTGTGGTGGAGTAAACCTTGGCTTCTTAAAGCCTCCATATGATTGTCTTTGAAATTGAGTTTGTCATTTGTTAGCATTAGCTTCACACTTTTCTATGGAAGACCTCTCAATCCTCCATACAGATTCCACAAAGGTAGAAAACATTTCCTTATTATACAAATCTAATGTTGTTGTAGTCATTTATGTACCTAAACACTTCTTGAACCTACGGATCCTTTCCTTGTTAGTCGCTGCCATTTGAGGGCAGAACATCAGAAGTTTCATAAACTTTGAGCCACACTCATTAATATTCATTGCCCCTTGTCAAATCTTCTCAAACTGAGAGATTTTCTCATCTAGGTAAGTCTCCAGAAAGTATCGGCTGACAAACTCCCGTCAAAACTCCTCCCATCCTATCACAACCCTTGGATTTTTCTCCTCTTCTATGGCTCACCAGTTGCTAGGACTACCCTTCAATAGGTATACAACATGCTTTACTTTGTCTTCTTTAAGATGTTTAGGATTTTGAATGCTTTCTCCAATTACGTTAGCCACATGTCAGTGTCTGCTGGGTCAGAAGTACCAGCATACACAATCACTCTGACACGCGTAAGATGTTCAAAAGTCTTTTCGACTCCTTGGGATTCCATATTACGGGCAGCTGCCCTAGCTTGACGTGTTGGCGTTCTGTCTGCTATATGTGTAATCGTGGCCATCATCTGTCTAAACATAGAGTGAAACTCTAGATTGGCCATCATTATTGGGTCCATCTGAGGCATTGTGGGCTTCTCTAGCCCTGTCTCTAGCATTCTCTCATTGCATGCTTGCCTCCTTGCACCTCCTACTGGTGCAACATAGCTACTTTCAATGTGTTCTTCATGTCCTCCAGACATATCTGCATAAGTATAAGTTATGATCAGATATGTTGGACACATAAGAATAGACTCAAACTTAAGTCTTATGTCCTTGTAGACTCAGCGAACCTAAAGCTCTGATACTAAGTTAATTGTGACACCTTGTCATTATAAACAAAATTACTCAAAACACAAAACACAATCAACTACCAATTGATCACATAGTCTAAAATGTGGAATAATTAAAACTAATTTCAACAATGTAAACAAACTCTAGAACATTTACATAAAGGTCCATCTTTCCATTCTCATATATTATAACAGGTAATTACATCTATGTTCAATGGCCTCAGACACATCTTGTATACAAAAGATATTTTACATGTACATGCCATATTTTACAAACATTGGCATACTGCCAAAATCTCGTGTCGATACAAGTATATTATCTAGAAAACACATCTCATACCCAGATCTGAGAGTACAGGGACGACACTAGGACTCTACTACTAACATCTACAACCAACCAACCATGTGAATCTATTGATCACTGGGATGGTTTTCTTCCATAGCATGACCTCGACCTCGTTGCCCCCGACCACCTAAAAAAATGTGGTGACCCACAGGTGAGACTCATTCCTAGTGAGAGATATAACTCTCTCCAATAGATATTGATTATAACATATTAATTAACAATAATCTTGGCAATTGAAGTACTGAATAAGTAATGGAACAGATTGAACATTTTAAGCATATTAAACAGTTTAGTAATTAAACTTTAGCAACAAATAGGATTACTCAAATTTTATGAATCGGCATCATGTATGAACTGTGCCGTATAAAAACAAGATAAGGGCTGCTCAACCAATGTGAGACATATTTAACCCTAGTAGATATACTACACAGCTTGATTTACATCTTTTATATGCCCTGGGGAGTTTGAGTTGTACCACTCAAAGCCCAACTGACCATTATGAAGTGCTATTCAGATTCATATAAGATATAAGAGTGTCGATATCCTAAGATCTCTTCCCCTCAGTCAATATGAGTAAACACTGGTGACATACCAGTCAAACTGCCAATAGTGACATATAGTCAAGCTGATAACAACTAGTCCATACTTGGTACGAGATACAGCACTAGAAACTAGGGTATACAAAATCCTTTCATCTGAGGTACAACCACAGTTGTCCTCAATCACAGTAAATATCTGAGGCATGGCCATAGCCATCCTCCATAACCTGCATTTGTGGATGACAAGGATATATCCTCAATTTGACACCCCCACATACTGAATAGTATGTGCTCTGCGTTTCCCTTAGGAATACTTGTTTCACCATCTAGCAAGTTCTGACATTGAAGATGGATCTACAGAACAGGACACTACATGATTAGGGTTACACTTGATTAGTTTTTTGCCAATTGGGTGAATTAAGGCTTCATGATACAAATGGACATACAAATCATAATTCATTTCTATCAAGTGTATGAGCATTGCAACTTCAGAAGATATAAAATGCTTGAGGTATAAATCTTAATCACATTACCACATGTTATCACTCATTTCATTGTAATGAACCACATTTGTCATCATACCATTTCAAGATATTCGTTTCTTATCACAAGTTCCAGGGTTTCAACCCTTATTGGAACATGAAAAGGATTTCACTTCAATCAGGGCTCAAACATGCCCAAAGGTCATTAAGACGATCACATTAATCCTTGCAAGATCATCATTATCATTCTAGGCCTTAACAAGGCTCAAAAGATCATTAGCACATATGTATTCCATAGGTTTTAACATGGCAAGGCACTCTGATATTCAATTAGCACTACATTGAGGTTTCAACACAAGGAGAGTGTAATACATTGTCACATTAGGTTTAATTATAACCAATCATAAGCATTTATTCATATTAGAGTTAGTGAAGCAAGCTATGTTTCATTAAAGGTGCACATTCACCTGTTATGGTGATTTATCCCTAAATTCAAATGAGGGCAAAGGAAAGACTACAAGTTCAATGGTATTGTACCATCGAATTCTCATTATTAGAAACCACTTATAAAACTATGGAATTCATTCTAATCCACTGAATGTTGAAGCATCCAATCTTATTCATTGGATCGGGTTCATTATTCGAAATCATCAATTAGGGTATAGGTCCAACCAGTAGATCCATTGAATCAAGAGATCATTGGTTTAGGGCTGAATTGAAGCTACATTAAGGCCTTGACTCACCATCGGTTGTGGTGGCTTGTCACCATTGGTTGGTAGAATCAACATTTCTATCATTTTTTACCATTGGGTGATGACCTAATGTCACCATTGATTGATACCTACATTAGGGTACTTAGTGGTTAATCATTAAGCTTCCAATTAAGTGAAAACCTAACCGAAGGGGTGACCATTGGTTGACACACTTGGTCACCACCATCAGTTGTCATGACAGCAACACCATCGGTTGTTGCAAGGGTACTACCATCGTTTGATGTATAAAAGGAGAAATCAGCCTAAAACCCTAATATTAGCCATCATTTGATAGGTGCTTAGCACCATTGGTTGTCATACCAACCTGTTCTAAGTCATCCTCTACCATAAGAAGGATGTACACCTGATTAGAGGTTCTTCTAGAACTGAAAACAAAATAGGGAACACCATAATAATCGAAACCCTAGCAAGCATAGCTTCTATAAACATGGATCTTCATTTTTAAATAAGAACATAAGCAAGAAAATTTGGAGTAAGCAATATAAGTGAAGAAGGTTATAAAAGCCATCTCTACTAAGAATAACAGACTTTTATAAGCAAGAAACTTAAGCAAGGAAGGTAAGAAAACCCAAATTTCAAATTTGAACTCGGCCAAGTAGGCACCCTTCTCCACAAGGAAGCAAAACCCTAGAAGAAGAAGCAAGAAATGTAGATTCTTGAGTTCTAGAGAAACTTCTACCATGGAACAGCAAGGTTCCGACCTGTAGAAAGGTAGGAGGAAGAAGAATAGAGAAAGAAACAGAGGGAAGGAGGGGACCCTTACTCATTTAGGTCAGGATCACCAAGAAAGAGCTTTAAAATCCTAAAGGAAGCAAAACAAAACCCTAGGATCTTCCACCAAGAAGATCGCCTTCTTCCTCTACCTTGGACACGTAGAAGAACAAAGAGGGAATGAGGTTCTTAGAAGGAGGGAAATGGTAGAGATCAAAAGTTTCGTTTGGGGGCTTAAGGATAAGTATATAAAGCTTGGAGGATAAGGTTGAGAAGAAGAATAAAATGTACAAGCAGCTCTCCATGTGTCCATGGCTTAAACCTTCCATGAACGAGCAACCAGCATGTCCACCGACTGTTGGGGACTGTTGGGCCATCCGTTGATGGTCTCCCAGGCCAGCCATCGTTTGTTGGTCGAAGGTACCCATCGTTTGTTCATGGTTTGGGTCAATAAGTGGTTGAGCCATCGGTTGATCATCCATTTAAGCGAACTAAACCAGCATGAACCATTGACTTAGATCCTTCTAGTGATGAACACCAGATGTTACCACCATCTTATGACCGATGGTTTCTCATCTAACAGTAGGACCATCGTTTGATAGCCTTGAAGGTGGCTCATCCATGGGGGGTAAACCAATATAGAAAGGAATCTCCTTCCAACCAAGGTACAATTGAGCACCTCATGGCTCAAAAAGCTCAAGAATGATAAAACAACATTTAAGGAACATAATTGATGTGACATATTGCAAATGAACCTCCCAATTGGGTAAATGATAGAGAAGTCCAAAATATACATAAAATTGTATAACTTGCTCAAACAGTGTCCAAATTGGACCAAATTTGTAACTTAAGCTTGTATTATGATTTCAAAGCATATCACATGATTATGTTAAGGTTCTAAGCATTCTATTATGATAACTAAGCGTGATCAACACTTTAAACAAGGTCAGGGGCCTTACACTTATAGAAAAAATAAAAAAGATTGGACATTTCGTGTGATGAAAGAGCATTGATATGAAATATCACTTTAGCATAGTGGTGAGGGCATACTTGAAGAAGCTTTCCAACAAAGAAATTCAATACATATGGCCAAATTTTTACTTCTAATCAAGTGTAGGCTCTGACTGGATTTTGTTAGTTTTGTAGTAGGGCTCTCGTCAACATATCAAAAGCGTGTCGGGGATAATGTGTTTGACTCCCAAGAGCTCTTATTGACGAAGTTTGTTTGGCACCTTGATCTCGACTCATCACATCATAGGGTTGAAAAATATCTCATGGGTTCGGTTGTTCGCTGATGAGAAAGGTACGTTAGTTTGGTTTAGAACTTCGTGAGATAATTTGTTTCCTACTAAGGTTGGTGTTACATGAAGAATTGTGAGGGGCCAACCTTAGTACGAGAAGACTTTGTATGGCCAACCTTTTGGCGTACCGGTTGTTATGCCACTAGCGACGTTGGGAAGCTAAATTGGTGTGAGAAAAAAATTGGTAGGGGGAGTGAGAAAAAAGAAATTATTATGTAATTGATTTAGAATATGATAGCATCGGATACAATTTAAAGATTTGTTAATGTGACCCAATACTGTGCAAAATAAAATTGACCCAGATTTCTCACACGGTATATCAAGTTGAAACCTATATATGTATATTGTTTTCATCATCACTATATTTCGTGTACACGATGGTGAAAGATTCAGCATCGTGCACTGTCCAATGCGTGCCTGGTTTTATGATATCCACCCAAGCTCTATCTTGAAATCACAAATAGTGCATGTACTATATATGTGTCTAAACGACAAAGCTGTCAAACGGCGATTGTTTTCCTCCTAAATTGTCGCCATATATTTATTGCATGAGTATTTATGCATCTGGAGCGCGAAGTCCCCCAAGTCCACTTCTATTCAATCTTTCATCGAAAATCGAAAACCTTCTTCAACCCAGTCGTCCATTTAATTCGATTCCAGTAGAGTCATATAATGCTACCACCGCTGCCAGCAGCGGCGACGCTAGCGATGTAACGGATGAGGTCCTCCACACTCTCATCCGACGATCCTCCCGGTGACATAGCCCTTTTGGCCTCCGCCGCAGCTTTTTGGGCCCTCCTCCTGCGGCCCCTGGCCTCCTCCCCTGACCCCATCACCTCCCTGACGGCCTTCTCAATTGCATCTCCACTGGTGTAGGCGTCGGCCCTGCTATCGCCGAATTTGAGAGGCGCCTTGACCCCGACAGGCAAGGCGACGCGCAGGACGTCGACAACCAACTTCTCGTTGAGGAACTGCTCCGCGAACTGGGGCCACGTGACGAGCGGCACCCCTGCCGCCACACCCTCCAGGGCGGAGTTCCAGCCGCAGTGGGTGACGAAGGCGCCGACGGACGGGTGGTTGAGGATAAGCACCTGCGGGGCCCAGCCGCGAATGATCAGACCCCGTCCTCCGATGCGATCCTCAAAACCCTCTCGGGCCAGCCAGTCCTCGAGGTGTCGGAGTCCGTCGGCGCTGCTCCTGACGACCCAGATGAAAGGGTGGCCGGAAGCCTCGAGGCCCAGGGCGATGTCAACAAGCTGATTGCCCGGCGTCTGCGCGAGGCTGCCGAAGCTAAGCAACACGACGGAACGAGGTGGCTGGGTGTCGAGCCACGACAGGCAGCGCTCCCCGTCGATGACGGGCTTGTTGCCCCGATCTGCCGCTGCAGGAGTGCCTCTGCTGCTGCTGCTGATGTCGTTGTCGCAATAGATTGCAGCTACTGGGCCGATCGTCCATACCTTCTTACCTATGGCCTGGGCGTAGGCGTCCACAAAGACAGGCTCGAGGGCGCGGAAAGAGTTGACGATGACGCCGTGTGCCCTGGCCTCAGCCTCATATGCGTACTTCCGCAGAACTTCCATGCCAGGGAGGGAGAAGAAGCCGGGCGTCTGCGCACGGGTAGCCCGAACGACGGGCTGACCGGCAGGTAGCCCGGGGACGACAAACAGATCATGGTCGGCGTCGACGAGCGAATGGGCGTCGTGGACTCGGATGTTGTGAAAGCAGAGAAGGGAGAAGCAGGACGTCCCGTGGAAGATGATCCACGGGATCCCGAGCTCTTCGGCGACGGAATAGCCCCATGGCTGGCAAAAATCCGAGACGATGCAGGTCGGTGGAGCCTGGCCTTGGGCGGACTGGTCACGGAGGTAACGGAGGAAAGGATCCTTTAGGTGGTGGAGGGAGTTGAAAAAGACGGTGATGTGGTCGCGTGATGTCATGGAATCGACACTCTCGCAACCCTGAGGAAGGCCTGAGCCCTCAGGCGGGAAGGGAATAGCGGCAAGACGGACACCAGTGGTGCTTTGTAGAGTTGGGGCGATGCGGGCGGAGTTGGAAGGGGTGGTGACCACGGTAGCCAGGACTCCGCGGGCGGCCAATATGCGGGCCATGTCGACCATGGGGATCAGGTGGCCCTGGGCCATCAGGGGTATCAGCACAACGTGCTGCTCTTGGTCGGACATGGCGGCTGTTGCTGCGGTGGAGATGAGGTGGTCGAAGGAGCGGCGAAAGAAAGGCGAAGCAAGAGAAACTTAGCAGAGCGTTAAGGTGCAGTTGGGCGAAGCAGTGAAGCACTTATATAATGAGTGTAATTCCCAAATGCTTGTAGTTTATTTAAATCCCAACTGACCCCTATCCTTCGAAAAATTCCAACTAAGCCTTCAGCCAACTTCCAGTCAACTCAAACAACGCAGCACTTCCGATCTATTTAGAAATTCAATTATGCCCTTGGTTTTAAACGGAGTGACGCCTTTCTTTATTCTATTTTCCTTTTCCAACAGACCACAGTGGTATTACTGATTATGACTTACGGTCTTGTTTTTCTAACTAGGCATACGTCGTACATTGCTCCTAAGGTGCAGTATGCTCGAGCCAGATTTTTCTAATAATACAAACTCCCAAAGGTGCTTGAGAGCAATAGTATCGAGGAAGCTTCTTTATTAAATGATATAGTGAGAGTATTATCAAATCTCTTATCATTGATTGAGGTCTCAGCAAAGAAATGAAGACATATTTATATTGAGAATAAGCAATAAAGCAATAAAAGACATCTGATAACCAACGACCTAGGAGGCTAATAACAGGTCCATGGAACCTTTCTTTTGAGGCATTCTTCACCGAGGAAAATTTTGTTGTGTTCGATCAACCAAAGAACAATGTGAACTTTGGATGGACATTTGATGCCCGGAAAAATCTCCCATAAAGAGAGGTATATTCCAGAGGGAATGAATAAATAGATTTGTATATGTATTGAATTTGAGTATCTGGCATTGCCTAACCTTGATCTATCCCGTACAAAGATGTGGGGTCGAAATTTTTGACCCATTCATTCATGTAAATGATAACGAACAGGTTTGGGTTGAGTTATGCTGAGCCAGACAAGGCCGGCCCGCGCCGGTGCCCATCCATGTCTTAAATCACGATAAGCAAAACAAAATGTGCATCAAGATTTTCATTTCTTTTAAACCGTTGTTATGTAATATTTATAAAAAAATAGAATCCTTATTCATGAAATTCAGAGAAAATCCATAATTTTACTATGTTACTTCTCTGTTGCACATCAATGTCCGCTTTGTCTGTGATCGAAATATATATATGTAATGACGCCTATCAGTTCTATTTGTTTCTTAGACTGCTAATCTTAGTATAAGCAAATGCTTTCGTAGTAATTATTGGTTTCTTTTAGAAGAGGGGTTATTTGGTCTTTTGGGAAACAATATGGCAGTGTTAACTATTACCGAGAAGAATGTGACAATTTGGCAGCTACACAGGAGGTGCTCAGTATTTAGAACAAAACAAAGGGTAAGTCTACGAATACTCAAATATGTTGGGGATTATCCAAAATTTCAGTATAGGTCAGGGGCCTTTTAGGAAACAACTCTGTCATCCGTTTGAACTGCACACGTTGAACCACCTTACGCATGTGTATCTGTAAGTCAGGGTGTGTCAGACAACCACCGACCGCAGCTGGCGTCAATACTGGAACGATGGTTACTGAGCTGAGCTCCCGCGAATTCAATTGATACATTAATAAGATGCTTGTAATGAATGCAGACAAAACCCCCCACCACACCCCCAACCGCAATTGCTCATCTTCTGGTCAAGTCACCCATTAAGCTACTCAGCGTTGCGACAGAAACGCTTAGGGCTCGTTTGGTTGGGCTGCAGATCAACGCTTGCAGTTCCAACTATGTATGTTTTCAAACTATTTGCGTTTGGTATTATGTAATTGCAACCAACATCTGGAAAATAAACTACACCTGGTTGGTTATACAGAAAATAATGGAAAACGAACTGCACACTTTTTAGGCGCAGTTCATTTCCCCACTCGTTGCCCAGATAAAACCATGCTTCATGCTATATGAATATACAGAGATCTCTGGAAAATGTATGCAGCTGTTGACTTCCCGTCAAAGATAAAAATCATTAGTGGCTGAAACCGCATCTTACCAAACAAAATCAAAATAAAACTGTTAGTTTTACCTACGAGCAACCAAATAAATACATTGGATTTTCAACTATATACTTTTGATTTCCTGTTTTTTAATTACATGTGTGGGTTGATTTTACACCCAATCAAATTAGCCTTAAATGTAAGCCGTATAATGTCCTTCACCTGCAAATGTCATCTCGGGTAGAGGATGCGTGTGCAGCTGAGGGATATTCCAAGTTGAGTTCCAAAACCTACAAGACCTCAACCTATGTGGAAGCCACAGGTGCACTGCCGTCTAAGAGATGTACGTGACAATGTCTGATCCTTGTTGGTGTGAATTCATCCACCAATGTATAATTCATAATCTAATGAACAATCAGGTATTTGTTATCAACACTGATAAGCACTGATTATGAGTAGGGATGGAAAATCGAGTCTTTGGGTAATTTTCGGGTTGATTGCAGGTTGAATGTTCAGAAGTCTCAAAAAAGGATGTTATGATGGAATTTACAAAAAGACAATTTTGGGTCTTTTTGGGTTGGGTCAAAATTATACATTATCAGGTTTTCGGGTCTGTCAGTTCAAGATTTGCCAGCTCTAATTATGAGCAGGCATGAGATAAGATAATATGCGGGAAGACATGCATAACAAAGTCCATCAATAGACTAGTTCCACTGTCATTGTACGTCAACCATGTTCATCGTTCATTTTCCGGAAATATAATATTGAAAGTTCCATATAGCTAAAATACAATTACAGCTGCCAATCAGGTACAAAGGTTAACTTAAACATGCACCCAATAAGAGCTGTTATAACTCTTTCCAAGTAAAAAACATGTAGCCATTGCTTTTAACGCCCACAATGATTTTATTTTTTCACCTCTTGATGTTTTTTTGGTAAGATGATTACAGATCCAGATTAAGGGTGATAGGGAGCTCCAGCAACCCTCAAGAATTTCAAAAAGGGCCTGGCTCCAGGTACGCACATTCACACACACACTATTTCAGTGGTCAACAAAATACAAAACCAGCTATGTACAATGATCACTCTAAACTGTGGAAGTTTTCTTTCGAATCAGGCAAAACAGTAGCACAACAAGCTGACTTACAAAAAAAGCAGTCACGGCAAGTACAGTGCAGTGGATGAACGCTATCAACTTTTATGTTGAGCTGTATCAGGAGGTGAAATGATTCTGCTAATGAATGGCACCAGAGCCGCAAGCAGTGCCTTCGGACACTCCTCATGGGGGAGGTGGCCACATCCTGATATAGCAACCAGCCTCTGCAAAGGGAAACACAACAGCAACAGGTCAAATGAAAGCATTAAATAAAGTTCAAAGCTAGACGGTTCTTGGTAGCGAATGGTAACACCCTCCGCTAGCAGCTAACTTACCGAGTTTGAAAGCTTTGAAGCCATTGCTTGCACGGACTGCAGTGGGACGAGGGCGTCCTCTGCCCCGGATACCACTAAAACTGGCAGGTCTCCAACAGACTTCAGAAGGGCATCAGCAATTTGAGGGGACAGAACACTAGAAAATGAAAGCTTCCCTATTTCATGAAGCGCTTCATCCCAACCCTCCATGAACAGTGGTGCCTGCATATGCAGGAATTACCTAGTCATTCATTCCGTCATTACTATAGTCACAAAAAGTTGAGAAAGAATTTCTATGATGCAACCAGTTTTCCTCAAAAATATAAATTGTATGTGTAATTCTGGAACTTTTAAAACCATCCCTACAAATATTCACTTTTTGTAAATGCGCTAGAGAGGATCCTAATAATTTTCCTTCAGCATATATTATGAATCAAAAGCCAATGCAATTTTCTTTTTGTAGTAAACTTTCCAATGAACATGTTCTAACTTTACTCATAGAAAAAAGGCATCGTTGTAGAATTTCAGAAATTTTTTTTCATATGGCAATATTCTTAAGTTACAACTATGATTATTAGTTTTCTTACTGTATGACCTTTCTTAGCAACAGTAAAATATACAACACTTGCAGTTGTCAGCAACAATAGCTAAACCTTCTAAATTCTACCATAAGATGCCACTGTGCAAATTCTCAGAGCTACTTGAGGTTCAATAGGATCTGGTACACTAGAATATATATTCTAACACTTTCTTGCAGGTTTTCAATTGTTAGAATGGCAAAGTAAATATATCAAGATTTAGCCTTCAGATTGATTCTTTTAACAGCTCTCAGGTTATTCAATTTCTTATAAGTCTGTTAAAATATAAAGTTTTATACTTCTAATGAGAAATATACAAGAAAAGGTATAGTGGGTATGATACCTTGTACAGATGTAAAACATCACTCGTCAACTTTGCAGGATTGTACCATGCACGGTGATTAACCACTTCTGTAATCTCTGTTCGCAACAGTGGGCGGATCATGTGCTTCTTTCTGAGAGAAGTATGAAGTAGAATCCGGGCAAATCCAGGAATTACTTCCCTTGATAAATTACCACTAAGAAGTACCAATCCTTTAATTTCGATCTGAAATTTTAACCAGGAACTAGTCATTTTCTGTCAGCACCAGCCATCATGTTCTCACTTCTCAAATATAGGGGACAGAACCCCCACAACATCAGGAGATCCAATACATTTAAACATAGAATTTACAAGAAAATATAAATTTCAAACATATAAGCTTAAATTCCCGGATGTGATGTTCGACAGTTTCCTTAGAGCCCTAATGTATGTGTCATTCCGGGTTCTTTTTGGGAGGGGATACAGGGGACCAAGTGGTGCTATGTTTTTGGGTGGATGCCCTTGATATGTTTTTTTATGCTTGCCTGGGGAGAGCGGGATGAGCATGAACATCTCCTGTGTTAAAATTTAAAAAAAAATCCAAATAGGTAAAGCAGAAAATCTAGGTGAAAATTCATTTGCAGTATGTTTTCCAAAATCAAAAGAGAACTTTTTTAGATTTTGGAAAATGCTAAATGCATAGTGAGCAAACCATATTCCTGCAACTACATCACGGTGACATATAACCCTCAAATTGGAGCCTGAAAGCTACACATGGAAAATGTAATTGAGTGTTCGGGTTGTTATGATAAAAAATGTTGCATGTGAGTCAAGGCCAGTGTGTTGTAGCATTTTTCTATAGATTGGGGGGAGGTTGCAAGCTTTGCAACAAAAGTCTCCGACTTTTACAAAAAAATGGCAATTTTAACAATGTAATAGGCTCCCGAATGTTCAACATGATTAATACATTAGTCACCAATTTTTCATGATTTTTTCCTCTTTTTCACGATTTATGTTCACAATCTTTTGTGACTTTTCACGATTTTTCTCTTATACGTCACTTACACTTCTTTTTACAAAATCGTGTACAAAAAAACTCTGGTTATACACTAAACGCCCAAACCCCGCTCTCCTGACAGCCCATGTTGCACTGCCGTTCCCCCCTCCTCCCCTTCTTCTCTGATATAGTGTCCGCATCCTCGGCTTGATATTTTACTCTTCGATCAGCAAACATGCAATCCTCCTCTTAATTTCATATTGTTTCCTCATTTGATTCCTATTTTTCATTACCAATAGCGTGTACGCTAAATGATTCATTACTAATTACTATAGTTTCACATGTTTCTCTCAAATTGTTCTATACAATGTTATTGTTCAATTTTTCTTTAATTTTATCCTACTTTTCCCCTCAATAATATTGTATGTCTTGCATGTACGCGATATATATATATAAATATATATATATATAGAGAGAGAGAGAGTCAAGTTGGAATACACTCGAATGTAGCGGAGACCAAATACACTCAAGTCATTTTCCATTATACAACATTTATTTTTAAAATATAAGCCATTGATCTTCTTAAGTATCTTTTGAACATACTACATACAAATTTTGGGCTTATTTGGACACTTGTTGGTCATGCATCTAAAGGCAAAAAAAATGATATAATTTAAATTAGTTTTGTGAATCGATTTTGTTGAACATAAAAAAGTGACTTAGAAGAATCCAAATGAGTTCAAATTTTACATGTAGCATGTATTTGTTAAAACAATGAATAACAACAGTTTGGATTTGTCAAAAAAATGGTCTACATATGTAATCACCACTTGAGTGTAGTGTGCAATCTATACACTCAGTGTGTATTCTAGCCTGCCAAAAACCTCACAGTCGGATCAATTGCTTGATCTCGAATTGCATCTTTTGCTTTCTCCCACTGCACGGCGTCGTACGCCTCTGTCGCACCATCGGCCTCCGATGGCACCGTCTGCCTCTGCCACTTCGTACATCTGGTTCCATCGACGGCCCATCTACACGTACGCTAGGGAAAGCACCTTGATTTCATTGTGGACTTCCAGTTTAGAGGGCTCTTGGACTCTGGCTGGGGGGAAGGGGCGAGGCCCATCAAGGTGAATTTTGGCTGCGGGAGGACGAGACCCTTTGCGGCAGTGAACGAGACGAATACTTGTGCGGAGATATTGTCCGATGATGGGGAGATAAAAAGCATGGTGAGGAGGATCGTAACAACAATTAGAAGTGGAAAGGTTGCGATGGCCTCTGCTTGGACTAGGGCAGAGAATGAGGGAGACGGAGAAAGGCAAAGTTGGGACTGTGGATACGGGAGACGGAAGGAGTCGCTTGCGCTAAAATTGTAACAATTTATATTTATATATATATATATATATATATATATACATATAGACACACACATACACGACTTAATCCCAATTGTTTCCAAATAGTTGACTGCAGTTTGACCGAAAATTGTCGACTTTTTCCCAAATTTTATCAGTTTATTTTGAATTCTGATTTTTTCCAGCAAGCCAAAAAGTTGTTGATTCCCCAATTGTTACTATGGTTGCAAGCATTGTTGTTGAGGTGTCAACCTAGGCGACCGGGGGTCTACCTAACCCCTCGCCTACCTAAAATATCAAATGGACGCATGGGTGAGCGTCTAGCACCGCCTGGACAGATTGTTTCCTAGATTTTTTATTTTGAATAATTGCATTTTAACATCTATTTGATATGTGTAAATTTCTTAGGAGTTTGTAAGCAACTAGCTTGCTATTAAATTACTTTTTAGGGTGTAGATCACGAAATATACACATAAATACCTTTTATATGCAATATATGTTATATATTATATATATAACATACAGGAAAAAAAATACGACAGCGCCCAGGTGCCCTAGGCGGGCTAGGCTCCCAACCAGGGCAGACCATCGTTGCCTTGAAAATTATGGTTGCAAGTGAGGAATGAGGTGGGCATGGCAAGATGAAAGAGGAGAGAGCGAGACAAGATGTGGGTGTCTAGGAGAGAGACGTTGAAGTGAGCTTGCTTTTCTAATCCACCACAAAACTCAAACCTACTATACAAAAAATGAATATTTTTATGTAGTAGGAGTGAAATAGTGAGCTAGTTTTTATGTGAAACATAGGCGAAGTTCCTATCACAGTTGGGGTACACCAAGGATCCACATTCAACCCATATCTATTCGTTCTTGTTATGGATGAGTTGACAAAGAATGTTCAGGATGATATTCCTTGGTGTATGTTATTTGTTGATGATATTGTATTGATTAATGAAACTAAAGATGGATCCACACTCAGCCCATATCTATTCGTTCTTGTTATGAATGAGTTGATAAAGAATGTTCAGGATGATATTCCTTGGTGTATGTTCTTTGTGGATGATATTGTATTGATTGATGAAACTAAAGATGGATTGAATGATAAAGTTGAACTTTGGAGAAAGGTTTGGAATCAAATGGATTGATGATTAGTAGGAGCAAAATTGAGTATAACGTATTGCAATTATAGCCAATCTCACAGTGTGAATGGTGGAGCTATGTTGGACGGAGTAGACATACCAAAATGTGATAAATTTCGTTACTTAGGTTCTATTATTCAAATAGATGGGGATGTCCAAAATGATGTTTGTTACAGGATCACTGCAGGATGGTTGAAATGGAGGAGTGCAAATGGAGTATTATGTGATCGGAAGATCCCTCTCAGATTAAAAAGCAAGTTTATAGAACTGCTATACGGCCAGCCATGTTCTATGGGAGCAAATGTTGGGCGGTGAAGAAACAAGGTCTCAATAAGACGGTAGTGGCAGAAATGCGTATGCTGAAATGGATGTGTGGGAAGACAAAAAAAGATCGCTTAAGAAATGACTATATTAGGAATAAAGTGGGGGTGGCGAGCATTGAAGACAAGTTGCATGAGGATCGACTCACATGGTATGGACATGTACAACGAAGACCAACTAATGCGCCTATACGAAGTAATGCTATTGAGTTAAGCACAATTAACAGAAGAAGAGAAAGGCCTAAATTAACATGGGAAGAGCTTATAATGAGAGAGATTTTGAATCTCTACATCTAGACCAGATTATGACCCATGATAGAGCTGAATGGAAACGAAGGATCCATGTAGCCGACCCCAACATAGTTGGGGTTGAGGCTTAGATGATGATGATGAGTGAAATAGTGTAAGATGTCTTTGACGATTATGTGCCTCAAAAACAGGTGAGCAATTCACATGGCGAGGAGGTAAGTGCTAGGAGAAAAGCAAGAGAGTAGGTAGGGGGAGGGAGGACTCACCTTTATTTAGGAAGCAGGGGTAAACGAGGGGAGGAGAATAAAGGAATGTGTATATCGCAGGCATGGTTTTTTAGTCCAGATCATTGGTCCAGTGTTGTTTGCTATGTTTGTTGAGCATCACCTGTCCAGTCACAGCTCAGTAAATTACCCCTGCTCTCCATAGCACTCTTCAAAGTAAACCATTACTAGATGGACTCTAACAGAGAACAACTATGCTGCCAAAAAAGTAGTGAGCACATTGGAACCAAAACAGCAGTGCACAGATCAACCCATAGAGTACACATGCATGCTCGGTCTAGATCCTTAGGTGTGGTTTGTGTCAGAATTTGCGCATGTTTGGTTAATTGGATTTTACCGTATTGGATTGTATTTTGGACTCCAATTCACCAAATTTTATGTTTGGTTTGCGGGATTGGAGAAATTTGGCTAATCCCGGGATTTTCAAACAGAATAAAAATCCCGCATTTTGGTCTCCATCAAAATTCTCCCGGACGCCAAAATCCATCATGGGCCAAGACAGCTGACATGAAAAAAAAAATCCTACACTTACAAAATCCAGCAAACCAAACATAAAATTTTACTTTGCATGATTTTGAGAATGCAGCATTTCAGTAATGCAGGATGGACAAAATATAGGATTTCAGTAAATGCAGCTAACCAAACGTGCCCTTAATGCACATTGAGATCCAAGATCACGTATAGCTCGATAGCAGGTATTCTTGCTACAAAGCCTCATTGCCCGCAATCAGTTATAAAACCACCAACAACTAGTTGCCATCAAGAAAAATATTAATCACATCATCATCTCAACCAGGATTACGTCAAAAAGATCTTAAGTTCATGCTCTTTACAAGAAATTGACACCAACAACACCACATGACAACCAACGGAAACAAAGTGACTAAAGACCATAAGACAAATATTCTCCAGTGCTCAACAGCCACACCAAGTCAAAGAAAATATTTCTTCAAATATAACAACAGTCATGTGTGATGCCAAATCTTCTCTACGACTCCATTATTTTTCACAGAAATAGTTAAATAATAATGGTATTGCAAGTTGTCTTTCGTGCAAAATTAACAACAGGTTCCCAACCATTATTTCTAACTATGATAACTTCTTACTTGGACTTTATGACTTCAAAGAGAGAACACATTCTTCAATGAGGTATCTAACTATAAAGAACCTCACTCCGGAGTTAGGATGCAACAATTAGTAACAGGCTTATATGCCAACTGCACCATCTCGTAGAATAATATCCCACTCACATTGTTTCACCCAGTAATTCTAGCAGTCATGGTAAGTCTTCCATAATTCTCCATTATTCGTTAGCAACAAGGTTAGTTCCATGCATCTTCATCTCTTCTTCCTTCGCTAAGGTTAGTTCCATGCATCTTCTTCCTATAAGCTATAATCTCCTCCCTGGTCGTTTTTTTCTCTTCATTTTTGCAAGTTGGAATTTGTTTACTAAAGTACAAGGCTTATAGTTTAGTGCCCCAAAATTTGCATTTTTAGCCAATCTAGAATTGTGAAAGGTGGAATCAAGTTGGATGGAATGGATGTACCAATATGTGATAAGTTTTGTTACTTGGGCTCTGTTATTGAAAGGGAGGGTGAGGTTCAAGATGATGTTGTCATAGATTACAGCAGGATGGTTGAAGTGGAGGGTGCAACTAGAGTAGTATGTGATCAGAAGATCTCTCTCAGATTAAAAACCAAGTTTTTATAGAACAGCTATACCCCCAGCCATGCTATATGGGAGTGAACGTTGTGCAATGAAGAAACAAGGTCTCAACAAGATGAATGTGGCTGAAATATGTATGCTGGGATGGATGTGCGGGAAGACGAGAAAAGATTGTTTAAAGAATGACACTATCAGAAATAAAATGGGGGTGGGGAGCATCAAGGACAAGTTGTGCGAAGGTTGTCTAAGATGGTATAGACATCTGCAGCGCAGACCGACAAATGCACATATTCAAAGTAAGGTTATGGAGTTAAACGCAACTAAAAGAAGCAGAGGCATACCAGAATTAACTTGGGAAGAGCTTATATAGATGGATTTTGAATTTTTAAATCTTAATCAGAGTATGACTCATAACAAAGCTAATTGGAAAAGAAAGATGCATGTAACAGACCCCAAGATGGTTGGGATTGAGGCTTTGATGATAATGACGACGACGCCAACTGTAAAAGTTAATTAAATGAATGTATTATTTATATAACATTTACAATTCCGAGGAGATATAGTATCATGAATTTGGAACAAAATATCAATGAAGTATGATGCTTATAGTATATTGTCCTGAAATTTGCATTTTTTTTTAGAATTGTAAAAGTTAGTCAGTAAAATGAATATACGATTTTTACAATATTTGCAAATTTGAAGAGATTTTCATATCATAAATTTAGAACAAAATATCATGAATTTCAATATAGTCATTTATTAACTAACATTCACATACTTGAATTTAGTCGTCTGAATTCACTGAGTCGTTTGAATTCACTAATTTGAATATAGTTATTTATTAATTGAAATTCACATACTTGAATTTAGTTATTTGAATTCAATATTTTATATTTAGTCAACTGATTTGAATTTGGGATTTTAACTTAGTCATCTAGTGATTTTAACAAAGTCCACATGATAAGAATTATAAAAAAAACATTACAAGACCTTTGCCTTTTCTTTTCATTTTAGGATGTCTAGCGAGCCGGTGACAGGAAGTGGGGGAGGAAGTAGCATTCTGACTGGGAGCCACGGTACAGGCCGGCAAAGGATTCAAAATAGAAGGCAAAGTCAATGATAAGAACAGGGTTCCTTTTGGTCTAATCTGAGTGATAAGAACAGGGTTCAATGTGGTTTGTGTGGCCATATGTGCAATGGAGGGATCAAGAGGGTGAAGGATCATCTTACATCGGAAGGGTTCTGTGAGAAATAAAATTCTTTGTATATTGAGTTGATTTAATGATAAAAGACAGACCCCTGTCCTATATATAGGAGCAAGGGAGAAAGCATGAGACTTGGGACACAAGTAATCTAGACGGGACGAGACATTAAAGGCCCACTAACTAATTAACCTACTATATAGGAGCAAGGGAGAAAGCCTGAGACTTGGGACACAAGAAATCAAGACGGGACGAGACATTAAAGGCCCACTAACTAATTAACATATTAACTAAATAGGCTAATATATACCCTCTAACACTCCCCCTCAAACTGGATAATGGGTGAAACACATGTCCAAGCTTAGAGTTACAAGACTCGATAAAACGATAAATGAAAAATAGAAATGATAAAGGATAAATATCACTCCCCACACAGAATTTGTTACTCCCTTTTAAACAGTACTCCCCTAGATCATATGATGACGACACCTCTCTACTTTGAATTGTATTATGCAGACTGGAGATCCTCGAGCTTTGAAGGTCTTTTGAAGTGCATCTGGAAGGAAGACATCTGATGAAAGGAACCTGAATGCTACAGCAGAAATTCGCCAATTTGGAGTAGACGATTATCAATACCATAACCACCCCATCTTCACTAGAATACGTACTTAACACAGCACGAACGCAGATACAATGTCAATACAACAGTAGTAGAATCTTCAAATCGTCTGACAAACGTGCATAATGTGGCACGAACACGAATAGACTGTGTTGGTGATATGATGTAGGTACCATAACTCTGACGCATGAACCTTGGGGGCTTGACGGGAAAGGAGATAATTCATCAAGGAAAGGCCAAAGTAGATCAACGAAAGATGATGTTAAAACAACAGATGCATCTCAAAGAAGACGTGATGAAAGCAACTCGGTGAAGATAAAACTGGATGAACTATCAACCTTGTAGATGTAGACTTGACGGGCTTGAAATTGTTGAGCTTCTGAGAAGTCTGATGAAGCACTCATCCGTCTCTCAAGAATACAGCAAGAGTGATCAACGGAACCACCATTAACACCTGAGAAGAGGAAACAAGAGGGCTGAAATATGCGTAACAAACTCTTGTCCTGACATACATAATGCAGTACGAACGCGAGAAGCTCGGTGTCAACGCTGCAAAGGAGATCCTTCAATGTTGTCTGGAAGTGGAGAACAAATGTGTGGAACAATGTGAAGCTCCATAACGATAGTAGCCAGGAATATATATATATCATCACTCTCATATTTGTCTCATATTCTCACGCATGCTCTCCCTCATACACTCTCTCTCTCTTCTCATACTCTTCATTTCCTCTCTATCCCCCGCACACCAAATACAACGAGAGTGAGTATATGGTGTGGAGAAATGGATATAAGACCCCCCACACACACATGGAAAAGAGGATACACACATGATTGGTGGGAAAGGAATCGGTGGAATTGAGAGGAATTTGTGATATGGAGATGTGTAGTATGTGGAGAATGGAAACTGATAACTGGAGAGAAGATGCTAAATAGGTCAATGTAAGATCTGAGTAGAAAAATTAAATAGATCTAATCCCGACCCAAAAGGGACATTTGTCCGGCCCTTAGGCCGACAAATGTGGGGGTGCAGGGGCGGAGCTCCAAAAAAAACATAAAATTTTAGAGGACGTCAGGAACTTGGGAGAAGGCAGACTAGCTTGGGGTGATGGAGTTTTGAGGTATATTGTTGATGTTGGTTGGCGAACAACAGGCTAATGAGTAAAGATGATAGGCGGCAGCAGCAGTGTGGCGCAGGGTGGAGCAACGGCGAGATGGAGCTTAGATGATGGCTACGACGTGATGTGACCGCGACGTTGATGGCTATCGCTCGCTACGGTTGTCGTTGCTGATTGGAGGCACCGTTTGTTGTTTGTTGGAATAGGCGGAGGTGGCGATGTTGTTGTTCGGTGATCTGCGGAGGCGACTATTGATGTTGGTCGGCGACGGATGTCGCTTCTATTGTCGGCGGTGCCATGTTGTAGGTGGCCAATGGTGGTTGTTGTTGACCGGTGATGGCGTTGATAGTTTTCAATCGGCGGCTTTGATTGTGCAGGATAGGTGTGCGACAGAAGCAAGGGACTGGTGCGGCGACGACTGGAGCGTAATGGCAGAAAACGATAGCACTGGGAAGGAGATTGCCAACGTACGGAAAGATCACTATTATGAATTGAGAATAGAGATGATCATGGAGGTCAGGATGTGCCTAGCGAGCGGTCGGCCTAACCCATGGCTACAGCGGCAACCGCCCGCAGGCGGAGGTAGGGGTGAGCATCGGTCCAAAACCGGACCGGACCGGACCGAACCGGACCGGATCGAGGACTGAATATCAATAATTTTTGGACCGTAGACCGGACCGTTTGGTGGTCAGACCGAACCAGGACCGGACCGTTTTGACCGCGGACCGGACCGGACCGTTTGGACCGCAATCAACCTTTTTTACATGTTTTACAACTTATTTAATTGTACAAAGTTGATAATCTTAGTCACTTCTAACAATTATATAACTTTAGTATCAAACATTTATACTAGTAGTGCTTATATATGTACTTTATTTGTAGTTATTATAGAATACACCTTCAAATATATATGGATTTTATATAAAAGTTAGTCTGCGGTCCGGACCGGACCGGACCGGACCGAAGACCGAATTTATTGAAATTCCCGGACCGCGGACCGAACCGAAATCGAAATGGACCGAACCGAACCGGACCGAATTGAGCGGTCCGGTCCGGTTTTGCGGTCTGGACCGTTATTTGCTCACCCCTAGGCGGAGGCAGAGCCTCTGTTGCTCTCTCTTGGAGAGAGGAGCAGCGGCTACTAGGGTTGCATGCGCGGAAGGGAGAGGGAAGTGGACGTGGGCGGCTAGGGTTCCTTCTCGAAGCGAACTTGCTCTGAAACCATGTGAGAAAATAATATTGATTGTATATTGAATTGATTTAATGAATAAAGGACCTACACCCATGTCCTATATATAGGAGCAAGGGAGAAACCCTGAGACTTGGGACACAAGTAATTTAGACGGGATGAGACACTAAAGGCCCGCGAACTAATTAACCTATTAACTAAATAGGCCAATATGTACTCTCTAACAGGTTCAAATGTGGTCAAGTGCGACGACACTACAGTTGCTATCAAAAACGATATTGTACTACATGGAGAGACGACTAGGAAGAGGTCTCAACCCCTAGATGCCAACCTGCATTTGTTTCCTCATGGGGACCGCGATGGTGAACAGGAGGATGTTGGCATTGCTTCGCAAAAGGCAGGTACTTCTACACGCAATACCACTGCTAGGCCTGCAATGTTTGGTAAGATGTCAGGGATATTGATCAAGGCCCCATGGATGCACATGTATTACCTCTTCCTCATGAGGTGATTGCTCTAAGGAAGGAAAAGAACAAAAGTATGTTGCATCTACCTACAAGAAAGAAGCACAAGCTAGAGCCGATGAGGAGATAGCATTGTAGTTCTACCATGTTGTACTACAGTCATGATGAGATTGCATTTGAGCTTGTTGTTTAGGTTGGGAGAGGTTTCAAACCTCCAAAGTACCAAGCTCTCAGGACACGTTCGTTAGATGCCCAATACAAGAAGACTGGCAACTTGCTGGATGGGCATCGAGGGGCGTGGAAGAGGTATGGTTGCACACTGATGTCAGATGAATGGTCAGGCCGGCGAGGAAGGTCTAACAAATTTCTTGGTTAATTCACCTCACTGAACTTTTTCATGTATTATGTTGAAGTATATGCACATAACCATACGGGTGAATATTTTTACAAACTTCTGGATGAGGCCATATGTAAAGCAATGGCCACTGCAGTTCACAACATTGAGTTGAATGTAGGTTGTGACGAGAGAAAATATGGTCATGTTGTGTCCATTATTAAAGTACGATACAAAGATCAGATGTTTACTATATTGCATGATGCAGCTAACTTCATCAGCCCCGATGGGTGTTTTCGTGATATGAAAGAAGGCCTATTAGGAGAAGATCACATTGACATAGCTCCAGCAGCTTTCATGGAATGCTTCTTACAATTGATGATTTATCCTTGATTGATAAAGTAGTTGTTGATGTAGATGCTTACAAAAATAGTTGTGGCTTGTTCGGGAACCCAACTACTCTTCGTTGTAGGAGCATCAATGCACCATGTTACCATGTAAGCCACTATAACATTTACGTATAATATAATTGTTGATATATAATAGATATCAACTACAGTATTAATTAATTGATTATAATATCTTTATACTTTATAGTGGCTTGGTGGGAGCTATATGTTGTAGGGAACTCTGTAGTCTGTACTAAAGAAGTTGGCTCTGTGATTCTTGAGCCTTTGTTGCACCTCTAGTTGTGAGCGAAACTAGAGCTCAACCCATGCGCTCAACCCATGCTTCTTGAAAGCAGTTGATGATTTATCCTTAATTGATAAAGTAGTTGTTGATGTAGATGCTTACAAAAACAGTCGTAGCTTGTTCGAGAACCTAGCTACTCTTCGTTGTAGGAGCATCAATGCACCATGTTACCATGTAAGCCACTATAACATTTATGCATAATATAATTCTTGATATATAATAGATATCGATTATAGTATTAATATAATTGATTACAATATCTTTATACTTTATAGTGGCTTGGTGGGAGGCAGATCTCAGTGATGATGATTGATGAGTGATTGAATGATTGTATCTGATTTCTCATGACCTTATTCCGATATGAGCCATTTTTGTTTCTCTTCATGATGATTGAGATGATTGATGCTCATCACACAATCTTTTTTGGCTACAAACAATGTAGATGTTTGACTTTCTGATTTCTATATGAATTTTGTTTACTTATTACTTCCACGATTCCTTTCATATGTAATGATGTTATTGCTTTCTTCATATAATACTCACTTATTGCTTGCATATTTATAATGTATATTCATATAAGTAGGGATGATATTAATTCATAAATTGAACATATATCCATTAAATAATATATATAACAAAATGTCTGAAACACGTGCCTCCGCCTGGGCGCCTAGGCTACACGGGCATCCCTAGGCAACGCCTGGTCGCCTAGCTGCCTATACAACTATGCCTATATTTAGACCATCTTATAATTAAGAAAGCCTTTTAATTCTCCCTATTTAACATACTCTACTAGCTCATCTATTGGCAACTTGGCAATAATGTACTCATTACATATTCCTACATGTGTTTCGAGCAATATAAAGAGCTACATGCTTGACAGCCACCAATAGAAGACCCCTTGGCGCACCTACGTTGTTCCCTTTGACCATGTGTCTCGTTCATACAACCTACCTTTCATTTGTCTAATTTTATTGTGTATTAGAAAATGTCATTAAAATACTTGAACATCCACAATGGCGAACAGCCATGATTAGAGACAGAAGCCCTGGAGTTGATATAATTAAGAACTTAGTCCTCTTCCATCTAAGATATGGAGACAAGTGGGTATATACTATCCAGCACAATCCAAACAGTTATCTTAGTCGACTCAGAGTCAGACTTTTAGACCAAACGTGATGAAAGGATAGAAGCATAACGGTGTGGCACACATCACAAGAAGAGGCTAATAAATATTATTTTTCTCAAATCTAATTCATCATCCCAAACAAATCCCAATGGTTGGGTTTATAACTATTCTGACTCTGCGAAAATGTGAGAATGACCAAAGTAATTCAAAAACTTAAATAAACGACTATAACCTATAAATTTGTGAATATATCATAAGACCACAAATTTGTAAACTAAAATACAAATAAATGACTTAGGCTTTCTCAGCTTTGTCTGGACCCAAACAAGAGCCAAACAATGCTCTTGCCCCACACCACATGTGTATGAAAGTGGAATACAGTGAGACATGTTCACGAATTGCTAAGATCATGCCAATTAATATTCTTTATCTTTTGCTATTTCCTATGCTTGGCCTATAGGTCAGCTTGATATTAGGAGTGCATTTGGATATAATTATGCAATATGGTAATTTACATATATCTGGATGCATACACACACACAGAACGAGAGAGCACTCTCATGGGTTTGTGGCTTAGGAGGGGTTAGGGATGGTCTCTACTCTATACAACCCCATGTCTTTGTTGGATTTAGACAATCACATCATGTTTGGTTCGGAAAGTTCATTGATGTCTTTTGTTTTGTTGTGATGTTTATCAACACTAACTAACATTTTCCTTGAAGACAGATGCAGTTTGTCACTCGATATCCTACATAATTTGAGGCATGCCGACAGCTACCTATTCTACCAGAATCAAATTTGAGGCATGCCCACAGCTACCTATTCCACCAGTGAATAAAGAAATTTAATGTTCCTACATTCGACAAAAGCTGATGGGAAAGTAAACTCATATCAACTGGGACAATTAAATCTGAAAACCACATTGCGAACCTCTTCATGACATGATTACCTACAACAAAAGGTAAAAGGTATATGTAGTGAACTTTTAGCCTATGATTTGTTATTTATATGCTCGAACATAAGTGGCGGTTTTAGTGTGACCATAGAAGTGTTCTAGAGCTCGGGCGGCATGACAAGAATGTAACATTTAGGAAGCATATTAGAATACATGAACTTGTGTACAAAGAAGGCTTCAAATACGCAAACATGACCACGGGAAAGTGGGTTGTTGTTTTCTCCACATTCATCTTCAAACCCCATTCCACTGGTGGATTCATTAATCTCTTGAGGACTCAAACCCTGAAGGTCAATTTCTCCTCTATAGCTTTCACATACTAGTTACTCGTAATGCATTGCCCAAGGTTGATGTGTCCATATTAGATCTACGTACCATCAATAACTAAGCTTCTAGAAGGGAAAAAATAGGGTGTTCAAATCACACATGAAATCGTCACGGAAATAGTGACAGATTGCAGCAACTATCATGTTCATTGCTAGAGTGTCAATAGGCCATATGAATGAATACATCAAGGAACCGAATGATAGGAACTAGTAGTAGGCTAGTAATACAGCATTTGCTGTGGTAGCAAATGGTTGATAGAAGCCTCTCTTAAGAAACATAAAGAAAAATGATTGTGGTAGCAAATTCTTGTTAGGGTGCACATCTCAGACTCAAACAAAGATTTCCTCTAGGGTTATCATAACTCAAAATCGAACCAAACAGACTGGTTGATCTGGGAAGCAATAGCTGGGACGGTTCGGTTCACTCACAAACTCAAAAATGACTTCAAACCAGTCAGCAATTGACCAGTTGGAGCAGTTGGACCGGTCCCCAGACAGTTCTTGGCCATGTGTATACCTTGACCCCCGGACCTGATTATATGGTCATCCCCACTTGCACCTTCCATGTTCTCAACCATCTTGGCTTATCCATCATAATATGGCATAGGAAACGTGGTGTCTGGTTGCATTATTGTCGTTTCTATGCTATTTTATGATATGATCCTTGATATGTGTACTAATTCTTAAATTTCCCATGTGTATACCTTGACCCCCGGACCTGATTATATGGTCATCCCCACTTGTACCTTCCATGTTCTCAACCCTCTTTGCTTCTCCATCATAATATGGCATAAGAAATGTGGTGCCTGGTTGCATTATTGTCGTTTCTATGCTATTTTATGATATGATCCTTGGTATGTGTACTAATTCTTAAATTTCATATATTATAACATCTTTAAAAGTATATACAATATACTACTAAAAAAAGGGACTATTTCTTGTGAAATTACAACCATACCATTTTTTTTCCAAGAAAAAGATTCAACCAATTAGGTTGCACCAAATTTGCATGCTGCAACCTCTTGGGTTTTCTCTCTTCTCTCTTTTTTTGAGAATTTTTGTGCTCTTTCTTCTTTTAGTTTTTCATTTTAACTACCCATTGCGGCTAACAAAGATCCGACAATTCCAAAAGCGTCGATGGTCTTACCCCTCAACGCCCACTCTCATGCATGGCTTGAACTTTTTTTCTACATCCCCAACTATAAGTTGTTTCCAGACGTGGAGGTATGGCTTCACGTGTAGTTTCTGAACCACTCTTGATGACGTTAGTCATAAAACAGTTAGATTTACGGATGTTCAATGGCACAACTTTTTGCCTACTATCAGTCGTCATATAAGCCTAATAACACACGATTCACCCTCCTTCGACCTAGCAATCATCATTGCGCTAATTGCAGCAAGTAGTCTTGGCGGCCACTATAAACCCCAACAACACCCAAATGTATTCATGTGAAATAACGTCAACGGCGTCCCTTGGCTTCAAAAGATGCACATCACCATTGATGTGGCGACCGTCTTGCGAAAACATGATTAACTAATGCGGAAGCGAATTATTTGCAGCGGATTACTGAAAATCACTGAAAATTTAAAACTTTTTCAAGAGATCCATTCACAGGAAAACTCTTTAACCAAAAACCAAAGTATTTCAAATTCATCCTGGTTCACAAGTATACAACCTGTACCATTCCTTCTCAAAGATTACAACATCAACTATCTTATAAACATTATATACAGTCAATATACAAATCTCAAGGCATCAAGCCAAAACCTCAGATTGATTCATAAGGCACTGACTAAAAACTCCGAGGACCTGAGAGTACAGAGACGACACATAGGACTACTATCTGTATGACTAGACAGACAATATCTCCACCTGAGATCTTATTGTTGTCCCTGCTGTTGTTGTTGCTGTTGCACTTTCCTTGTTCTAGGATTTCTGCTTTGCCTCCCATGCATACCTAAAAATGTTTCCCACGGGGGTGAGACAATTGAAAATTGCCCCAGCGAGAGATATAACTCTCCGCCAAAAATATTGTTATTGTAGTTTATTAAATTAAAACTGAGCAGGGGTTATTTTTACATTATCAGGCAGAGTTATTCATCATAGAACAGAATAAGATAATCTCCATTCTCAAGGAGGTCATTGCATCTACCCATGGTAGATAAGTAATTCATCTGTCTACCTAGCAGAGAATATAAAGAAACATAATTAACATTTAACTACTAAGGAATGCACAAAGAAATGCAACATCAGCCAATGAATCTCCGTATTCAATCCTTAAATAAACATGCTATACGGCTGATTACATTTTACAATCACACTTATGCTCTGAGGAGATGAGATATACCGCTCATACTCCAACCGACCATTACGAAATTGCCTCGGTACCATACATAGGTCATCAAAAGAGCCGGATTCTTATGACCTCATATGTCTCGGTCAGAACGAGACCACATGCAGGACATCTCGTGTCTCTGCTAACTAGCTAGCCAGGGTATTCTGGCACCTTCGCTACAGAGTTACAGCGTCAACTGCACTCTCATCGCCAATCGAGAGATTTCTTGTTTATCTCCTCGATCCGACATTAAGTATCATTGGGAGATTCGTGATACATCCATCCCGACATATTCACGAAGGATTGAGAGGTTTCTTGTTTACCTTCCAACAATCTTTTCAAGAGGACGTAAGGATATTTTCGCCCATTTACCCCCACATTCAAAATATGTGCTCCGGGTTTTGCCGCGGGCACCCGTTTCACCATCACCTATTCCTGACGATGATGGATCTATGGTCAAAGCACTACATGAATAGATTTCACTTGATTTATTAAGTACATTCTCATATTCTTTTAGCATCAGCCAAGTTCTCAAACATAACTTATTACAACAATGCTATAAAGAGACATGTACTACTTTTATCAGATATTTATCAGTCTTTCCAAGACCCTGGGAACTCAGTCCCTCATTTCAATACTGGAAATTCTCATCCCTTCACATTCTCATCACCATAATCATATGGTTCTGGGTATTCAAACCCTTAACTCATCATTGAGCATTATTATACCTTTTTCAGGTAACTATCACCTTCAGGTCATCTGACCAAGGCATTCATGATACTTGTTACACAAGCATCACACCTGGCTCACAAGGCCATGAAATATCTTGTTACCTCTCACTAGGTAACAACTTACTCATGTGACTCATAAAAGTCCATGCATATTGCTTCTTTTACTAAGCAACAACAACATTAAGGCACATATGCCAATCAACATTTATTATATAAATGTCACAGCTCAAACTAGCTATATACATCACCTCATAATATCTGTATGGTTATTAGGCATGCTAACAGTCATACAATATATTCATCACATCATGTGATGCAATAGTAACACCATTATTCCTCTACCAGGAATTAGGGTTTACTATCAAATAGGGCTTTTCATTCCCTTTACTCAAATTAGGGTTAGGGTTCCCCATTTCTCATTAATAAAGATTTCATGATCTCATTATCTATCCAACCCTTAATACATTATTCCATACCTCTGGGGCATTCAAGGATATCATATTTGATTATTCTTAGAACATTACTTTCATCATATAGCATTAATGATCATCAATTCAAGGTATGAGTTCATTTCTCATCCTCATCATGGTATGATTATATCATACACATCATTTGGGCTTAACCCCATTCTCAAGGTACATTAATTAACACTCAACAAGGTGCAACAACTCATTACATTTCATTGTAATAGTTGCATAACACACTTCATATGTTTCTTACTCAATTATATTGGATTTGGAGTACATCAAGGCATATAAACCCTGAAGTGTTGAATATGATAACTATCATATTTTGATGTATCACTTTCTCATCACTTCAGACTCTCCTGAATTAGCCATCTTATCTTGTATTAAGGTATTTCCCTTCTTAGTACATTCCATCACTGATCACTTACCTATAGCATATAATGCATAGGCCACACATTAGAGTTGTCCAACTGTCTTTAATGATATGGACTTGTCTAATGGTAAAGACAATGCTTACAATTAGGTTGCATATATTCAACCACATGAAATGTTTCACCTTTATAAGGCCATTCCTTCTATCTCATCATTAGGGTTTCTTTATACCCTTACTTAAGATTAGAATTATGATTCATTGTCATATTATCCAAGATTAAGGCTTTATGTATTATGACTCCTCATTAGAGTCTCACATGCCTTCACCCTTCTTAGGGCCTCTTATCACAACATAACATTAGTACGTCATGTGGTGTTAATACTTAGTTAAGGTTTCTCATGGAATCACCCTCAACTAGGGTTTCTCTTGGAATCACCCTCAACTAGGGTTTCCACCATAGTTTCCCACAATTTGGGTTTACTATTCATCTCTATTAGGATTTCATTCAATTATCCATAATTGGAGATTCACTATTCATCCCAATTAGGGATTTACATCTCTTTTTCCTAAATTAGAGTTTCACTTATGATTACCCTAGATTAGGGCTACATCCTTACCCTGGATTAGGGTTTCATTTAGAATTGCCCTCAATTAGGGTTAGAATTCAATAACCCTGTCAATTAGGGTTTATGTTCATGATTAGGGTTTCATGATCTCTTTACTTAAGGATCATACCCTTAATCACCACATGAATCATATTCATGTTATGAATTCATGCTAACATCATCTCAACTTGATAAGGTCATATCATCCCTTCAATCAAGTACATACAACTATGAATGACATAGTGTACCAAGTCATTGATCCTATAAGCAATTAGGGTTCATCCCTTAATTGGCACTAATCACTTAGGTACTGATTAAAAAAGCGGCTGGTGCGCCCGCTTTAGCGGCAGAGCACAATAGCCGCTCCGATTCACTGATTTGCGGTAAAATTGCGGTTTGCACTGTAGCGGCCGCTTTGGGCCGCTTTTGGTGAGTGCGCTTAAGCGGCTGGAGCGCCCGCATGGGGGCAAAAAAGGCCTCTGTTGCCTTGCAATAAGCCGATAACTGGCCGTTTTGTTCCTGAAGACTGAAGAGTCCCTGATAGATACGCAAGGCGACGCCTCGTTTCCTTCAGCCGCTGCCCGCCCTAGCGGACTTTCCCGAAGCGGAAAGGAGTCCCAATGGCGACAGGCTTATTAAAAGCCCTCTCCCGCACGGATCTTCTTCACGGTGAAGCAACGCACTCCGGCGCACAGCAGCGCTTCAAGCCGGACAAAGGCAAAGGCGGCAACCCCTTGACGCGGAGCAGTGCCTGCTGCCTGGACGCAGACCAGCGGCAAGTCGGCAACCTACAACAGGCGGAGTCTCTTGAAGGCGGCAAGCTATCAGAAGACAACGGCGGAGTCTCTTGAAGTTGAAGGCGCCATTGGCTAGCAAAGACGCGGCAGACGCCCAAGGAAAGTCGTCCACAATCAAGTAAGTTTCCTGTTCTTCTGGTCTTCTTCTCAACCCTGTTCTTCTTTTTTCTTTTCTCTCTTGTCTCTTCTATCCTACGATTCCTACATTCCTACATTATGCTCTTCCTCTCAATCCGTTTCCTGACCCTGTATCTGTAGGCTACATGTATGCTTGCTTCACCGCTGCCATGACTTTTGTGTATCAGCTGATTCATATATCTTTTAATAGTGACTTTTTTTATTGTTTCCAGATTCCAGTTACTCACTTCTAAATTCTAATACTAAAATACTAGAAAATAGAAAACACACCAGCTTCTTAGTCTTCTGTCACGTACTCACGTGAGCCATATTTTTTTCTTCTTCTATCTGTCTGTTAAGAATTCATAACGTATTGTCCTTGCTTGGTTGATAATGTCCTTGCTTGGTTGATAAGCTCTGACTGCCAACCAGTCTTAGAACAAAGCATAGCTGAATAAAAAAACCTGCTTAATTTTTACAGTATCCAATTGATCAGTAGCTTGCTGCTTGACAGTAGCTTTATTTTTTACACTTAGATCCGTATGAAAAGTGAAATATCAATCAGTAATTGAAAACTGCTGTGCTTATTTTTTACAGTATCCAATTGTGTTTTCATTGAAAACTGCTGTGCTGTGCTGCTTTTCAGCCTTTTCCATGCTACTACCATTTATCACAGATATGTATGATGTGAGTGAAATATCAATCAGTAATTGGATACTATTAGTATCATACTAATTACGATTACAATTACAAATATTCAATTTCACAGTTTCACTATACTATTTATTATTTAATAATTGAGTATCAATAATGACTACTCAATCACTGATTAGTGATTATTCTTTTGTCAATCACAATTAGTATGGTTGGTGGTGCTCAAATGTCGGCTAAATCAAATGATCCCGGGTGGAAGTATTGCACTCTTCCAGATCCAGCCCGAAGGGAGAAAGTTAAATGCAACTTCTGTGATCATATATCAACGGGTGGAATTTTCCGATTGAAGAAACATCTTGCAGGCCAACGTGGAGATGTCGACGCATGCAAGAAGGTTCCGCCCGAGGTGAAGACGGAAATTACTGAGTATTTGGAAAAGTTTGCTGCAAAGAAGAACAAGAGGGCTCAAGAGTTGAAAGATTTGCGTGGTGATGTTGACATTGACAACAGTGCAGATGACTTTGTCGATATTGGGGATTCACAGAGGAAGAAGCCGAAAGTTGTAGGTCAGCTTGACAGTTATTTCTTTAGAAACCCAGAAGATATTGTCAAAGACAGGGTGGTATCTAAGCAACCTACAATACCGAATAAGTTAGGTAAAGAGCGAAGGGCTAGGACATGTCAATATATTGCTCGATGGATTTATGAGGCTGGTAAAATCCTAATTCGTGCTCGTAGATTTCTATTATGCTAGTAGATTCAAAAATTTTAGAACCCTAATTGTAATTATTGTTTGTTTTTTGTAATTAGGGATCCCAATGAATATTGTTAACCTCAACAGCTTCCAAGTGATGTTGGAAGCTATAGGTCAGTTTGGACCTGATTTGAAGGGACCTTCCTATTATGAGTTTAGAAAGTCTCTTAAAAAACATGTCCAATTTAAGAAGGATGTTCGTTTCTGAAGAATGGCTCAAATGCAAATTCTCGAAGAGTCCTGAGGGCATTAAGGCTGCAGCTACTGTTGGTGGGTCCCAATTTTGGAGAGGAGTTCAGTTAGTGCTTAAAATTTTCAAACCGCTTGTCAATGTTCTACGACTGGTTGATGGGGATAAAACACCTGCTATGGGCTACATACAACAAGCTATGGTCGCCACACTCGATGAACTAGATACAAAGTTAGCTAATGATGAGCCGCTTCGCAAGCAGGTGTTTCAGATAGTGGAAGAAAAATGGGACAAAAAGCTGAATCGACCCTTACATGTTGCAGGTAGTTGAACACCACCACTCTTTTGTGCAATTAGTTTGATGAAATTCGATATTCATATTATACTAAGTTACTAACACTCAAATCATATAGGTTATTATTTGAACCCATTTTTGTATTGGAGAGACCCTGACATCAATAGTACTGGTTTGATTATGGATGGTCTCATAGAGTGCATTGAGACATTCTACCCTGAGCCAGATATCCAAGATGGCATCATCATGAGGAAGGAGTTACCATCCTATCGGGATGGGTCAGGTTCTTTTGGAAGAGCAGCTGCTATTCGACAACGAAATGACATCAACATAAATCCAGGTATGGGCTATAGAAGGGTCTTAACTCTTTTTTGTTAAATAGATCATGCCTTACTAATTTCAATTTACACCTACCCTACAGTTCAATGGTGGATTAATTTTGGTTGTGATACACCTTACTTGCAAAAAATGGCCATCCGAGTGTTGAATTTAACTTGTTCGTCGTCAGGATGTGAGAGGAATTGGAGCACCTTCGAGATGGTAATATAAGCAACCCTTAGTAATTTACTATTATAAAATGACTATGTATGATTAATTATTTATGTTAATAATCTATTTCTTGCTTAGATTCATACAAAACGGAGAAATAGGTTGGATGTGAAGAGGCTTGAAGCATTGGTATTCATTCAATTTAATGCCAAACTCAAGGAGCGGAAGGAGAAAGACGAAAAAGATTATGATCCAATAGAGTCTCAAGATAGAGACAAGGCTAAAGATTGGATGGTACAGCTAGACCCAGATGAAGAAGAAATCTATCCAGGTGCTGGACTTACTTGGGGAGAAGTTGCAAAAGCTAGTGGGGCAGAAGAAGTGGCAGAGACTAGGAAAAGCACAAGGTTGACTACTTCAAAAGTGGATGCAAAGAAAAAAACAAACAAGGAGTATGGTGATGTTGAATCTGATGATGATGATGACAACTACATGGATGCTGACAATGATCTTAATGACATTGAGGCATCTCTAGATGATGAGTTTGTTTTCACTCGCTCTACGAGCGAGGACTATGATTTTCTTTGAAGTTTCTTTGCCTTTTAGCTTGTAAACATTTACTTTTGTTATTCAGAACCATTTTGATCTATGAAAGTCATTTGTAGTGGTGAAATATTATTCAAAATACTTGATTTTTGAGTAATATTTCTGTTTGTTGCTAGTAGGATGATCACAAAAATTTTACAAATCAATATGAAACAATGTGAACCGCTTTTTCAAAAAGCGCCCGCTTTTATCCGCTTTAAAACCCGCTTCCCGCTTTCCGCTTCAAGGAGGGCAATCCGCACGCTTCGCGCTTCGCGCTTTCTAAAAGCTTGCACTTAGGTACTAATAGGGTTTCAATCTGTGTACCTTCATTGATTATCATTACTAATCATCATTGGATCAATGAGTCATTCATCATCTCTATTCTCGAGAGATTCAATCACCTTGGACCTCCATTACATAAGGTATCCAATTGAATTGATCAATTGAATCTACAATCAACTTTGACTACTTGACCCCCAAACGGTCTTGGTCTTTCAAAGTTCAAACGGTTTGAAACCGTTTGGTAAAGGTGGTGCTTGAGACCGTTTGCCCAAGTAGGTGAAGACCGTTTGGCCAAGTAGGTGAAGACCGTTTGGCCAAGTAGGTGAAGACCGTTTGCCCATCACATCATCAAAATCCAAGTCAACCAATTAGGGTTTGGATCATTGGATTGATCACCAAATCAGCAATTAATTACACTTTAACTTAGTATCATTGGATCATCAATTGCTTAACCATACTCACCCCTAGACCTCCAAACGGTCTTGAGACCGTTTGGCTCATCCAACCCTTGGATTCTAGTGAAAAATCATTAGGGTTTGAGCTATTGAGTTGATCATCAAATCAGCACTTAATTGCAAAGTGGTTTGGTACCTTTAGACCTTCAATTGGTCAACCATGCTTAACCCTAGACCTCCAAACGGTCTTGGGTGATCCCCAAACGGTCTTGAGACCGTTTGGGTGATTCCCAAACCGTTTGGGTCAATCAACCCAAAACATCAACTCATCCCAATGCAAAATCAGCACTTAGCCGATTAGGGTTAACACCATATCTTTGGATCTTCAAACACATATCTATACTTGACCCTAGACCTTCAAACGGTCTTGGGTGACCACCAAACGGTTTTGAAACCGTTTGGGTGATCCCCAAATGGTTTTGAAACCGTTTGGGCTAATCAACCCGAAATCTCAAATCAACTCATTGGAATTTCAGCACTAATTCCAATTAGGGTTTGCCTAATTGATTAGCCTTCAACTCATGATTCCTTGGGAATTAACCCCTCAAATTTGGTGAGTCATTAACCAACATAATTCGGATCAGGAATATCAAACGGTCAACCCTTGTTCAACGCTCTCAAACGGTTTTGAAACCGTTTGCCCAAAAAGTCGAATTAATCAAGCTGAAAAATCAGCACTTAATCCAATTAGGTTTCCCTAATTGATTAGCCTTCAACTCACGATTCCTTGGGAATTAACCCCTCAAATTTGGTAAGTTATTAACCAACATAATTATAAACAGGAATATCAAACGGTCAACCCTTGGTCAACTCCCTCAAACGGTTTTGAAACCGTTTTCCCAAAAAGGTCAAGTTAATCATGTTGGAAATCAGCACTTCCAATTAGATTTACCTAATTGATTAGCCTTCAACTCACGATTCCTTTGGAGTTAATCCATAAAATTTGGTGGGTCATTAACCAACATAATTAGGAACAGTAATCTCAAACGGTCAACCTTTGGTCAACCCTCTCAAACGGTTTTGAAACCGTTTGCTCCCAAATGGTTTGCAAACCGTTTGGTCACCAAACGGTTTGGTGAAACCGTTTGGTCCCAACTTCCAAACCGTTTGCCCAAGATATTTGGGGAGGTGTGTGCTTATGATGATGTCATCATAATCAAGCTTCGTCCCTGAAGTTCTAACAACTTCTGATTTCATGAATTAATCAATTTCAACCAGCAATTAATCAAGATAATGAAGGAATCATTGAAATTACAAGATTAATGGTTGAATAACAATGAAAAAGGGTTCAAGTTATAAAACCCGCCTCAAATCTGATCTCCAAGCTCCAAGATACACGGCTCTAATGGTAGATGAAGCTTCTCCAACTATTCCAAGGCTCAACTTCAAGATTTGGAGTGAAATGATCGGCTAGAATTGAAGATTGAGTGAAGAAATGAAGGAATTACACATTGTTTTATGATTTTCACAATGAAATCATGAAGAACGAAGATCAAAGGCTTACCAACAGGTTGGGGACGTGCTCCCTGCTGTCCTTAGCCTTCTTGGTCGGTTTTGCAAGCAAGGAGAAGAAGTGGGGTCGTAAAAGCCTTTCATTTGGCTTGGAAAAGGTACTTTTATAAGAAAATTGAGGAGAGAGAAGATACTTTATAAAAGTCTTTTAATTCCAAAATTGTTGCCACCACTTCCCCCTTGGTTTCTTGCATGCAAGGGCATCTCTATCCCCACCGAACTCCCTTCCATTATCCATGAATTAAGGGAAAAGCAATTAAGCACCTTAACCCTTATAATAAGAATATCCTTATTTGAGTGGAAATTCTTTTTCTTATAATAATGGTGAGTGGAATTTCACCTCCTTAGGGTATGCTCGTGCCTTTGAAAGGCTTTAGGCTTATCCACACACATATGAATCCAACCATTTTAATTTTGGTTGAAGTCCCTTTAATTAATACATTCATTTTTGCCCTAAATTGGATTAGGGTTTCACTTAGGATTAAATCTTGATTATTTTAATATCAAGATTCTCTCTCCTCCATCTTAATTCAAATGAGAAGTCCCTCTCATTTTCTTTGCTCTACATGATGTCAAGAAACATTAGGGACTTTATTGAAGTGGTAAATAGCATATTGAACCCTTGGTTTTGGGTAAATTGCACATTACTCCAAAACTAGGTTTTTATGCACAAACATTGCTTTATCAGCTCTTTCTTAGTGTTCAGGCTTCCATAAGCCATACCTCAGCATCATTTTCACTCTCATGATGCTTCAACACATGAGAAACATATTATCATGCACAATTGCACTTAAACCCCTCAACTTGGGTAATTTGCACTTTAGTCCAATACAAACAAAACATTGATTTCAACAATGTTCAAAAAGGACTAGAATTGCAACATAAGTTCCTCTTGAGGCCTAATTACTTTTCATAAGATGAGATTAAGCATTTAATCACATTTCTTAATCAAAACACCTAGGGTTAAAGTATAACCCAGGTCAGGGTTGTTACAATTAATGTGGCCAACTTTTCTACTGTTGCGATCAAAGTCAAGTTTGTTTTTTTGTTGTTGCGGATACATGGTTTAGTCACCAATCATTATATATTTATATGTGATTTTATCTTTTTTGCTAAAAAAATTATATATATCTAACAACATGGAATGTATTCCTACCCCTTGTTTTTGCTTCAATAATAGCTACACGCAAGGAATTAAATGTCCAATTTCGATGCCGTATCCGATCGCACAAACAAAAATTTACATAAATTTTGGCTGAAATTTCAATATTTACGGCCCTAAAGATTTCGACGACCAAATAAGCGAATTAAATCATGAAAATTTACCAGAACGATCTAAACGCTAAGATCTACTCAAATATGCAATAATATATCATATTGGATATGGGGGTCTCCCACATATGTAAGTGAAGGAAGCTGAAAATTTTCGACAGAATTTTGATGGCAATTTTGATGGAAAAATGAAGGAATTAAGTTATATTTTTTTGCAAACACAATGTTTAGACATAGACACACTAGATTATGTAATTAATTTATATGCTTAGAGGTCAAGGTGGGTTCCATGTCTTGATGAGTGAGTGAGAAAAAGAACAGAAATGTCAAGTCTATTAGACAGTTAGACTCTTAGAAACTTCAAGTTACAGCTTAGAATTTAAAACTTACAGTTACAAGTTACAAACTACTTGTATAACTCTAGTGTTAGAATTTAACTAGGTTACATGGGACATTTATACATAGAACCAAGAAAGAATTTTGTTATTTTCAAAGTATTTCTCTAGCTCTCTACAGAAGATTGTAGAAATTGAAGAAGGTAATGTATATATGGTCTAGGGATAGGGGAAACATACCTTAGAATTCAGAAAAATAGCCTCTACAAGCAAGAGATTCAAAAAACTCAAAATTACCCAAGATGTAGTAGTATTGGCAGCCCTAGGAACAAAGTTCTGGATATGTAAGTTGTGTTTATGTGCCATTTCACAAAATTACAGCCCAAACTGGGCATTTTGCTGCAAAATTTCACCATTTTTTGTGAAATTTCGCACGTAGGGTAGAAATTTTCGCGAAATTACGTCCAATTCACTGCATTTTGTGTGTTTCCATATCTAATTGCATCTTTTGATGTCTGATTGTAAAAAAAAAAACTTTGACGCAATTCCGATCGATCCATGCTACCACGGATGTTGGTGATTGGTGAGTATGGACCAAGAACCCATGTTAGCTACACCAATGATCAATAGCGGAAACAACCCATTGATGGTGCATTAGTACAAATACGTCACATTGGTTTGTCACTAGTTCACTACTATGTCATTTCTCAACCTATAGTCCTACGGCAGCCATCATGAGAGGGAACCAATAAACATCCAAACTGTAATGGGTTGCGAATCAAATTGTCATGCACATTAGATGTGTATTTTTTGTGACTTCCCGTAATTGAATTATATATTGTTGCACTTATCATTTACGTGTTTTTCCTTGTTTTAGGGGAGAAATTTTGGAGGCAGATCTTGCTAATCTCAAATTCTGAATTTATGATGGCTCAGATATGAAGCCCACACACTACCCAGACACTAATAGGATCATTGTACTCCTCAAACCTGTCTATACTTATCACCTAGTCAATGACAACACCCTAACAGCATGGGCATGATCTTCTTCTTACACACCTGACTGCCTTTGAAAAGAGTTGCGGGTAAGCGGATTAAGGCTCCTATTGGTTTGGTGTAAGTCATGAGTTATCTGTAACTCATTTTCTGGGAACTCTAGTTCAGTTTCTGGAACTTAAGTTCCATTCACTTCCATGTGATTGGTTTGTTGTAAGTATAGATATGAAAATTGCAAAAATATATAATTTAATTTTAATGTGTAATATATAATAAGGACGGCAAAGACATAAAGAAAGAATCATATTTATAAATAACCATGATATTTTTAACCATAACAAACACAATAAGTAGTCATGGTGCGGATGTTGTTCCTTTAAAAAATATTTAAGTATAGTATAATTATTATTTTAATATAGATGTTCTTGTTAAAATCACATTCCAATAATTTTATTTCACTTTCTAGGTACAAAATATTATAATAATATCTACATTATGTGTTTGTAAATATAAATTTTGATTTAGCATTAGTTAACATAATCTACACTATTATTTTTAGTATATTCTCTGCGCACGGGTATAGTAAATTATTTTTTTTCACGTCACATTGTTTAAATATGAAGAACAAAAATATGTTAGATAAATCATAAATTTTCTTGTTGCGGTGTGATTAATTTTTTATAGTGTTCATATGATTTTTATTTTATAAACAACACTAGTAATTGGTGGTTAGAGTGTATAATGTTTTACATGGTGTGCTTATAATGTATACTATTTTGCCATACTATGTTATGATTTTGACAATAAATAATATCTATACCACTAACATTTCTAGTCATAAATATTTTGCATGTATCATTTTTGAAGAATGAAGAACATAACTGTAAGAGGAAATGTTGTTAATTGTTCCGGAACTCCTTTTCTGTTCTTTTTAAGAGGGAACTCAGGAACTGTGTTTTGTATGTAAGTTTGTAACTCACTGGAATTCACGGAACTCAAGTTCCATTAGTTACTTTAAACCAATCATGAAAAATTGCTTAAGGAACTCCAGTTCATGAGTTCTCCAGACCAATTACGGCAAACCAATCGGAGCCTAAGAACATCTTGTAGATCTACAAGAAGGTTCCTATTTGATGGGTCGACCATGATGGTGCTCTCATGTCGAGAGACAGAAAAATGCAATTTGAATGATTGGAACCTGCTCTCCAGCCTCGAGGCCAGGTGTTCGATGTCCTCATTGATGTCCTCTATAAGTGAAGGACCCTACTATTTGCACTCCTTCCTTAGGACCGAACTTCCATATCCGCTCCTTCCCTGGCGTTGCTCGATACGGTCGCTCCTCGTTTGATGGTGTTGCTTACTTAGTAGTTGTAACAACAACAACGATCTAAGTCATCTTCGGTTCCTGCTTTATGTAACAAGAGTAGAATCAATGACGCATGTGCCACATCTTCATCTTTCTCTTCGATGGCACTATCAGTCAACGGCACCAACAACATTTAAAATCCAACATGGATCCACACTCACACATCGCCATCCTGCTTGGTCAGATCAAACATGAAGCCCGCTTCAAAGCCCCTGAACCACTACGTGATGGATGGAAGAGATCTCTCTCCAGATTTTGCCTACATGATGTATATTTGTTGCACTACTAGAGTGGAATGTGTCACTTCTATTTTTGTTCGAGCGCATGCAAGGGGTGTCGAGACTCTAGAGAAGCGACGGGATTGGATGTTGGATGTGGATGAGCTCTACAGCTACACGAAGAGGGCATGTTGTGAGGCCAATATACAGGGCCTCTAGGGGCTCGACGATGTTGTGAACAACCTAATAGGCACCACTACAAACCACCACACCCAGAGTCATCTATCCTCCAATGAGGTAAGCTGCAGCCGAAGCAAAGGCAACGACAGTTATGGTTACGACTGGCTGAGTAATATAACTTATATGAAAGCAATTTCATGGCCTATAGAATTGTTACCCCAGCTCCATTTGCACTCATGTTCAATATTTATGGGGCACCTACTATTGTCATTGCAACATCTTGTATCTCTGTACCACCACTAGCAGCAACAAGCAATGGAGCTTCTAGGTCCCATCTATTCACCACCACCTACACCAACAAGCAACGGAGCTTCCACCATACAAAGCCATTGAATTCACAGTGGTCCTTATTATCCTCCGGAGAAACATGGCAACTTGGCCTCTCCAATTAAGGTTGTAACTCCCATGTTGGGTGCTAAATACAATACACAAGAATAGTTGATGAACTGACAAATGCCTGATTGAGGTATGATGGTAGATGGCATGCAACAACAAGCCTCTTGAAACATTTATGGCAAACAGAGGGGTATTTTACCTATTCCGGCAATCAAAGCTACAAAGGAAATGGACAACGGATTAATAAACTCGTCAAACATTTCTTTCTATAACAATACTTGAGGCCATGCATGGAAAGTGTTCAGTATGTGTGAGTTATGGTGTTTATATTGGCATCTATGATTGATCCTTGTTAAGAGATGCAATGCAATTTTGTCTGTTTTGGCACTAGATCATGCAAGGGTTGAAACTTAAGGGTTTAAATTCATTGTCTACATTTAGTGTCCCCATTGTGGCCCAATTAATCTCTGCCAGTAATGCTCATTATTTTTAGGGGCGCATTTTTTGCTAGATGTAAGGCTAGGATTAACAGGGACATTGTCCCATAAGGACAAAAAATGTGGTGACGTAGCTTAACTAGAATTAGTAATATAACATATACAAGGATTTTTCTTTTCAATTTTGGTTGAGGAGATAAATATGTCTTCCTTTATGCTCATGTGCATTAATTAGTAAGTTTTAGAGGAACTTAATATCTATCAGCTACCAGGTTCTCTTATATCTCTTACGTGTCAATATGTATTTTGTATTCATGACATTCAGATATTGATGTGTACTTTTTCCTTGCTAGGGAGAAAGTTTTTTTTTTATCCCGTGCTAGGGAGAAAGTTGGTAATTAAATTGTTTTATTTTAAGTTAAATTCTTAAGTGCACGTTTGCTTGTTGTATAATTGCAAAAATAAAAAGTTGGGATAATACAACAATCTTTTTCAAATTGAGTAATTTCTTGTTAGTTGCATTTACGAATCAGCAATTCATCAAAATATTGCAAGACTAAGAAAAAAAATATTGCAAGATTTTTTTAAGATGTATAGTGCATGCAGGTTCTCTTATATCTCTTGTGTGTCAATATGTAATTCATTAGATTCAGATATTGATGTGTACTTCTTCCTTGGTAGGGAGAAAGTTGGCGATTAAATTGTTTCATTTTAAGTTAAATTGTTAAGTGCATGTTTGTTTGTTGTATAATTGCAAAAATAAAAAGTTTGGTTACAACAATCTTTTTCAAATTGAATAATTTCTTGTTAGTTGCGTTTACGAATCAGCAAATCATCAAAATATTGCAAGACTAAGAAAAAAAATATTGCAAGATTTTTTTAAGATGCATAGTGCATGACATAAATGCAATAAAGTCATTCTGCACACATTAGCTTTGTTAGTTTTTTAAAACAAAGAACGTGAGTCCAGTTTACCAAACAATCTCTCACACAATCAAGGTTATCTTGCACGGTTGCACCCAAATTTAGTGCTTTGATTTTACATATTTGGCAAGGTATTTATATTACAAAATTGCACTTTATACTTCCCACACCCCCAACTGAACCAACCCTATACCAATGCCAAGCCCTTTACGTGTCCCCATTCATGCCCCTAAGCCATAATGTAGAGTAATTAAGCTAGACACTTGTTGTATTCAGAGAAAATTAGAGACAATAAAAACATAACAGAAGTGCCTCGTGATTTTATATTAATAGTTAAGCACAGAACTGAAAAAGTTTGTCAAAAACAAGAAAACGAAAGATGAATGTGAGTGTGGATTTCCATCCGCTCCTTTCCTTACTCTCCTTGAACCAAGTGTTCATTCTCTATTGAACTTCACATATACTCATTTCATTCTAGCATCTGTATAGACAAATCATGTTAGTGTATTTCTTATTTTGAAATATAGGCAGTATAACATTATTTATAAAAGCTCCCTTGCCTATGAAAGTTTGAAACTATCTTAGAACTGTCTTTCTAAATTAGTATTACATTTTGTTTTACTTTTCTACCAACTTAAATAGATCCAAGAGTAAGTTATCTTTTTACAAGTATATCTTATTACAAAACTTATCTAAATAGATATACCCTTGCGTTCTATCTTATAATTGGTCATTCAATTTGTCATGCTATGAGAACAAAATTCAATTAGGAGTCTCAAGAAGGTAAATTGACCTCTCTACAACACAATTCCTTCCAAATTAGAAAGCATTTAAAAAGAAACAAGGTACCCAACTCAAATACAAGTTATAGTAAATTTTAGAAGAAAAACTACCAAAAAATGTTATGTGGATGAACTCCTCCTAGACAGAGCCACATCGGACAGAGTTAATGCCAACAAGGCTAGACGTGTGGTTTTCAATCACCCCCATGCCATGCATGGTGGCATAGACTATCAATACAAAGACTGTCAGGACATTTTCCTCTTAAATTTGCTCTTAAAGAAGTTTGAACCAAGAACTCCTAATTCAGGAATGCTCTATTTACCAATTGTGGTAGCACTAGCGGACAACATGTCAAAAAATAAGAACATTGTATTGTTTAAAACTATTAGAACATTCACTTTTAGCAGTGTTAAAAAGCACAACGTCTCCTCTTCTTTTCGATTTAATAATTGATTAATTTAGTATAAACAATATCAACGTGACACTTGCAAGCGCACGTGTGAGCTCACTAGCAACTTATAAAGTCATGGGTATGCCATCGGTTGGACCGGTTCAATTGATGGTTGAACCAGTGAATCGAGAACCAAAGGCTTCACCACAACCAGTTCACTCACCAATTTAGTTCTAACTTCTAACAATGTTGATTACCTCCTATAAAGTTCAATTGACAACGAATCTGATCGGAGTTTAGGTGACTAACTTAGAAGTAAAAGAAATTTTGATTCATTCACTACACCGATAAAACCCAAAAGATACATTATTAGAACCAAACGCTTCTATGATCTTTTCCAATATTTTTTAATGTTCTAGATATAGAGGACCATTTTAAGGACATCTTCAACCACATCAAACTCATTTAAAGATTATTTAAGATCGTCCTAGAAACCAAATACACAACAATTTCCACACTCAAGCTCTGTAAGTCATCTACTCGTACTTGACATATTCACTAGATCAAGGCTTAGCTCTTGTACACTTAAAACTCTCTACTTGTTGTGCCGCCACTACTTTCACAGCTTACTACATCATTCTTGTCCAAGCTTCATGAAGCAAAGTGTTGTTGAATTCATTTAAACTCTGGAAGGCAGTCTAGTTGGTCAAGGTGATCGTCTACGGTGTCTTAAGGTTTGCCTTAGTGCATGCAAGAAGGTGTTGCTATTTGGCTTCTAAAAAAATGTTACTCTTAGAGGCCACATAAATAACGCTACTCTTAAGGCTAGTAGAAAAGATAGAATTAAGAAAATTCAAGTGTCAAGGTGATGTAATCAATCGGTGACCCAAGCCACCCCAAATCCTTGTATGCATGTTGTTACTTCCCTTCATGATTTGGCTATTCACTTACTTGCTCACAAATTTAAAAGGCTTCTTGTGGTATTTATTTGTTTATATATAATTACTTAATTAATAGTTCCTATCTTGAAGCATTGTTTTCTCCGGGTCCTATATTCAATTATTCACCCCTATTCGTATTCCAGAGGTCATGCTAATTCCAGATAACTACGTGCAGCACCCCAATCAATAAGCTGATGTCTAGAACATAATCAATAAATGGCTATAATGTCAACCCAAAACTACATGATTCTGTAGATGGTATTTTCCATTTAAGTCAAAATTACCTAGAATTTGCAATAGAACGTCATAAATATCTAGAATTTTGATATTTTCGTTTTAAAACCTTTGTTCAAAAAAGCTGGTCGGATAGATAGATTCAAAATTACTAACATTGGGCGTAGTTGTAGATTTCTGAAATTTTTCCGCGACCTTTAAAGCCAATAAACCACCATCATCATGACCAATTAGTATAATTGAGGAGTATCCTAACTGTCCACAGAAGGCCAAAAGCAGATCAACCTGCAGCCACATTAATGTTGACAAAATTGAGTTAGAATGGTTTGGCAAAGCAATTGGCATGTGATACAATAGTGGCACATAAAATATTCAACTTGATAGAGATCCTTTTCTGAGGGAGGAGAGTTTTCATGTCCTAACATTAAATCTAAGCTTCAACAGATTTTTGACATGTACATAGAGTCATACTTGTCTAGGCGGCTAGGCGGTCATGCCCACCAAGGGGAAGCCTAGGAGGCCTAGGCGCCTAGGCAGAAGCCTAGGCGTTTCTAGGCATTCTTTATAATTGTTTATATTTTACATATATATAAATGATTTTGTGTACACAATCAATTATATTCAAATATGTACATCATTATGTACATTTGTATTGCTTATCCCTAAACTTAATCAATCATAGCTTCACTTACATCACACTTGTCATGACCTAAGATAGACCTAAACGGCTTTAATTTGACCTAGCACGATCTAAATTGGATCTAATTTAACTCAGTCTTACCTAATTTAGCCAAAGCCAGACCGATTTTGGCATAACATGACCTAATCAGACGTAACTTCCCCTAGTTTGTCCTACATTTACCTAACGAGCCCTAATTTAGCAAAATCAGATCTAACTCCCCCAAATAAGACATTTTCCCCCAAATCATACCTATTTCCCCTAAATCAAACCTAATCTGCCCAAATTAGATATGATTTGACCTATATTAGATCTATTTCTTCCCCAAAATAACTAAACATGATTAATTTGACCAAATTCTGACCATAATCTATGCTAATTTTGTCTTCAAGTGTCTTAATTTTGGGCCTAAAAGGCCTTAGGCATCCACTTTAGTTATCTAAAAACCTAGGCGCCCAGTTTAAGGCAGACCACCTAGAGCCTAGGTGGCCCAGGCGAACCTAGGCGGGAGCCTGGATAATATGCATAGAGTCACTTTTTGCAATAGTTTAGAGATGAGGAAATAAGTCACCGTGATAGCAAGATGCTGCGAATTTGCAATAAAATTGTAGGTAGACTGATACAACATCAGGAAGAAAATTAAAAGTAGGTTTTCAACTTCTTCATCTCTTTTGCAAAAGAAGAGTATCATAGTTAAGTTTCAAACCGGCAGTGAAGCTGCTAGTGTTTTAATGTGGAAGGAAGGAATTACATTATAACGACAATTTATATTTTAAGTATTACATAGAGTTTTACAACTGTAGGCATCATATATAAAGTATTGACAAAAAAATAACATAATGCATAGAACCACCTGGCACTCTAGCTTATATGGATTGGGAAGCCGGTGTTTCTCCCAGTCTGCCCTGCGAAGTCGGGATGATAATCCCCACCCTGGACGGTCAAAAGCCACTACATTGCAACCTAGCTGCTGAGCAAGAGCCTTCATTACATGCCTCCATGAGAATATCCCAGCACCAAAGCCATGCACCAATATAACACCAAACTTTCCCAGTTCTCTGCCAGTGCTTTTAGGAACTGGAAAGCTATCATTGAAGCTGAAAGGTGTAGTTGTGGTGGAGAAAGAACAGGATGGCGAGGAAGAACTGGACAACAGTGGCACATGAAGGGAAGGCAGGGGAAATTGGTTGGTATAGGCTCTGCTTGCTTGGAGCAGGCTTTTGGGTGTAGCGGGTGAAGGTCTTTCAACTCTATTTTTTCTTGGAGATATATTTCTGGGGCTCTGACCAGATAATGAGCGAGCAAGAGGTGAAGTTGACATGGAAGAAGGTACTTCTGGAGGGCTGCATTTATAATGAACTGTGATGCCTTCACAAGATGTGAACAAGCTATCCATGTCAGCAAGTAAATTAGCTGGAAGAAAATCACACCCATCCAGAGATAATGCCATTCTTTTAGCTTTTCCATCAGTTTTAATTTTTTTCACGATGAGGAAAGAGGGTTTAGCACGGCAATCAGTTGGAAATGCATTCCCGCGTTCATATACCTGATATAATGTAATAAAATGGATAAATATCACTTAAAAATCTACATTATGAGCTGAGAAATTGTCAATATCAACTTACTGTTTCAGGATCAAAATTGTTAAACAGTAGCCTTTTCCGAGTCCTGCAGGTCGTCCTGTAGGCAACAAGAACGTGCCCAAGTGCAAAAACCAAAGAGGAGAGGAAAAGCAAAGGCATTCCCCATGATTTCTCTGAGCGCAGCTTCTGTCTTGCCAAGTAAGTTGACACTTCCTCGTCGACGTCAATGATGAGAGGGAAAAGGCAAGCTTTCAGGAATAGAATAACAAGGGAAGCTAAAGAGCAGAATGAAGCTGTTAGAAAATAAGGTCCATTGAAAACTGAAGGTCCTTCATAGAGTGAGTAAACACCTGCGTCAAGAGTATAGTAAGCAGTCAGTGAAAGGCATGTTATACAAACTTTACAAGTATCATAAGAAGCTCCACAAAAGAGTGGATCCATAAAAAGGCTTTCAATATCTTTTATCCAAGTGTAACTAGATTAAACAGAGTGGGATAGCCACTGCAACCGGTGAAAGTTAAAGTGGACGGAAATCCTAGGATTGTGAGAAGAAAAAAAATGAAGGAGAAGTTGCAAGCCTTGCAACCAGACATTTGACCCAAGTTTAAGCTAGTTGAGTAGCAGTTTAGAATAGATTTCACTTCTAGAAAAGGAGTCTCTAAACCCGTTAAGGATTTCATCAAAATCAAAAGCATGGACTAAGCAGCTCAAAATTTTACGAAATGTGAAAGAACCGCATAACCAATATCCATTGCTCATTGGTCGCGAAAATGAATATTATAAAAAAATCCACTGCAGAAGGGAAAGAAAACAAAACTAGCCCGTGAAAAGTCAAAATCCTCACATGTGATGATGAGGGATCGCGCAATGGACACAACAGGAATATCCATGAGCGATCTATCAAACCGGTACCTCCGTAAGTGCTCTCGCAACCCATAGCAACCCGCGCATGCAAATTTCCACGCCAACAATAGCGACGCCGCCGCGTCGCCCAGAGCCAGCAGCAGAGGGGCACAGAGCGTCAACAGAGATGCCAGCATGGAGAGAACGAAGAACACAGTGAAAATAGCCCTCCTAGCTTTCTCCACGCCCCGTTTCCCTCCGGCCATGGCCCCCACAATGGCTCACCCGCCCGGCTCGCGACAAGACTTCCCGAGACGAGACGGAGCCCAGAGTGGGCGCTGCAGGGATCATAAAAGAACCCGCGCCATGGACAAAGGTACTGCAAGTGAAATGGGGGCGGGCGGGGTGGCGTCGTTGGCGGCCACCGTCCGCCGTTGTTTATTGGTCATTTCCGCGCAAGATGGCACCGGGTGGCAACGGGGTCGGGAGATGGGCAGCGCCACGTCCGGCGGTCGAGGAATGCTAATGGAATGGTTGGGGCTAGGGTTTTGGAATCGAGCGTGATGGAGCAGGAGAGCATTGGAGGGAGAAATCAGAAGGTGGAGTTGCAAGCGAGGAACTACTCCCGCTCGGCTTTTATTCGGATTTCCCCCCTTTCAGAGCCGAGCCTCGTTTTGTTCATCCTCCGGAACCTCGTCGTCATTCCCGCTCTAACTTTTGTTGTCGTCTGCCCGTGGTTAAAGTAATTGTTTTTATTTAATCACGCGAAATAATCTATTATATTATTTTTACTATATATGTGTTAAGTGAATGCAGAAAGATCTTATTGTATGTGTGGATATCCCGCTCTCATTGTGTGGGATCTCATGGTGAAAACCCCCAGAAAAAAGGAAATATCATCTTATAGTAGGATAAAGACCCCTCAAATAGGCTTAACGTGCTAACGGTGAGAATTTGACATCGAAATTACAATATTCGTGGCATCCTTGAAAATGTAACATCCAAGTTGCTTTATAACCGTTATTTCGCATGGTAAAGTCGGGAAGAAATTACAATAGTAATTTTGTGTCGTGATTGGTGATTTCATACTATTGAAAGTCTTATCTTCTTGGCAGATGTTATCATTTATAAATATTGCAACTCAAATATATTTTTTTGGACAACAAGTTAACTCAAATCCTTTTGTCTCCCTCCCATGAATTTTGTTACATCGCCTTGTTATTCTTTTCTTGCGAACCATTATGTGTAACAGGTGTATTGTAATTTTTTTCCGAAATGTTTAGACTAGTGTCAGATTAAAGGATGTAGTGTGACGCATAATATTGAATTGAAGATTTGTAGAAGTAAGATAGAGTATATGCATTGTATATTCATTGATCTTAGAGTTGTGAACGATGTTGCTAAGTTGGATGGAATAAATGCATCAAAGTATGATAAGTTTTATTACCTATATTCCATAGTTGAAGTTGATTTAGGTGTTGGAGATGACATATATCACATAATAACGTCAAGGTGGTCGAAATGCATGAATGCAACTTGGGTATTATGTGACCTGAAGATCCCTCTCCGAACAAAAAGTAAGATTTACATAACAATAATGCGCTAAATCATGGGAGTTAATGATGGAGAGGTGAGGTACAAAGTTTCAATGAGATAAATGTGGGTGAAATAAGTACGCTAAGATCGATGTATATCATTGCAAAGATAAGACACAAATTGACAATCTTGTAGATAACTAGTTAACTGCAACAAAAACTGAAAAAAATTCCACGTTTTTGCGCTCCTATTTATGTGAAGAATATATTGTAAGACACATTTATGTATTTTTATATTTTGGGTCGGTAAGCTACGCATGGACCGATATGATTATGAAATACATGTTAGAATATATTTTGACGAGTATACAATAAGGAACTGTGAGTTGGAACAGCTTTAGACTTTGGTCATTTGTTTGTGGGAGTAGTTGAAGATGTGGTCATTTGGACCACTATTATTAAGTGGTTTGTTAGTGTTAGAGAGTGGTGGAGTTAAGCACAAAGTCTTGAGTGTCATCACCAAAGTTGCAATCCCTTGACACGGAACCCACGCGGAGGCCATTGTTTGGGGTCGCTTCAGTGGGACATTCGATTTAACATTACCATTTACCACTGCCGATACGATGCGGATCGTGATCACCCCCACACAAAAATCTGATTCGGGCGCCGCACCTAGTTTTCTCCCCGACAGCAACAGAGATAGTGGCGTAAACACGAAAGGAGAGACGGATGAGTAAACGGCAAATGGTCGAGGTTTCCACGGACGTCAAGCCAAGCAAAAACACCCGTGTTTGTTTTGCTACTATTCCCCATTCAGCGGATAGCAACTTTTGTTTTCCCAATTTTGCCGTATTAGATTGTATTTTGGGATCTTTGTGTAGAAAATTTATGTTTGATTTGTAAGATTCGAAAAATAGAAGTAATCTCCGGATTTTGGAATATAAAGGAATTTATGTATTTTGATTTCTATCAAAATTCTCTCGGACGTCAAAATCCAATTGTGACCGGTGGATAAAAAAAAGTTAAATCATGTGTTTTACAAATTCAAAAAATCAAACGTAATATTTGTCTTTATGAGATTTTACAATACAACATTTTACAAAAATGCAAGATGGTTTAAATCTTGAGGATCCAACAAACTAAATGTGCCCTAACACTCTCTGATCTGTATGAGATAGACGACTTTTCTTGCTTAATCATGAGGTACATGGCGTGGAAGGGAGAGATCACGTCTAATGTCGACGTGCGCAAGAGATATCAGTCCAGAAAGGCCCCAAAGGCAAAGGATGATCTGATCATAATGCCGTATCATACCTAATCTAGATGCCCAAGTTGCTGACTTGGAGAATCAAAGCACCATTAAAACAAGCGTAATCCTTTTATCTCTAAACCAGATATGTGAACTTTCTTGTAGTAGTAGGGAATTATATCTAAAGCAGGGCGGAAAGTCGATGGACGGTGATGCTCATCCCTTCTCATCCATACTCTTGTAACAACGATACTTAGACGACATAAAAAGAGTAATGGAGTGCATAAAGCAACACGCAAATGTTGATAAAGCATTTTCAAATAAGGTAAAAAAAGGGGGTTACATGCCCTAAGGATATGCACAAGTGGTATGGCCGAGTATCACCAATTCAAGTATGAAATACTATTGGATTTTAGTACTTCATCATAAGCAACAACATGCACTTGTAATTTAATTAACAATTTATAAGCTAAATTATGCATCAGATAAAAACGATCAAAACAAACGAAGCATGAGAAACAATTAAACTGAGTCACATCACATGACTGCTCTCGTACACATAAAAGGAATACGAGAAGTCTCCTTCCAATTAGAAAAGTTCTAGTTAAATAATTAATTAAGTACATAAGCAGTTGTGGAAAAAGAAGACGAAAAATAATTCTCACGAGTCACGAGCCATGTGTCCGTGATGGAGCCCAACCCGGCTCGGCTCAGCGAGGCAGGCGTGGCGTGACGCATGCACGTGTTTGTGTATGTGGAGGTCGCCATGCCCACCACAAGTGTGGAGAGACTCTCTTCTAGAGCCTTTTGGACAATAGTATCACATTTAATTCTACATATAAGGACTACTAAAGATTCAGGAGTAAGCAATGTGGGACTAAAACACCTTTTTATTTGCACAAAAGACAAACAAAAAGAATTCCTCCACATCCCCTATACACTAGCAAAACCTACATTGGGCTTAACCCAGGCTAACTAATTAGCTAGTTCTAATATAGCTAACAAGCCCCCCACATAGTCCATTGTGTAGTGAGCTTTGCCACACATTCCTCCATATTATGCTTTCAACAGGCACCTTTATGTCTGAACCATCCAGCATATACCCCCACAAGAAGTAGATGAATTGGCTTATTGAACCTAAACCTTGGGTACAAGAGTATTGTTTAGTAATAACACAATAAAGATAATGGCAAAAAGAAAAACGGTGCATTAAAAACTATGCATCTAAATCAAGAATCATGAGTGATATCATGAAACAATCTTATTCCCATGTTGCGGCCTACACAACATCAATCATTTAGTTGGAGTATCCAAGGATATACTGCTAGTTACATGTCCTAAGACTCGATACCATTCAGAGATTAATCTCTTACTAATTTGCAGTCATTACATGAATATATTTTCAAGGGACAAATGCACAGATGCTTGAAGCATCGGATAAATTACAATGTGTCAATGAATTCACCCAACAACTTATTATTACCACAGTTAGCCCATTTACATGATCTCCACTCTTTTGGGTTGGATTGCTACTGTCTACAAATCATAAAGGATTTCAATCTCATCCCCACCTGGATTCTCAACTAAGGACAAGGTAAGACCTTTAATCAAAGGATTGATTATTTTGTCTTTGGTACCAACACAGTCAACCACAAAATCCGTTAGACACTAACTCCCTTATAGACTTGAGCTGACTTAGATGTGTCTATGTTATTTTTTTATTATAGTTGGAACTTCTTATCTTGGCTATAGTTGTTGTGCTATTTTTCGCATAGGTAAACTAGACATGAGTCCATGTAGCCATTCAACTTCCAATCCACTTTCATCTAAAGCACACAACTCAACCTCAAATGTGGATTGAGACAATACAATATTTTTCTTAGACCTCCACAAACCAACACCTCTTCCCAATACAAATACATATCTCGAGACACCATTACTTCTAAAGTCCATGGAAATCCACCTTGTATCACTATATCGTTCGACTTAGAAGGAGAATGGCCATAATGCAGTCTAAAGGGAACTATTCCCTTGATACACCTCAACACTCTATCAAGAACTTTCCAACAAGTTTTGTCCAAATAAGTGGTGTATCTACTCAACTTTCACGGAAAAGATAATGTCACCCCCCCAATTTCGCATTAACCGCAACCACGAGATTAGGGCGCGACATGTGGGATTTTACACAACCAATCATTCATCACTTTTTAAAACATTTAAAGATATTATTAGGAAAATTCTGATATATGCTGTAAATGAAACTAAACAAGCTGCGGAAGCATTTCTATTAACTGACAAGAAATATAAACAAAGTCTACAGCAATTTACATTGTTCAACATAAGATAAAGCATAACAGTTAATTTACATCTTTGTACCCATTCTCTCTCTCGCTCACACCTTGCCCCGAAGATCGAGGGGAATGGACTAAGAGACCTCTATCTAGTCTAACTACAAACCTTCTATCAACTAGGCGTTAGGATGAAACGATCCTTCCGACTCCTGATGTTGGTGCTGACCTGAAAATGTTTGAGTAGAGGGATGAGCCTACTCGCTCAGTGAATAACATTTCACATAGCTATCACTAAACAACTCGTCAGGTTTATAAACTGAAAATAAACATATATACAGTTTAAGCAGGGCAGTTTTATTGACATAGCAGACGTACAGATAATAACCACATTTCTAAGCATCAACAGGTAATTCAGATAAATAAACAAATTTATAAATTTACTGTGATCCTAAATGATTACTTATTCATTTTATTGTTATGCCCTAAATATATGCAGTGTACTCTGCATATAAGGATCCACAGCAAATTCATGCTACGGTCCCACCGTACAAGACTTAGCGACACACCCGGGAAATGCTAAGTCTGACGCCAGCTCTGCTCTGCCACAGGGTCCCTGGCTCACCGGCTAGAAACATAGGCTCTACGGCCTTAAAGCACTACTCTGAGTGCACCAGACTCCTCCTTTAACCTGAGTACACCGGCGGAGAGTCTCACGGGGTTATCTCCATGACACAAGCACGGATAATGTTGCAATAACCCCCACTTTCCTCCAGTGCCACCGTGACACAAGCACGCGTTGTTGTTGGACACTGCCTCTCTATCCTCGTGTCTCCATGACATCGCACGGATAATGTTGCAACACGAGTTTCACCCCTAAGTTGCAGATACCTCTTAGGGGTTCTACGGTGTTAGGGCATCTAAGTCTATTAACTGTTTAACAGATATACAATTAAACAAGATTATTTCATATCAACGGTAAGACATAGAATTTCCTCCTTTCCATCTTTCATATCACGCATTTCAAGTTCCATCGAACTAATCATACTAAGAAGTACATACTACACTGTTTAGAAGTCATATCAACTAATACTGAGGCAATTAAGCATTTAAAATGAGTTTAATAATGATTTCTAAATGAACTGCCACTCACCACTTGAAACTCGGTCGAATACTTTGGAACTCAGCCGAACGCTTCCCAGATTCTGAAACTCGGCCGACCAACCTCGGCCGACTAACTGGAAACTCGGCCGATCCCCTAGGGAACTCGGCCGACCAACACACCACTTTATATACCTACAAGGAAACTCAGCCAATCAGGACCCAAACTCGGCCGACAAAAACGTTGTTCGGCTACCTAATTAAGAAACTCGGCCGATCCGAGACCCAAACTCGGCCGACCCAAAATCACAGTACGATTGCCCTAAGAAGGAACTTGGCCGACCGAATAGAAACTCGGCCGAACCGCGCACAGGCAGAAAGCAAAAACGGCCTGCAAAAGTCGATTTCTCTCGAATCGACGGGCAAATCTCGAACAAACACCACAAAACATTCGCAATCGATGCATATGACTAAACCGCACCTGAAGGGAAGAAGGAAATGAGCTAGGGCTGCACCGTGCACCCCAATCTCCAAGCCGTTTTCCCTGCAACCGTAGCTTCAGCTGCGAATCCGATTCGAATTGACAGAGAAGGAGATCCACGGAGGGAAAGGACGAACTGCAGCAGCTAATCGGAGCAAAACAAAGCTCCAGCGCTTCTCCCTTCTCAGCTCCCTCTCTCTCTCTCTCTTTCTCACGCAAGGAAGAAGAACGCAGAAGCGTTCTCTCATTTCTGTGAAAGTGAAACAGGATAAGTGAGAATGAGAGAATAAGGGAGAAAACCTAGGGGCCGAATCGCAAAGTTCGAAACTTTCAAAAATTACAATCGGGTCCCTATAAGCCCAAAAACATGCAACTCTTGACTCGAATGTCGGATTCGAACGATTTCTCTGGCAATGCTTCAAGCGTAAGATCCTACACGCTTTAGAAGCTAGAAAACACACTAAGCACATATCATGTCCATTTTAAACATTATCAACAAAAACAGGCTTATAACTTAACACATCAGCTAAACACATGCTGAACAGCTTACTTACGGATAAGCTCGATGCGGGTCGTAACAATTCCTCTTTCCCTTATAAGAATTTCGTCCTCGAAATTCCTAGAAGAGAAAAGGAAACTTGCCACACATCTCAGACTCCAGCTCCCACGTAGCTTCTTCGAGATTATGGTTTCTCCACAAAACCTTCACTAAAGGAATCTCGCGGTTCTTAAGCTTTTTGATCCGGTGATCAACTATTTGCACTGGTCCTTCAACATAGGACACATCCATTCTCAGTTGCGCCGGTTCTGAATCTAGAATCTTATCTGTACCATGATGGCACTTTTTCAGCATAGACACGTGGAAGACATCATGAAGATTTGCCAACTCAGACGGCAAATCCAACCTGTAAGCCACAGGTCCTATCCTCTCAACAATAGGATATGGACCCATATACCTAGGGGTCAACTTACCCCTCTTGCCAAACCTCAGTACTCTCTTCCATGGCGAAACCTTCAAGTAGACCTCGTCTCCAACCTCAAACTCAAGAGGTCGACGTCGTCTTTCTGCATAACTTTTCTGTCTGTCCTGAGCAGCTTTTAACTGATCCCTAATCACTGATATCTTTTCTGTAGTTACATCAACTAGCTCAGGTCCAAGGATTTCCTTCTCACCCACCTCGTACCAACAAACTGGCGATCTACACTTCCTGCCATAAAGAGCTTCATATGGGGCCATTCCAAGACTTGAATGGTAGCTATTATTATATGCAAACTCCATTAGGCTTAAGTGTTCTTCCCAGTTGCCTCTAAACTGTAGCACGCATGCTCTCAGCATGTCTTCAAGGGTCTGAATGGTCCTCTCAGATTGACCATCTGTTTGTGGGTGAAACGATGTACTGAACTTCAGCCTTGTGCCCAACGCACGATGTAACTGATTCCAGAATCTAGATGTGAACTTTGGATCTCTGTCAGAAATAATAGAAACTGGAATCCCATGCAACCTGATTACCTCATCCACATAAACTTTAGCCAGCTTTGGAACGTCAAAGGTTGACTTGACAGGAAGAAAGTGAGCAGACTTAGTTAGTCTATCCACAATCACCCATATCGAGTCTAAACCCTTAGGCGTTCTGGGTAATCCTACCACAAAGTCCATCGTGATGTGTTCCCATTTCCATTCTGGTATAGGGAGCGTCTGCAAGGTACCAGCAGGTTTCTGATGCTCAGCCTTAACCTGCTGACATACTCCACATCTAGCCACGTATTCAGCCACATCCTTTTTCATGCCAGACCACCAGTACAGCTCTTTGAGGTTCCTGTACATCTTTGTGTTACCTGGATGCATAGCATACATAGAAGTATGCGCTTCCTCAAGAATTTGCTCTTTCAACTCACTGTTTCTAGGTACACACAACCTATCATGGAGATACAACATGCCTTCATCAGAAAACCTGAACTCTGTTTTCTTACCTTCTGACATTTCCTGCATGATTTTCCACAGCTCATCATCACTCTGCTGTAATTCCTTAATCTGATTATAAAAAGTAGGTCTGACTTGCATCTGAGCAATCAACCCACTCTGTCCTGTCACACCCAAGTCTAAGTTCAATTTTCGCATATCTACAAGCAAATCTCTCTTGAAACATGCCATAGAAAATGCATTGGCTGTTGAACTTAACTTTCTGCTCAAGGCATCAGCTACAACATTCGCCTTACCAGAATGGTAATCGATTGTCACATCATAGTCTTTAATCAGCTCCAGCCATCTGCGCTGTCTCAAATTCAAGTCTTTCTGAGTGAAGATATATTTCAAGCTCTTATGGTCTGTAAACACCTGACATGTCTCACCATACAAGTAGTGACGCCATGTCTTAAGAGCATGAACTATAGCAGCTAACTCCAGATCATGAACAGGGTAATTCTCTTCATTCTTCTTAAGCTGTCTAGATGCGTAAGCCACAACTTTACCTTCTTGCATCAGTACACAGCCTAAACCTCTCCTGGAAGCATCACAGAACACTGTATAACCTTTTTCTGCTTCAGGCAAAACCAACACTGGTGCTGAAGTCAACCTTTTCTTCAAAATCTGAAAACTTTTCTCACAGTTGTCAGACCAAACAAATGGTATATCTTTCCTCGTCAAGCGTGTCAAAGGTGATGCTATCGCACTGAAGTCCTTTATAAACCTTCTATAGTAACCTGCCAAACCCAAGAAACTTCTGATCTCAGTAGGAGTCGTAGGTTGTTCCCACTGAAGCACAGACTCAACTTTCTTAGGATCCACGCTAACTCCATCTCTCGAGATAACATGTCCAAGAAATGCTACCTCGGCCAACCAGAACTCGCACTTGCTAAATTTAGCAAACAACTGGTGTTGTCTCAACAACTGCAACACTACTCTCAAGTGTTGCTCATGCTGTTTATCGTCTCTGGAATAGATTAGAATATCATCTATAAAGACTACAATAAACTGATCTAGAAATGGTTTGAAAATCCGATTCATCATATCCATAAAGGCTGCTGGGGCATTGGTCAGCCCAAACGACATGACCAAAAACTCATAATTCCCGTACCTGGTTCTGAAAGCTGTTTTGGGAATATCAGAAGCCTTTATTCTAAGCTGATGATATCCGGATCTCAAATCAATTTCAGAAAAGATCGTCGCTCCACGCAACTGATCAAACAGATCATCTATTCTCGGCAAAGGAAACTTATTCTTTATAGTGATCTTATTCAGTTGCCTGTAATCTATACAGAGACGCATGGTACCATCCTTTTTCTTAACAAACAGGACTGGAGCACCCCATGGTGAAGAACTGGGTCTAATGAAACCCTTATCTAGCAACTCCTGCAACTGCACCTTGAGTTCCTTCAACTCCGCAGGTGCCATTCTATAGGCTGGTAGTGCTACTGGATGACTACTTGGATATACCTGAATTTCAAAATCAATGTCTCTGACAGGAGGTAAGCCTGGTAATTCTTCTGGAAAAACGTCAGAGAACTCACGAACCACAGGCACACCATAAACACTGGCGGTTCTCTTCTCTGCTCTGGTGTCAACCACATGAGCAAGAAATGCTTCACATCCTTTCTGTAACATCTTATCAGCTACAGCAGCTGATACTATGCACGTAGGCAGAACTTTCCTGTCTCCAGTAAAGATACAAGAAAATTCCTCTAGTTGAAAGATAGCTTCCTTCTTCCAACAATCGAGTTGCACTCGATATGTCTCAATACAATCCATACCCAAGATGACTTGAAAAGTATTTACATCCAAGGGTATGAGATTAGCAGCAAAAGTGAAACCTCCAAAAGATAACAAGCATCCGGGACAAAACTCGGATAAAACTGTTGGTCCACCTAGTGGAACCCTCAACACTAACTCATCTTCCAACTCTTGAGTTAACAGATTAAGTTCACCAACTAAAGAACGTCGTATAAAAGAATGAGTAGCTCCCGGATCTATCAAAACTGAAACTGGTATACTATTAAACAAAAGCATCTCTCCTGTAACAACTTGTGAAGAGATTATACCTTCCTGGGGTGTCAAAGAAAAGAAACGTGTTGAAGCTCTCCCTCTGACACGCTGTCCTCTCTGACCACTCCTGCCACTAGACACTCCACCACCTCTGGAACCAGAAGCCACAGAAGAACTTGGAACATCATGGTGCTGAGGCTGGAAAGCTTGTGATGCTGCTTGCTGAAGCTGAGGGCAAAACCTTCTTATATGTCCTGCCTGTCCACAGACAAAACAACTTAGAACCCGACACTGTCCAGAATGTGATTTTCCACATTTGTCACATGGCGGTATTTCCTGTCCTTGGGGACCTGTCACTGACATTGACGATCCAGAAGACTGTCCACTATCGGCACTACCCCATCTTCCTGAGTTATATCCTCCTCTGCCTCTAGAAATAGTGACATCCTCAGATCTCTGCCTACCGAAACAACCAAAGCCACATCCAAGCTTAGAGAAAAAGCCTCTACCTCCACCTATGTATCCACTACTGGACTGCCCTCTACTGAAATCTGCAGATCTTTTCTTAGACTCGGGCACCCTGTCAGCATTCACAAATTCTTCAACCTGTCTGGCAGCCTCAACAAACTCACCAAAATTCTCTCTGTTCCTCCTGCTAGTAGCAGAAACTGTATGCCGAATTTCTGGTCTTAGCCCTTCCTGGAATCTTCTGCATCTTTCTATGTTGTCAGGAACAAGCTGCGGACAGAAGTTCGCCAACCGTGTGAACAGTGCTTCATACTCTGTAACTGTCATGTTCCCCTGCTTGATATTCTGCAACTGTCTGATTTTCTCATTAAGGAAAGTGGGTGGATAGAATTTGAGATGAAACTCCTCAGAGAAGTCCTGCCAGGAAAGCTCTGTACCTCTCCTCTTGTCTTCCACACCACGCCACCACAACTCCGCATCTCCTGTTAAAAGATAAACCGCATGATTGATCTTCTTATCTTCTGGAAGCTCCATCAGACGAAAGACCTTTTCTACCTGTCTAAACCATTCATCAGCTTCGGCAGGATCTGTGGTGCCACTGAACTCTGTGCCACCAAGCTTCTTCACAAGCTCATAAGATCGCATCAGATCTTTACTGCTGGTAGAAGAAGAATCTCGCCTATCAGCCTTGTACCTTTCCTTGGTTTCCAGGAACATCCTGTACATCCGGGATGCTTCATCCACGTGGTCACCACCACCTGGATCCAAGTACCGAGGATCAGGGCCAACATGGCTCTCGGCCTGATCATCACGATCAAAGCCTCTTCCTGCCATCTGCAATGATATAATAGAACATTTCCTATTAGAAAATTATAGATAGAAGAAAGACACTTAAACCTTAATCCTATTGGTCTCTTATCGTCCCCTGACCTTGAGTAACCAAGTACTCAAACCTAGGCTCTGATACCAAAAATTGTCACCCCCCCCCAATTTCGCATTAACCGCAACCACGAGATTAGGGCGCGACAGGTGGGATTTTACACAACCAATCATTCATCACTTTTTAAAACATTGAAAGATATTATTAGGAAAATTCTGATATATGTTGTAAATGAAACTAAACAAGCTGCGGAAGCATTTCTATTAACTGACAAGAAATATAAACAAAGTCTACAGCAATTTACATTGTTCAACATAAGATAAAGCATAACAGTTAATTTACATCTTTGTACCCATTCTCTCTCTCGCTCACACCTTGCCCCGAAGATCGAGGGGAATGGACTAAGAGACCTCTATCTAGTCTAACTACAAACCTTCTATCAACTAGGCGTTAGGATGAAACGATCCTTCCGACTCCTGATGCTGGTGCTGACATGAAAATGTTTGAGTAGAGGGATGAGCCTACTCGCTCAGTGAATAACATTTCACATAGCTATCACTAAACAACTCGTCAGGTTTATAAACTGAAAATAAACATATATACAGTTTAAGCAGGGCAGTTTTATTGACATAGCAGACGTACAGATAATAACCACATTTCTAAGCATCAACAGGTAATTCAGATAAATAAACAGATTTATAAATTTACTGTGATCCTAAATGATTACTTATTCATTTTATTGTTATGCCCTAAATATATGCAGTGTACTCTGCATATAAGGATCCGCAGCAAATTCATGCTACGGTCCCACCGTACAAGACTTAGCGACACACCCGGGAAATGCTAAGTCTGACGCCAGCCCTGCTCTGCCACAGGGTCCCTGGCTCACCGGCTAGAAACATAGGATCTACGGCCTTAAAGCACTACTCTGAGTGCACCAGACTCCTCCTTTAACCTGAGTACACCGGCGGAGAGTCTCACGGGGTTATCTCCATGACACAAGCACGGATAATGTTGCAATAACCCCCACTTTCCTCCAGTGCCACCGTGACACAAGCACGCGTTGTTGTTGGACACTGCCTCTCTAACCTCGTGTCTCCATGACATCGCACGGATAATGTTGCAACACGAGTTTCACCCCTAAGTTGCAGATACCTCTTAGGGGTTCTACGGTGTTAGGGCATCTAAGTCTATTAACTGTTTAACAGATATACAATTAAACAAGATTATTTCATATCAACGGTAAGACATAGAATTTCCTCCTTTCCATCTTTCATATCACGCATTTCAAGTTCCATCGAACTAATCATACTAAGAAGTACATACTACACTGTTTAGAAGTCATATCAACTAATACTGAGGCAATTAAGCATTTAAAATGAGTTTAATAATGATTTCTAAATGAACTGCCACTCACCACTTGAAACTCGGCCGGACACTTTGGAACTCGGCCGAACGCTTCCCAGATTCTAAAACTCGGCCGACCAACCTCGGCCGACCAACTGGAAACTTGGCCGATCCCCTAGGGAATTCGGCCGACCAACACACCGCTTTATATACCTACAAGGAAACTCGGCCGATCAGGACCCAAACTCGACCGACAAAAACGATGTTCGGCTACCTAATTAAGAAACTCGGCCGATCCGAGACCCAAACTCGGCCGACCCAAAATCACAGTACGATTGCCCTAAGAAGGAACTCGGCCGACCGAATAGAAACTCGGCCGAACCGCGCACAGGCAGAAAGCAAAAACGGCCTGCAAAAGTTGATTTCTCTCGAATCGACGGGCAAATCTCGAACAAACACCACAAAACATTCGCAATCGATGCATATGACTAAACCGCACCTGAAGGGAAGAAGGAAACGAGCTAGGGCTGCACCGTGCACCCCAATCTCCAAGCCGTTTTCCCTGCAACCGTAACTTCAGCTGCGAATCCGATTCGAATTGACAGAGAAGGAGATCCACGGAGGGAAAGGACGAACTGCAGCAACTAATCGGAGCAAAACGAAGCTCCAGCGCTTCTCCCTTCTCAGCTCCCTCTCTCTCTCTCTCTCTCTCTCTCTCTCTTTCTCATGCAAGGAAGAAGAACACAGAAGCGTTCTCTCGTTTCTGTGAAAGTGAAATGGGATAAGTGAGAAGGAGAGAATAAGGGAGAAAACCTAGGGGCTGAATCGCAAAGTTCGAAACTTTCAAAAATTACAATCGGGTCCCTATAAGCCCAAAAACATGCAACTCTTGACTCGAATGTCGGATTCGAATGATTTCTCTGGCAACGCTTCAAGCGTAAGATCCTACACGCTTTAGAAGCTAGAAAACACACTAAGCACATATCATGTCCTTTTTAAACATTATCAACAAAAACAGGCTTATAACTTAACACATCAGCTAAACACATGCTGAACAACTTACTTACGGATAAGCTCGATGCGGGTCGTAACAGATAATGTTTGATTGTGTACAGTTCATACGATACATCAAATTTCTAATAATGTGAAAGCATTGTAATTAAGACACATGGCCATCAGTTTAATTCTTGAACAAAGTTTGGACGAATCCTATTGAGATTTTTAACCAACATACGTGATGTGCATTCAAATATCTCAAATATATTCTCAACATAGTGAATTTGAGAGAGTGTAATATAGTCAGTAGGCCTTGTGATCTTAATCCCTAAAATCACATAAGTGACACCCATATCTTTCTTTCAAACTTGATACACAAGATAGGTTTGTCGTATTTACTACTTTCATATTGGAACCAAAGGGCATGATATCATATACATATAAGCACAAGATGACAAATCTATCACTAATGATCTTGCAGTAAACACACTTATAAAAATAATTAGAAATGAAGCCAAAAGATGATATCAAATAATCAAACTGTTCATGCTATTTTTATGGGTTTGATAAGCCACATAAAGACTTAACAAGTTTAACATACTTTGGACTCATTCCCACGTCCCACAAAACCCTCAGGTTGTGTCATATATATCAAGATCACCATGTAATAACATGGTATTCACATCTATCTGATGGATAGAGAGGTTATAAATGGAAGCTAGTACTATGATCACACAAACTTTGGTTATGCAAGAAATAGGGAAATAAGTATCAAAATAGTCTATGCACTTCCTTTGTGTGTATCACTTGACAATTATTTGAGCCTTATACTTGTTGATTGTCCCGTTTACATTGAGATTCTTTTTAAAGATCTGTTTACATCCAACTACAAAATAATCAGGAGACAAATTCACCAATTCCCAAGTTCTAGTTGAAAGAATTGATTGGAATTCATCAGTAACGACTTCCTTCTAAAACTTAACTTCTGAGGAAGGCATAGCTTGTTTGAAGGTTGTAGGATCATCCTCAACATTGTAAGTGAGGAACTCACTTCCAAATTCCTTGGATGTCATGGGTCATTTACTTATCCTTAGTTCAATCATTTATTCAAAATCATCAGATGTAGTAAAGATATGCTATGTCATCCTGAATAATTGTCATCCCTTCCACATGCTTAGGAATGGAACATGTGGTAAATGGGTCCTCTTGAGAATTTTTTTTAGGAACACCAGAGTTCAGACATCTTTAAAAAATGTTTCACAATGAAGTTATGCAATTGTATTGACATCAATGTCTAAGCTTTCAAATTGTATAAGTCAGGAATCTATAGGCATGACTTGTCTCTACATAACTCAAGAAAATGGCATATACTATTTTTGGTCCCAAATTCTTTCTTTTGTGCTCAAGGACGTGAACCTTTGCAAGACGCCCACAAACTTGAAGATATTTGAGACTTTCCTTTCAACCTCTCTATAACTCAATGGACTATTCTCTTTATATTTATGAGGAATTGTATTCATAAGGGCAAGCCCTGTTCAAAACTTCCCCTTATATAAACTTGGGCAATCTTGATGTTTGGAATAATGTATTTACCATATCTATTGGTGTTTGGTTGTTACATTCAACAATCCATTAGATCGAGGTGTACAAGGACCAATAACCTCATGAACTATATCATGGAATTAACAAAATTCCAAAAACAAGTCTAAAGTATACTCTTTTCCCCTATCAGACATTAATCTTTTGACTACCTTACCCGTTTGTATTTCTATTTGTCTCTTAAATATTTTGAATATAATTAATGCCTCATATTTACTTTTAAGAAGATAGACATGAAAGTATTTACTAGAATCATCAATGAAAGTTATGAATTAACATTTATGATCCCTAGTTACAATCCAATTAATTTTGTAGAAATATGTACATACTATGTCCAAAAGTTTAGAATTGTTATATACATAATGAAAAAGCCTTTTATGAAGTTTAGCTTGCAATAAAATTTTACATCTACTATTATTAATTTCAAATTAAGGGATCTAGATTAATTATACATTTCACAGAACCAACATTCACATGATACAAATGACAATGCTATAAGTCATACAACACATGATTCAAGCAAACTGAATTTTCATTCAAATTAAAAGCCAAATTTGAAATAGTCAATTTTACATGAATTGTAAACAAGTTATCTAAATCACACAAATACCCCTTGAAAAATAATAAACCATCTCGAACTTGAGTAGTAATTGTTTTATTACATTTGCAATCTATTCTTTAACTATATATATCTACCTAATATAGCACCACTAACAATATTACGACAAATGGATGGAACATATATAGCTCTGTGAAGTGTCAGAACCTTATTCGAAAGAAATACATATCCATGCATCCTTCACCTTTGACTTCTATAGATCCGGAATCACCCAAAGTCATGGAGCAACCTGAAGAATCATGGTAAGGCACAAACATAGACTTATCAACACAAACATGTACATTGACCCCACTATATATAATCTAGTATAGAGGTCCTAATATAGAAAGTTTTTCAGGTTTAATAGAGATGTATCCATCATTGAGGTTCAAGTAAGTAGTCATAATGTTGACCACAACCTCCTCAATTGCAGATGTAGTATCTTTCTTCATCTTCCTGGTAAGACAACCCTTTTTCCATTGACCAACCTATTTAAAAATCCAATAAGGTTTTTTCTTTGGTTTCTTCTCAATCTTAGCCTTAGGTATAAGTAAGTTTTTATTTTTTTATCTTCATTCTTAGCAATTGTAAGATTGACAATAGGGTTTACATCAATTGGTACCTTGACCACTTCTTCTTTCAAGTGTTCTGTTCTTATTTTGATATCTAGCATGAGCTCACTTAGGGTTATGTCATCGTTCTTGTGCTAGAGATTCTGGACAAAATCCTCCCAAGTATTACTAACTTTTTCAACAATAGACATCATAGTAAATTTTTTGGGTAATGACAAACCCCCTTCAAAGAGGTTATTACACAAGATTTGGAAATTGTGTACCCGATAAAAAACTAATTTACAGTCTAGCATCCAAAATATAAGAAATTTAGAGACATACTATTTTTCAACACCCTAATTATCTATAATATATTTCTTATCTTAAAGATCCCATCAAACTTTACTAGTCGTGATAGGAAGTTTAGATTATACATCATACAACTTATTATTTAGTGCTAAGAGGATACATCCTCTACACAACTATCAACCTCCTTCTAGTAAGTGATTGTCTTAGTGTTCCCAGGTCTTTCTCATCAAACATAGGTTCACCATTAACAATATATTCAAAAAATCTTGTTATCCTAAGACAATTGTGGCGAACGAAACATGATTAACTAAGCGGAAGTGATTCATCATCAACAAAATTACTGAAAATCACTAAAAGTTAAAACCTTTTACAAAGAGATCCAAACACATGAAAACTCTTATAACAAGAACCAAAGTATTACATATACATCCTGGTTCATAAGTACATATCTTGTACCATTCCTTCTCGAGGGTTACAAGCATCAATTGCCCTGTTAAACTGTACATAGGCAGTATAAGAACATTGAGGCATCAAGCCAAAATCTCAGATTGATTCATTAAACTAACTACTGACTCTGAGGACCTGAGAGTACAGAGACGGCACATAGGACTCTATACACAAGACATGACAGCCAGTGTCTCCACCTGAGAATTCACTGTTGTCCCTACTGCTGTTGTTCTTCCCCTATTATAGGGTTTCTGCCTCTTCTTCGGCGTCTACCTAAAAAGTTGGATCCTGCGGGGGTGAGACAATTGAAATTGTCCCAACGAGAGATATAACTCTCTGCCAGAAATATTATTATTGCAATTAATGGAATAAAACTGAGTAGAGGAATTATAAGTATTCAACAACAGATAAATCAATTATCTAAGCATATTAGAGCAATGTTCTTCTTCAAAGTATTTCAGCTCATAACTTGATAAAGCAGCATGTTACTTATCCAATAAGGAACTAAATAATAAGTATAACATTTAACTATCTATGATATGCTAAGCAAGGTATGATCAACCAATGATTCTCGTATTTCAACCTTAAGCAAATATGCTACGTGGTTGTTTACATTTTACAATCATACTTAAGCCCTGAGGAGATGAGGTATACCGCTCATACTCCAACCGACCATTGCGAAATCAAAATCAATACCATACATAGGTCAATGGAAGAGCCGGATTCCCATGACCTCATATTCCTCAGTTAGTGTGAGGACCAAATGCAGGACATCTTGTATCTCTGCTAAATAGCTTTCCAGGGTATACTGGAAACTTCACTATAGAGTTACAGTGGCAGTTGTTGTAAGGACCCTGACCTGCATTTAGGGTTTACCCTGTTTGTTTTGCTTAATCTTAGTGGTTTGATGCTTGATAATCACCTTTACTGGTGATTAGGGTTTTGTGTGCTTTGTTGAGAGTTCGGGGGGCTACTTGCAAATAACCCAAGTTTAGGGTTTTGTGTGCAAGTTTTCCATCTTGAGAGATGTTTTCCCCTCTTTGCTTCCTCTAGGGTTGAGAGGAAGGCTTGGGCTTGTTGTTTGAGTCCTTTGGGCCTGAGTTGAGCTTGTTTGGGCCTTGAGATGGGTTGTTGGGCTTGTTTGAGTTTTGTGTCGGCCATGGCTTGCCTTGTGTCATCCAAGGTAAGTTTGTGTCAACCTAGGGGATGTGTGTGTCGTCCAAGAAAGCTTTGTGTCGTCCAACACCATGGTGTGTCGCCCGGTAGCTTGTTTGTGTCGCCCAGCAGAAGTTCTTACTTGTGTCGTCCATGTGGCTTGACCTTGGTTGGTGACACTTGGTGCCTAGCTTGGACAAGTGTCCCTTGCCTTGTTAATGTGTTAGCTTGAACCCTAGGACAAGTGTCCCTTGGGTGGACGACACTTAGCATGGTTAAACCTTGGTTTCTCCTCCCCTTCTTCCTATATATGTAGCTCTTTTCCTTGCCTTAGTCTCCTTTGCTCTTTTGGTCTCTCCATCACCTTGAGTGCACAATATCCCTCTACATCTTTCTTGTGTTGGCCGACACACTCCCTTGAAGTTGAAGTGGTGGCCGATACACCTTCCTGGAGAAGCTTGGTGGACATAGCTTGGGACCTTGGAGTGCATCTTCTTCCTTGGAGCTTGGAGCTTAAGGCGGGTTGCATGACTTCTAACCCTAATTCCTTTACCTCTAGCAATAACCTTATTACATGTTAGTAGTTAAATTAGTATCTTAGCTTTGTATTATGCTTGAGTTCCCTTTGGTGGCCGATATACCCTTAGGGTTTAGGGTTTCTAGTGATCTAGGGTTTGTGATGCTTGAGTTGGAGGTTGATGGTGACCATGTGTTGGGTGATATTCCTTCTTTGGTTGGGATGTTGGACGATATCCTCTTTGATGGACGACATGGTACCTTTGCCTTTGAGATGGATGATATAGTATCCCTTTTGTTGAACAACATGGTGAGTTCTTGAGGTTGGCCGATACCTTGCCCATGTGTTGGGCGATAGGGTGAGTAATGGGTTTTTGTTGGCCGTTATGGCAAGGTTGAACGTTACCCTTTTTGGATGGACGATAGGCTTTGGTCCCTGAGGTGGACGAGAAGGCTTCCTTTGGTAGTTGGTGGTGTTGCCCGACATGTATAGATGGTGTAACGGCCGATAGGTGAGGGTGTATCGGGCGATACCCCTTGAAGTGTGGCGAGCAGCAGGAGTGGGGTGTGTCGGGCGACACACCCCCTTTCTTAGAAGTGTGCTGGCCGTTAGGCCTTATGTTGTTGCACGATATGTGGGAGTACTTCCCTCTCTCCTTTCCTTCTTCCTCTCCTTCCCTCTCCAAGTAGTTGTGAGGTTGTTAGGGTGATAGCCTAGGATGTCGGGCGAGGTGGTGAGCATGGGACGGGCGTTGCCCGATGGGGTGAGCCGCGCAGCACTCCCTGACGCGCGACACCCATGTCGCCCGGTCCTCTTTTGAAGGGGCGTGCGGGCAGAAGGGGCGTGCATGCAGAAGTGGGCGTGCAGGCAGAAGGGGCGCGCGCAGAAGTTGATTGCAACACAGCGTGCAACCTCCCCATGCCTAGCCGGGCAAGTTGGTTATAGTGAGGGTTGTGAGGTCTTAGATGAGGGCATTCAGGTCCTTTGGTGACGGTCCCAAGTATCATGGCAATAAACGATTATGAATAAACAAATCTCGATAGTGATGCCTTGCTTAGTAACAATCATAATGACATGGTAGTATTAATGATAGCCATGATGTTAATGTGTTGATAACAAAGATGTTAGTCGTGTTGATGAAGGTGATGCCTTGCTAGTAAGAGAAAGTAATAATAATGGATGTATATGCTCAAACGATAATGATGCCTTGCAAACTATGATAATGCTAATGATAGTAACAATGATGATGATCATAATAATGATGGCAATAATGATAGTAATGACATGCACGAATTAACCCTTGTGCTTAATTGCTAGTGAGAAGGATGATAGTACACTAGTAGCTTGCATAATGATAAAAATGGTAATGATGATGATAATGGATGGTAATGGTAATGATATTGGTAATAATAGTGGTTGACTTGTATACTCAACATAATTGCTATATAAAGTGAGTACTTTGATTAATCCTGAGATAAGGGTAAGCATGATTATGGTATGATGTGCTTAACAAGCTTGATCATCAAATGGTGTAATATTGATAAATAGATTATCTTGAATGATAACTCATGATAGTGAGCATATTCCTTATGTTGAATCTATGGTTATTGTGTATTCTAACCATGTAGGTGATGTGTAGCCATGAAAGGGCTATGTGACATATGTGATGAGTAACATTACCTTGATATTTGTTCTATGAGATTATATATGTAATGTGTTGGTCCCATGATGATGATGTGAGCCTTGAGAGGCAGTGACAGTACCTGATGAAGGATTGATATCCTATGTTATGTGATGATCCTTGATATGGATCTGAATGGTTGGCAAGAGGCCAAGTGGTAACATGTGATACTGGATCGTTGTAATGGATCAGGTTGATGAGGGCTCAATAATAATATAATGTTCTTTATTTTCTGTTATATCTTGCATGATTATAACTTGGTTGAATCCTGCAATCTATCTAAAAGACACTAATTAATTATAGTGGAATTATATCATGTAGTTTGCCTTGGCCATAGATCCATCATCGTCAGGACTTGGTGATGGTGAAACAGGTTCTCCTACGGATTAACCTGGAAGCGCATATTGTTGAATATGTGTAGGTTGCTCCTAGCCTGAAAATGAGGAGGTAAGAATGTAACTTCGGTTACAGACTCAGATATGTATATAGAGCATGGTGAACAGGCCCATGGCTCAGGATATGTGATGCGTGAGCATGAATGCGTTCATGGCTCAGAGCATGGTGAACAGGCCCGTGGCTCAGTTTTACTAGCGTCGAGACTTGTACCAAGGCGGGCTAGAGTGAGGGTAGCCTATGGAGCTATCCCTGTGTCTTAGACCACTTTAGTATGTGACTACGGTCCTGCTTGTGTTGTACTCGTGTACTGACCAGGAGGTGGGAGGTCGTGGAGTCCGGCTCTTCCATTGACCTTGTATGGCACTGGATGTAGGCTTCGCAGCCAAAGGTTGGATTTGAACGGTATGGGTCAAATCCTCAGGGCATAATAATACGTAACACAGCCGTCTAGTATTTACTGTTTAAGAGAAACATGAAATATTGGTTGAGGCCTTGTTTATGTAATATCTTCGTTATATCTTGCAGGTTATGTGATAATATGTCTGATTTTAATAATCAGGTTATGTGACATTATATCTTGTTCTGATAATCATGTTACATAGAGATACATCTTATCTTGCTAATCATATTCTCTGAGATATATCTCATTATATGCTTCTGTACAGCTGGTAAGCTTGTCAGTAAGAATGATTTGTTTTATATCGATTGCTCTTGTTATACCTGTTATTAGATATCTGCTGTTATAGTCTATCTTGCTGAGGTTCTGTAGTTGCGTTGGGAAGTTATGTTTCCCGCTGGGACAATTGTTCAATTGTCTCACTCCGCTGGTTTACACCCTTTTTAGGTGGTCGAGGTAGACGTGGTCATGGTCGTGGTGTTGCGGCCGAGCAGCCTGACGAGCAGTAGAAGGCAAGCGATGGATATGTTGCTGTTTTGGATGTTTTGTAGTAGAGTCTAGAGTCATCCCTATACTCTCAGGTCCTTGGCAGTGTTTTTACGTAGTTTCACGATGATCGATCAATGATGTTTGTATATCCTGCTGTCGGACGGATGTGGGCCTTTATGTATATGAATAGGTGGTGAACTCATGTGATGGATGAACAGCTGTTTCTGAGCTGTGGACACGTATCAGATCTCATGTATGTATATATGACATGTTTCTGTGCATGATGAGGACTGGAAAGTAATAGTTTCACAGTTTATCCGTTTTCCACAATCGGTTTCAATTAACTCGTATTTTTGATAAGCTGTGGTTATGGTGATTTCCGCACGTTTTCGCGTAACACCTCGTTATCTGTATGATAATGGGATGTGTTGCCACAAGTTTTTGGTATCAGAGCTTTAGGTTCGCTGAGTCTACAGGGATCTAGGACTAGGTTGAGTCTGTTCTTATGAGTTTTCCAGGTTTTCTTACAAAAACTTCTGCCCTCAGCGGAAGAAAAGCCAAGATGTCTGGAAACCATGAAGAACATGCTCCTGAGCATAGTGATGTTGCATCGGTTGATGGAGCAGATGGACAGGCACATGAAGATCGGGTGCCTGAGGTCCCCCAACCTAACCCAGCCATACTTGAACATCCTGCCCACCAACAGCTTATGGGGCAGTTAATGGCTACGATGAATCTCATGGTTGAGCGATTACCAGTGCCTCCTCCGCGAGCACAGGTTCCCCATGGAGAAGCATCGGGTATCAGGAAGACCTTTGAGCGGCTTCACCGAGTTGGAGCTTCGGATTATGCTGGGACAGCTGATCCAGCGGATGCAGATCTGTGGCTGACAAGTCTCGAGAAGGCTTTCCGGATCCTCGACATCCCCGAAGCAGACAAGGTAAAGCATGTTGTCTACCTTCTAAAAGGTAGTGCTGGTCACTGGTGGACCATCGAAGAAGAGAAGCGGCCTGGTGAGGTGATCTGTTGGGAAGTGTTTCGACGTGAGTTCGTCACCAGATACTTTCCGAAGACGTACCTGGATTAGAAGATCGGTTAGTTTGAGAAGTTGCGACAAGGAACGATGAACATCACCGAGTATGAAGCCAAGTTTATGGATCTGTTGAGGTTCTGTCCTCACATGGCGGCAACAGATGAAGAACAGATCAGACGTTTCGAGAAGGGTTTGAGTGCTGAGTTGACAACCCCAGTGTCTGCGTTGGAAAACCGAGAGCGGTTTGCTACGTTCGTGGAATCAGTTCGGCGGATCGAGAGAACAGTAAGGGAGAAAAGAGAGTCTATGTCTCTTAAAAGACCTGCCCAGTTTCAAGGACGAAGGTTTGGTGGCTTTAAGAAGCCCAGGTTTTCGGCACCATCAGCGATGAGAAGTGCTGGTGTACCATCTCAGTGGTCTCCGAGTAAGGGGAGAGGCTATGTTTCTTCACCGTCTAAGGCGCACAATTCAACTTCTGTGGCAGTGACAGGGCCAGCTAGGCCACGATTTGAGGACAAGGCATGTCATCTTTGTGGTCAAGTCAGGCATTTCAGGCTTAATTGCCCGAATAGAGATGTTGAAGTGACGCAGCAGCCGAGATAGAGTTTGCAGAAGTCTGAGAGACCGCATGCTAGTGGTAGCAGAGGTCGAGGACATGGTCAGGCGTCTCAAGCTGGATCGTCTTCTCAAGGAAGCAGAGGTCGTGGACAGCAAGCAACGACTCGATTCTATGCCATGAATCAGCCGGAGGCGGTAGTCAACCCGCGAGTGGTGACATGTCAGATGGAGTTATTTCATTCTGATATGTCTTCTTCTTGCTTTATATCTGTTCTGGTTGACCCGGGTGCTACACACTCTTTTATCGCCTATAGTATGCTTGAAAACTGTCATCTACCTGTTAGTTGTAAGAAGGATAGCTTGTTGTTAGAAACCCCTCTTGATAGTTCCTCTTTTCTTCGAGAAGAGTGTCCATCTTGTGTTTTGTCTTTCTCAAGACATCGCATTCAAGTGGATCTTATACCACTTGATATGCATGGTTTCGATGTTATCCTCGGGATGGATACCCTAGAGAAGTATAAGGTTGTTTTGGACTGTGGTTCCAAGCAGGCAGTGTTCGATGTTGCTGGAGAGAAGTGGAACTTCCAGGGAGATAGGAAGATTCTTCCGACGTGTTTGGTATCAGTTATGGTGGCAGATAAGTTGTTACGACAAGGATGTGAGGTGTTCCTAGCTCACGTGGTGGATACCGTTGTGGTTACCAAGGCAAAAGGTCCTAGTCTTGAGGAGGTGTCCGTGGTTTGAGAGTTTGCAGACATGTTTCCTAAAGAGTTTCCTGGTGTTCCTCCACCCTGAGAGATTGATTTTGAGATCAATCTGGTCCCTGGAACACAACCAGTTGCACAGTCACCATACAGGATGGCTCCAGCAGAGATGGCAGAGTTGAAAAAAGCAGTTGCAAGAATTGTTGGAGAAAGGTTTTATCCGACCAAGTACGTCGCCGTGGGGTGCTCCCGTGTTGTTCGTTAAGAAGAAGGATGGTTCGATGCGGCTGTGTATAGATTACCGGCAGTTGAACAAGGTCACGATCAAGAATAAGTACCCGTTGCCGAGGATAGATGATCTGTTTGATCAGTTGCGTGGTGATACAGTGTTTTCAAAGATCGATCTACGGTATGGATATCATCAGTTGAGGATAAAGGCGGATGACATACCAAAGTCAGCTTTCCGGATGAGGTATGGTCATTATGAGTTTGTGGTTATGCCGTTTGGGTTAACCAATGCACCTGCTGCATTCATGGATTTGATGAACAGAGTGTTCCGTCCGTTCTTAGATCAGTTTGTTGTAGTCTTTATAGATGACATCTTGATCTATAGTCGGGACAGGCTAGAGCACGAGAAACATCTTCGTCGAGCGTTGACTCTTCTTCGTCAACATCAGTTGTATGCCAAGTTCAGTAAGTGCGAGTTCTGGTTGGAGGAAGTGACTTTCTTGGGTCATGTGATATATGCTGAAGGAGTCAAAATAGATCCAAAGAAGGTGGAATCTGTTGCGGATTGGGAACAACCAAAGACGCCGACAGAGGTTCGTAGTTTCCTTGGTTTGGCGGGATACTACCGGAGGTTTATCAAGGACTTCAGTGTAATCGCGTTGCCGATGATGAAGTTGACCAGGAAGGATGTACCTTTTGTTTGGGATGATCGATGTCAGCAAGCTTTCCAGAGTTTGAAGGAGAAGCTGACCAGTGCTCCAGTGTTGATCTTACCAGAACCTGGGAAAGGCTATGTTGTTTTCTGTGATGCGTCCAAGAAAGGTTTAGGTTGTGTGTTGATGCAGGAAGATCATGTGGTTTCTTTTGCCTCGCGGCAGCTCAAGAAGCATGAGGAGAATTATCCGACTCATGATTTGGAGTTGGCAGCAGTGGTTCATGCGCTAAAGATTTGGAGACACTGTCTGTATGGGGAAGTATGTCAGATCTTCACGGACCATAAGAATCTGAAGTACATCTTTACGCAACAAGAGTTGAACATGCGACAACGACGATGGATGGAGTTGATCAATGATTACGACTGCACTATCGAGTATCATCCTGGTAAGGCAAATGTGGTAGCTGATGCGCTTAGCAGGAAGTCTTCTTCTCTTTCTTTAAAGAAGGCACAGTTGAGTTCTCTGGTATGCCATATGCGAGATATGTTTGTTTCTCTGAGACGGATGAATGTGCAGATGGAAGTTTCTTTGCTGTCTGGTCTTTTCGCGCAGATGCAAGTCAAGCCTACGTTGAGGCAGCAGATCAAGGATGCACAGTAGACAGATGATGCAGTAAAGTTGATTAGATCAGAGTTCGGCAGCGACAAGCGTGATGGGTTTCATGAGTCCGAGGATGGACTAGTTTGCTATCGTGACAGGATGGTGGTCCCAGATGTTGATAATCTAAGGAAGTTGGTGCTTGAAGAAGCACATACGTCGATGTATGCTATGCATCTAGGTGTCACCAAGATGTATCATAGTCTGAAGGACTTGTATTGGTGGCCCGGTTTGAAGAGGGATGTAGCTGAGTTCGTGGCAAGATGTGCGGTGTGTCAGCAAGTGAAGGCCGAACATCAGAAGCCGGCAGGTACGTTGCAACCTTTGCTGATACCGCAGTGGAAATGGGATCATATAACCATGGATTTCGTAGTTGGTTTGCCCAAGACAACTAGGAATCATGATTCCATTTGGGTGATAGTGGACAGATTGACTAAATCTGCCCATTTTCTACCAGTGAAGACGACGTATACAGCTGAGAAGCTAGCCCAAGTATACGTGGATGAGATAGTATGTTTGCATGGTGTGCCAGCAACGATAGTTTCTGACAGAGGTCCTCAGTTCACAAGTCGTTTTTAGGAACAGTTGCACAAGGCGTTGGGAACACAGTTGAGGTTCAGTACAACTTTTCACCCGCAGACAGACGGACAGTCTGAGAGGACTATTCAGAGTTTGGAAGATCTTCTTCGAGCTTGTGTTTTGCAGTTTCTAGGCAACTGGGATGTACATCTGAGTTTGATAGAGTTTGCTTACAACAACAGTTATCAGCGTAGCATCAACATGGCTCCTTATGAGGCTTTGTATGGAAGGAAGTGCAAATCTCCTTTGTATTGGTACGAATCAGGTGAATATCAACTTTTAGGTCCTGAGTTAGTTCAGCAGACGACGGATAAGATCAAGGTGATACAGCAACAGTTGAAAGTGGCACAGGATAGACAGAAGTCCTATGCAGACAATCACCGACGACCTTTGGAGTTCTAGGTAGGAGACAAAGTGTATCTTAAAGTCTCGCTGTGGAAAGGTGTGCTAAGGTTTGGACGGAAGGGTAAGTTAGCTCCCAGGTATATGGGGCCTTACCCAGTGATAGCACGTGTTGGCAGAGTAGCTTACGAGTTAGAGTTGCCTCCAGATTTGCATAGATTGCATCCAGTGTTTCATGTCAGCATGTTGAAGAAAAGTCATCCAGATTCAGGTACAGTGATACAGCCAGTTGAGGTTGAGCTTGATGCATATGTAACCTACGAGGAAGGTCCTGTGGCGATCCTTGACAGAAGGATCAAGAAGTTGAAGAAGAAAGATCTGGTTCTTGTGAAGGTTCTTTGGCAACGTCGTGGCGTCGAGGAAGCCACGTGGGAGCTTGAGGAAGAGATGAGGAGGAAGTATCCCTCACTTTTCTCTTCAGATTTCAGGGACGAAATCCCTTAAAGGGGGTTAGATTGTAAGGACCCTGACCTGCGTTTAGGGTTTACCCTGTTTGTTTTGCTTAATCTTGGTGGTTTGATGCTTGCTAATCACCTTTAGTGGTGATTAGGGTTTTGTGTGCTTTGTTGAGAGTTCGGGGGGCTACTTGCAAATAACCCAAGTTTAGGGTTTTGTGTGAAAGTTTGCCATCTTGAGAGATGTTTTCCCCTCTTTGCTTCCTTTAGGGTTGAGAGGAAGGCTTGGGCTTGTTGTTTGAGTCCTTTGGGCCTGAGTTGAGCTTGTTTGGGCCTTGAGATGTGTTGTTGGGATTGTTTGAGCTTTGTGTCGGCCATGGCTTGCCTTGTGTCATCCAAGGTAAGTTTGTGTCAACCTAGGGGATGTGTGTGTCGTCCAAGAAAGCTTTGTGTCGTCCAACACCATGGTGTGTCACCCAGTAGCTTGTTTGTGTCGCCCAGCAGAAGTTCTTGCTTGTGTTGCCCATGTGGCTTGACCTTGGTTGGTGACACTTGGTGCCTAGCTTGGACAAGTGTCCCTTGCCTTGTTAATGTGTTAGCTTGAACCCTAGGACAAGTGTCCCTTGGGTGGATGACACTTAGCATGGTTAAACCTTGGTTTCTCCTCCCCTTCTTCCTATATATGTAGCTCTTTTCCTTGCCTTAGTCTCCTTTGCTCTTTTGGTCTCTCCACCACCTTGAGTGCATGATATCCCTCTCCATCTTGCTTGTGTTGTCTGACACACTCCCTTGAAGTTGAAGTGGTGGCCGATACACCTTCCTAGAGAAGCTTGGTGGACATAGCTTGGGACCTTGGAGGGCATCTTCTTCCTTGGAGCTTGGAGCTTAAGGCGGGTTGCATGACTTCTAACCCTAATTCCTTTACCTCTAGCAATAACATTGTTACATGTTAGTAGTTAACTTAGTAGCTTAGCTTTGTATTATTCTTGAGTTCCCTTTGGTGGCCAATATACCCTTAGGGTTTAGGGTTTCTAGTGATCTAGGGTTTGTGATGCTTGAGTTGGAGGTTGATGGTGACCATGTGTTGGGCGATATTCCTTCTTTGGTTGGGATGTTGGACGATATCCTCTTTGATGGAAGACATGGTACCTTTGCCTTTGAGATGGATGATATAGTATCCCTTTTGTTGAACAACATGGTGAGTTCTTGAGGTTGGCCGATACCCTGCCCATGTGTTGGGCGACAGGGTGAGTAATGGGTTTTTGTTGGCCGTTATGGCAAGGTTGAACGTTACCCTTTTTGGATGGACGATAGGCTTTGGTCCCTGTGGTGGACGAGAAGGCTTCCTTTGGTAGTTGGTGGTGTTGCCCGACATGTATAGATGGTGTAACGGCCGATAGGTGAGGGTGTATCGGGTGATACCCCTTGAAGTGTGGCGAGCAGCAGGAGTGGGGTGTGTCGGGCGACACACCCCCTTTCCTAGAAGTGTGCTGGCCGTTAGGCCTTATGTTGTTGCACGATATGTGGGAGTACTTCCCTCTCTCCTTTCCTTCTTCCTCTCCTTCTCTCTCCTAGTAGTTGTGAGGTTGTTAGGGTGATAGCCTAGGATGTCGGGCGAGGTGGTGAGCATGGGACGGGCGTTGCCCGATGGGGTGAGCCGCGCAGCACTCCCTGACGCGCGACACCCATGTCGCCCGGTCCTCTTTTGAAGGGGCGTGCGTGTAGAAGGGGCGTGCGGGCAGAAGTGGGCGTGCGGGCAGAAGGGACGCGAGCAGAAGTTGATTGCAACACAGCGTGCAACCTCCCCATGCCTAGTCGGGCAAGTTGGTTATAGTGAGGGTTGTGAGGTCTTAGGTGAGGGCGTTTAGGTCCTTTGGTGACGGTCCCAAGTATCATGGCAGTAGACGATTATGAATAAACAAATCTCGGTAGTGATGCCTTGCTTAGTAACAATCATAATGACATGGTAGTATTAATGATAGCCATGATGTTAATGTGTTGATAACAAAGATGTTAGTCGTGTTGATGAAGGTGATGCCTTGCTAGTAAGAGAAAGTAATAATAATGGATGTATATGCTCAAACGATAATGATGCCTTGCAAACTATGATAATGCTAATGATAGTAACAATGATGATGATCATAATAATGATGGCAATAATGATAGTAATGACATGCACGCATTAACCCTTGTGCTTAATTTCTAGTGAGAAGGATGATAGTACACTAGTAGCTTGCATAATGATAAAAATGGTAATGATGATGATAATGGATGGTAATGGTAATGATATTGGTAATAATAGTGGTTGACTTGTATACTCAACATAATTGCTATATAAAGTGAGTACTTTGACTAATCCTGAGATAAGGGTAAGCATGATTATGGTATGATGTGCTTAACAAGCTTGATCATCAAATGATCATCAAATGGTGTAATATTGATAAATAGATTATCTTGAATGATAACTCATGATAGTGAGCATATTCCTTATGTTGAATCTATGGTTATTGTGTATTCTAACCATGCAGGTGATGTGTAGCCATGAAAGGGCTATGTGACATATGTGATGAGTAACATTACCTTGATATTTGTTCTATGAGATTATATATGTAATGTGTTGGTCTCATGATGATGATGTGAGCCTTGAGAGGCAGTGACAGTACCTGATGAAGGATTGATATCCTATGTTATGTGATGATCCTTGATATGGATCTGAATGGTTGGCAAGAGGCCAAGTGGTAACATGTGATACTGGATCATTGTAATGGATCAGGTTGATGAGGGCTCAATAATAATATAATGTTCTTTATTTTCTGTTATATCTTGCATGATTATATCTTGGTTGAATCCTGCAATCCATCTAAAAGACACTAATTAATTATAGTGGAATTATATCATGTAGTTTGCCCTGGCCATAGATCCATCATCGTCATGACTTAGTGATGGTGAAACAGGTTCTCCTACGGATTTACCTGGAAGCGCATATTGTTGAATATGTGTAGGTTGCTCCTAGCCTGAAAATGAGGAGGTAAGAGTGTAACTTCGGTTACAGACTCAGATATGTATATAGAGCATGGTGAACAGGCCCATGGCTCAAGATATGTGATGCATGAGCATGAATGCATTCATGGCGCAGAGCACGGTGAACAGGCCCGTGGCTCAGTTTTACTAGCGCCGAGACCTGTACCAAGGCGGGCTAGAGTGAGGGTAGCCTATGGATCTGTCCCTGTGGCTTAGACCACTTCAGTATGTGACTACGATCCTGCTTGTGTTGTACTCGTGTACTAACCACGAGGTGGGAGGTCGTGGAGTCCGGCTCTTCCATTGACCGTGTATGGCACTGGATGTAGGCTTCACAGCCAAAGGTTGGATTTGAACGGTACGCTTCAAATCCTCAGGGCATAATAATACGTAACACATCCGTCTAGTATTTACTGTGTAAGAGAAATACAAAATATTGGTTGAGGCCTTGTTTATGTAATATCTTTGTTATATCTTGCAGGTTATGTGATAATATGTCTGATTTTAATAATCAGGTTATGTGACATTATATCTTGTTCTAATAATCATGTTACATAGAGATACATCTTATCTTGCTAATCATATTCTCTGAGATATATCTGGTTATATGCTTCTGTACAGCTGGTAAGCTTGTCGGTAAGAATGATTTGTTTTATATCGATTGCTCTTGTTATACCTATTATTAGATATCTGCTGTTATAGTCTATCTTGCTGAGGTTCTCTAGTTGCGGTGGGAAGTTATGTTTCCCGCTGGGACAATTGTTCAATTGTCTCACTCTGCTGGTTTACACCCTTTTTAGGTGGTCGAGGTAGACGTGGTCGTGGTCGTGGTGTTGCGGCCGAGCAGCCTGACGAGCAGTAGAAGGCAAGCGATGGATATGCTGCTGTTTTGGATGTTTTATAGTAGAGTCTAGAGTCATCCCTGTACTCTCAGGTCCTTGGCAGTGTTTTGACGTTGTTTCACGATGATCGATCAATGATGTTTGTATATCCTGCTGTCGGCCGGATGTGGGCCTTTATGTATATGAACAGGTGGTGAACTCATGTGATGGATGAACAACTGAATCTGAGATGTGGACACGTATCAGATCTCATGTATGTATATATGACATGTTTCTGTGCAGGATGAGGACTGGAAAGTAATAGTTTCACAGTTTATCCGTTTTCCGCAATCGGTTTTAATTAACCCGTGTTTTTGATAAACTGTGGTTATGGTGATTTCCGCACGTTTTCGCATAACACCTCGTTATCTGTGTGATAATGGGATGTGTTTCCACAGTTGTACTCTCTTCACAATCGAGAGATTTCATGTTTATCTCACATCAATCTAGCATTGACATCATCGGGAGATTCATGATACATCCATCTCGGAATATATAATGAAGGATTGAGAGATTTAATGTTTATCTCACATCAATTCCTCCATTAGGGCGTAAGGATATTGGCGCCCATAACCCCCACATACTAAATAGTATGCCCTCCAGGAGTTCCCGTAGAAAAACATGTTTCACCATCACCAACTACTGACGATGATGGATCTATAGTTAGGGCTCTACATGATGATATTTCACTTGATTAATTAAGTACATTACCATATTCTTTTAGCATCGATCATGTTTTCAAATATAATTCATTATAACAAATGCTACAAAGAATGAGTACTACAACTATCAAGTCCTTTTCAAAGCTTTATAGAACATTGGGATCTCAATGACATGTCACATCAGGGGCTTTCTCATCCCTTAACATCTCATCATCATGATTATGGAATATGGGTATTCAAACCCTCAATTCATCAAAACACTTATTACCACTTATCAGGTAACTTAATGCCTTCAGGTCATCTGGACAAGGTAAACATAATATTTGTAATGCAGACATTTCACATGGCTCTTAAATCCCATTAATCTTTTGTTACCTCTTATTAGGCAACAAAGCATATTATTGATCACAAGGCTCATAAAACAATTCCAATAATAAAATATCATAGATCATACTTGGCTATGTCAAACATCTCATGAAACTTGCATGATTAGTGCACATGATGACAGTTATATCAATTACATGTCAGCACTATGCAATATAATAATAACATCACTATATCCTCATTAGAGTTAGGATTTCCCATTTTATGTCAATTAGGAATACTCATCCCATTACCCAAAATTCGGGTTATGGTTTATCATCATATTACCCAACATTAGGGTTTCATGCACAATAACCCAAGATTAGGGCTTCACATACCTTTACCCTATATCAAGTTAGGATTTCATAACAAGGTTTCACATATCATTACATAACATCACCTTGGGTTAGAGTTCGACATCACATCATTGTATTAGGGTTTCATATGACATTACCCTTGATTAGGGTTTCACATGTCATCACCCTTAATTAGAGTTTTACATGACATCACCCTTGATTAGGGTTTCACATGTCATCACCCTTGATTAGGGTTTTACATGACATCACCCTTGATTAGGGTTTCACATGTCATCACCCTTGATTAGGGTTTCACATGATATCATTATTTTGAATTAAGGTTTAGTATAAATTTTCCCCAAATTAGGGTTTTTCATTATATTACCCTGAATTGAGATTTCTCACACCATCACCCTATATTAGGGTTATACCATTACCCTAGATTAGGGTTACACCTAGCATTACCCTAAATTAGGGTTTCATGATCTCTTTAGCAAGGATCATACCCTAATTACATATTTTATTCATATTGACAGTGTAGGGGCTTAACCACTTACTTGATCATTATACATATATGAATTCCTCTCTCTCTCATCCTCTCTAGGATGTTGATCACTTCACACTTAATTAGATTAAGTCAACTCCTCATTTAGGTATACACACTTAGGGTTAGTTTAGTGTGTTGAGATGTTGCTTCCATAAGCATCAAAGGTTAACCACTCAAAAGGTACTAATCACTTAAGTACCTTAAAGGTACGAACATTGTAATTACCTTTAAAAAACATCATCAACAATCATGGGGTTAATTGTACTTACGTGGTTTGAGTCAATTAGACCTTCAAGGGGTCTTGAAGTACCTTGACTTTCAAACGGTCTTGAAGTACCTTGACCTTCAAACGGTCTTGAAGTACCTTGACCTTCAAACGGTCTTGAAGTACCTTGACCTTCAAACGGTCTTGAAGTACTTCAACCTTCAAACGGTCTTGAAGACCGTTAGACTTTAAACGGTCTTGGTCCCAAGACCTTCAATCGGTCTTAAGACCGTTAGACCCTCAAAGGGTCTTGACCTCAAAGTCCTCAAATGATTTGAAACCGTTCGAATAAAATATAATTAATCCCAAACAGTTTTGAAACCGTTAGATCTCCAAATGGTCAACTCCTTCAAACGGTCAAAATGACCAAATGGTTTGAAATCAATCACCTCAAACAGTTTGAAACCGTTTAGACCTCCAAACGGTCAACCCTTCCAAACCGTCAACATGACCAAATGGTTTTGAATCAACACCTCAAACGGTTTGAAACCATTTAGACCTCCAAATGGTCAACTCTCCCAAACGGTTTGATGAAACCGTTTGAACCATCAATTAGAGTTTTGAAATCAAGAAACCATCAATTAGGGTTTTGAAATCAAGAAACCATCAATTAGGGTTTTGAAATCAAGAAACCATCAATTGTTGACATTTTGGAACTAATTCAATTGAAACCATTGAATCACCATTAAACCATGACATGACCTGACCTCAAACGGTCTTGAGACCGTTTGGTGTCAAACGGTCTTGAGACCGTTTGACTTATCCAATCATTGAAATTGGTTGAATTCAATTAGGGTTTCTTCAATAACCCGATTTAGGGTTTGTACTCTGGGAACCTTAAAGTGTTGAACCCTTTGGAATCAATTCAATTAAGTACTATTGGATCATCTTCAATATATTACATCATCTGGCCTTAAACGGTCTTGAGGTTGTTTGACCTCAAATGGTCTTGAGACCGTTTGCTCACCAAACGATCTTGAGATCATTTAGTCTCAAGAGTGAAACCGTTTGCTCACCAAATGATCTTGAGATCATTTAGTCTCAAGAGTGAAACCGTTTGCCCAAGATATTCATTGAGGTGTGTGCTTATGATGATGTCATCATCATCAAGCTTCAATCCTTCAAAATCTACTGCCATTCTTATGGAAATTTCATCAATTTATTCAAAGGAATTTCAAGAAGAACAAAAGGATCAACAAATGATGAAGAATTGAATGTAATAATAACATTTAAGGGTTTAAGTTATATAAACCGCTTTCAAATTGAATCCAAGCTTCAAGATTCACGTCCTCAATGGTGAATGATGTTTTCTCAACTGCCCAAGGTCCGTTCTCAAGTCTTTGAGTGAAAGGATTGGCTAGAGTTGAAGATTGAATGAAGAAAAGAAGAAATTAAGCATTGAATTTCGATTTCCACCATGAAATCAAGGTTGAAGATGACTATGGAGCTTACATACAGGTTGGGGCACGTCCTCCTATTGATCCTCAGCTCCTTTGTGTTCAACCAAAAAAAGTAAAGAAAAAGGAATCGAAAAAGCCTTTCATTTGAGTTGGAAATGGGATGTATATAAGGAAATTCAATGAGAGAAAAAGTGATAATAAAATCCTTTTATTTCCAAAATTGGTGCCACATACTCCCCTCCATCCCTTGCATACTGAGTCATCTCCCCCACCTTGCAATTCTTCTTCATTATCCATGAATTAAAAGAAAACAAATTAAGCACCTTAATCAATATAATAATAATATCCAAAATTGAGTGGATATTACTTTTCCTTTAACTAATGTGAGTGGGCTCTCCACTCATTTTAGATATTTCGTTACCTTTTCAAGTCACAAGGAAGTTTCACACTTATGAAAATTCAACCATCTCAGTTTTGGTTGAAGGGCACTTCCATTAATATATTTATTTTTGCATTAAATTGAATTAGGGTTTCAATTATGCTTAAATCTTGATTATTTTAATATCAAGATTCTCTCTCCTCCAAAGTGATTCAAATGAGACGCCCCTCTCATTTTATTTTCTCTTAATGATGCCAAGAAACATGAGGGACTCTCTAGAGGTGGTATTTTGCATATTGAACCCTAAGTTTTAGGTAAATTGCACATTACACCAAAACTAGGTTTTAATGCACAAACATTGCTTAATAAGCTCTTTCTTGGTGCTCAGGATATCACAAGCCATACCTCTGTATCATTCTCATTCTTATGATGTTTCAACACTTGAGGAACATTTTACCATGTAACATTTGCAAGTTAACCCCTCAACTTGCATAATTTGCACTTTAGTCCAAAACAAGCAAAACATTATTTCAACATTATTCAAAAAGGACTAAAATTGAAACATAAGTTCCTCTTGAGCCTTAATTACTTTTCAAAATATAAGAGCAAGCATATAATTGAATTTATTAAAACAAAACATTTAGGGTTAAAGCATAACCCAAGTCAAGGATGATACAAATTATCCACCCCTAATAGGGATTTCGTCCCCGAAATCATCAAGAGAAAAGAGAAGGGTACTTCCTCCCCATCTCTTCCTCTAGATCCCACGTAGCTTCTTCAATTCCATGATGATGCCAGAGAACTTTCACAAGACATATGTCTTTCTTTTTCAACTTTTTAATTCTTTTGTCAAGGATCATCACATGTCCTTCAACATATGATATATCATCATTTAATTCTACTTCCACATGTTGCAAAACTAACTCCGTATTAGGGTGACACTTTCTCAGCATGGAGATATGGAACACTGGATGCAACTTATGCAACTCAAGTGGCAACTCCAGCTTATAGGATACCTTTCCAATCCGTTCAATGATTAGATAAGATCCCATAAATCTAGGAGCTAACTTTCCTTTCCTTCCAAATATAAGGACACCTTTACAAGGTGAGACCTTGAGATATACTCTATCTCCAACTTGGAATTCTAAAGGTCTTCACCGTTTGTCGGCGTATGATTTTTGTCTATCCTGTGTAGTCTTTAATTGTTGTTCTATTACTTTAATCTTCTCAGTTGTCTGCTGCACAAGCTCAGGACCCAAAAGTTGATACTCTCCTATTTCATACCAACATAAAGGAGGTCTACAACGTCTATCATATAATGTTTCATATGGTGCCATATCAATACTGTGTTGATAGATATTATTGTAAGAAAATTCTATCAAGCTCAGGTGTAGATCCCAACTTCCTACAAACTAAAGGACACATGCCCTAAGCAAATCCTCCAAAGTTTGTATGGTCCTCTCAGATTGTCCATCTATCTATGGGTGAAAAGCAGTACTAAACCTTAACTGTGTACCCAAAGCTTTATGTAGTCATTCCCAAAAATGACTCATGAACTGGGGACCTCTATCAGAAACAATAGTAGCTGGAACCCCATGCAACCGTACTATCTCATCTATATATATGTACAAGCTTCTCAGCAGTGTAGGTTATTTTGATAGGAAGGGAATGCGTTATCTTAGTCAACCTATCAACTATCACCCATATGGAATCATGACCTTTGGTTGTTCTAGGCAAACCAACCACAAAGTCCATGGTCACATGATTCCACTTCCACTGCGATATAGGCAAAGGTTGCATTGTTCTTGTTGGCTTTTGATGTTTAGCTTTAACCTGCTGACATACTGGACACCACATAACAAACTCAGCTACATCCTTCTTCAAACCAGACCACCAATACATATTTTTCAAATTATGATACATTTTGGTGCTCCCTGGATGCATTGCATACATCGAAGAATGAGCTTCCTCCAAGACTAACTTCCTTAAGTCATTGGCATCAGGTACTACCATCCTACCATGGTAATAGGCTACCTGATCCTCTGACTCATGAAAGCCATCTCGTTTCTCACTACCATACTCTGACCTAATCTGCTGAACCACAATATCAGCTTGTTGTGCTTCTTTAATCTGCTAGTATCTCCCCATAGCCTTTCTCCTCTGAAAGCGTCCTTCCTTCTCAATGCCCAAGCATCCATCCAATGCATGATTTTTGATAGCGCATACAATGATGCATTCAAACCAAACCAATATAGATTTATCCTAGAGAAGATAGTTGCACCATGCAACTAATCAAACAAGTCATCAATCCTTGGTAAAGGATACTTGTTCTTTATTGTTACTTTATTCAACTGTCTGTAATCAATGCATAACAGCATCGATCCATCCTTCTTCTTAACAAAGAGAACCGGAACACTCCATGGTGAAGTACTCTGTCGGATAAAACCTTTCTCAAGCAACTCATGCAGTTGTTTCTTAAGCTCTGCCATCTCAGCAGGTGCCATTCTATATGGTGTTTGTGCCATTGGTTGCGTGCCCAGGATTAGATTAATCTCAAAATCAATCTCTCGGGGTGGAGGTACACTTGGAAGTTCCTCGGGGAACACATCTTCAAACTCCCTAACTATCGGAACTTCAGAAAGATTATATATTTCCATTGTGGTGTCTACCACATGTGCCAAGAATGCAAAGCATCCTTGTCTCATCAGCTTTTCAGCTACCTTAGCTGACACAAGACAGGTTGGAAGAATCTTTCTATCTCCCTGAAAGATCCATGTGTCACCATCATCTGTGAACACAACGTGCTTGGAATCACAATCCAAGACAATCTTATACTTTTCTAGGGTGTCCATCCCAAGAATTATATCGAACCCGTGCATCTCAAGTGGTATAAGATCCACCTGAATGCGATGTTCAGAAAAGGAAAGAGTGTAGGGAGAACACACCTCCCGCAGCACTACAGAACCCATTAGAGGGTTTTCTAATAACAGACTATCTGCTCTATGACTGACAGTCATGTTGCAGTCATGAATCACTTTTCAAGTGATAAAGGAATGAGTAGCACCTGGATCAATTAAAACAGATACAAAGCAGGATGAGGACAAATCAGAATGAAATAGTTCCATCTGACCTATCACAACTCGAGGGTTGACTACTGCTTCGGGTTGATTCATCGCATAGAATCTCACTGTTGCTTGTTGTTGACCCTGTACTCAGTTTTTGGGTGCCCACGATCCAGCTTGGGACACTTGTCCACGTCCTCTAGTGCCACTCGAAAACTGTCTTCGCTGATAGCCTTTGTAAGGGAGTGAAATCACCCCCTTACTATAATTTTGAAGAATTGACATCCATTCCAAACACTCTCAGAGGTATGATGGAATGGGCATAAATCTTTCAAATTTATTAAACATTGGTATACAAAAGAGCATTAGAAAGCAGCAAAATAAAAAAAATAACTGACTATATTCAATTTCATAAAAGGTTTACAAAAATACATCAAATTCTCCCATTAGGGTTTACATCAAGACACATAATCAGGATCTAGATAGAGGGAAGTCTAGACTACTACAATCTTGTCTCCAAGCAACATCTCCATCAACCGAGTCCAAGCCAAAAGCTAAGATCTTCCTTGTCTTATCCATCACCTTGCTCAACACCTGGGTGGTTGGGAAGGCACCCAGCAAAAAGGGAAAGGGAAGAAAAGTATGTGTCACAAAACTTGTCTAAGATATCAAGATAAGTAAAGCAAATAGAAACAGGATAGGGTTCATCATATGATAAAGATAACAAGAGTATGAGGCTATATTCAAAAGAAATTATCCATTAACAATTATATGAAAAAGGATTTGTATGTAAGATAATTATGTCTACCTAACTAAGTAGGGTTGAGGCACCTACTAGGCCTCTAACCTTAGGTGAGGGGAGAATGATACATTCCCATTCACCTACAATATTATGGGGAGAATAAAACATTCCCCAGGGTGATTATTTACATGCCCTCTGTGGGTGGTTGTACATAAGTACCGCTACTTTAAATTAAATAGAACATAAATCCACATGCTAGAAAAAGTAGTCATGTCAAGAATAGTCATAATATTCAATAAGCATGGCAGTGGGGTATAATACCCAACAAGAAGAAATTATAATATGATTTGAGGCATGAACAACATTAGGATTCAATAATAGAAGATTTAAGGTTCATTTAAGCCTCATTAGGGAAATACAGGGTTTGGCTGCAATTATCCCAACATAGGGTGTAAGGAATGCACATACCTCTCTTACTAATATCAATTACTAACTTTCACCACTTTAACTGAGTCCAAGTTCCACTTTGCCTATTTTCAATGTATTAGCATGTATTAGAGTACATAATGCACATTAATGTATAGAAACCCTAATTTTAGATCTTTTTAGCAAAGTTCGGATTTAGTTTTTGAAAATATCACCAATAAACTTATTAGGTTCTCCTGATCAAGAAAAAATATTTTTATGTTAATTTTGGAGTTATGATGATTAAGATGTAATTTTTATGGATTTTATGCATCAAATTCGTTTTACAAAAATCACCTTTCATAAAACTATGAAATCAGACCTTGAATATATTTTTATTAGATAGAGATTAATTTTCCAATTGCAAAACATATTTATTTGTCAAATTTGGATAAGCGGTTTAGAAGATGTGAATTTTCAATAGTGACCAATAGGAAATTGCCACCATCAAACCGATCGAGATAATTAAAGAGAGAGGGAGAGGGAGAAAACACCATTTGACCCAAGATCAGGTTTGAAGTTTCTTATATAACCAAACTAGAGATTCTAGAGAAGATAAAATAGCAAGAAACCAAAACCTTAGAAGAACATGGTAAAAAGAGATGGAAATCATCGATTTTCAACATAGAAGCATGGGTTTTAATCATGTACTTAAGCCATATATGAGAAGGGGGTTAACAAAACTTGCCTCTAGGAATGTAATAAGGTCCAAACAGAAATGATCCCAAGATTATAAGGTATGGTTTCTCCAAGATAAGCTCCTTTCTTGAGCAAAGATCACCTTCTCCACTTTAGAGGTGCAAACCCTAGTAAAAGAGCATGGAGATGAGATGTTTTAGGGTTTTAGGTGGAGTTTTACCATGTATGGTCATGGTTCCGACCTAGAAGAAGGTGTTATGAAGACTAATAGTATGAGAATAGGGAAGGAAGGGATGAAACTTACAATTTTTGGTCAAAATTACCAAGGAGGAGCTTTAGAAACCCTAATAGAGCAATTTGGAAACCCTATGAGCCTTCTTCACCAGGTAGGCTCCCTCTATTACCTTGGGACAACAACTTCATGGCCATATACAGAAGGAAATATTATCTAAGCTAGAGGAAAGAAAAGGAGAGCAAGATTTTTCAAATTGTGAGTTGGGAAGGGGCATACATGGCTATATATAGAAAGACGTGAAGCATGAGGAGTCTTAAGGGACTTTCCATGTGTCTTTAGCCTAGGGATTGATGGCCATGCAAAAGAATAGCTCATAGAGGCTTCATGCATATCAAAAGTCGGTCCTAAGAGCCCATAGATTATTCTAGGCCATCCCCACCGTTTTTCAAGAAAGAAATAACCTCATTGGTTGATAGCTTTTAAGGATAAGCATCTTTATAAAGAGGGTAATCCCTATAATGCCCTTGGAAAGAAATACCATAAAAACAAGGTGAAACTAGGTTCTCCAATGGTTTAAAATATCGTTAATGGTAAAGGAATATCTAAGGATTAAAATTCAGTTGATAATTTGCAAAGAAAACCTCCCAATTGGGTAAATTGTATAAAAATCCAGAATGTACCTAAAATTGCATAACTTGCACAAACAACATCCAAATCAAACCAAATTTGAAACTTAACCTCATTTTATGTTTTCAAATCATATAAAAAAGTTAGATTAAGGTTTATAGCACTTAATTATGGTAATTAAGCTTTCACGGAGGTATTTGTGCATAAACCCTTATATTGGTACAATTAGTGAATAAATGTTTACTAAACCACTATAAATTCCACTAATTAAATAGAAAGGCCAATAAGGATAGAAATGAAGGGAAAATATAGGAAAGAGGGTCAAAAGACAAAATTTTAGAATTTGGTATGTTACAACACTCCACCCCTTAAAGAATATTTCATCCCCGAAATCACAAGCAAGAAGGGAAGGGTGAGTATGCAACATCTCATCACAAAACTTCAGGTTATTTCTCCAACCTTAACTTCCACCAAACAATTCATCAACATATACTCCACAAGCATTTCAACATAGGTTAGGTTCTCAAGGATCACCTAGGTTCCATTATTTAGATATTCTTTTTAGGAGATTTAACATTATTTACATTTTTGGCTCATTAAGATTATATTTATTATGATATCACATTATCATTGTTATTCTTTTAATTGTGTCATGTCATATTTACTTTGTTTCCAAAAGAGTTATATTTCATTATTATGCTTGAAACCATATATATTTCTTATTTACCTCATTATGAGTTTTAACGCAATCAGAGTTTACTCAATTATCAATATACTTGATTATTATCCTTAATAATTGGATTTAGTCTCTATTATCAACATATTGAATTATAACAATTTTTTTTTGCATGAATTAAGACACTTTATCCAACTTGTTACAAATAATCCAAATAATGTCACATTAATCACTTATATCTATATCTACATTGTCACATTAACTTTCTTATTCACATTAATGTCATCATTAATCATTTTTAATATTTATTCAGTTCTTATGATTGATTATGCACTTTTATGTGAATCAATTACTACTTATCCATATTGAAGTCATTATATGTATTTTAGTGATCAAGGTGGGACATATTACAAATTGATTCACATTAAGTGACTAATTGTGTGTGTATCAGATAATAAGGTAACATACTATGCATTTCATATTGATGACATGATTAATATGTGATTAGATGATTATATATATCATTTATGTGTATCAAAGTATGTTAACTGATTATGAAACCTAATGTCATTAATGTACCATGAAAGGCAATAAGGATGTATATGTTAAGGTTAGATGATTACAACTTAGGGTTCAGGTTAATGTGATCACTAAATTTTACTTAACATGTATTAAGTCTAAGATTAGGTTACAATTATCTTACTTGTCATTTCATTAGGGTTTATTGGTTTATGACATGGGCAAAACCATGCATATCCATTAGGATTAATATGTGAGTTACTCATATTATGTGCATTAGGTATTCATTAGGGTTTGAACATATAAATTATTCCTCAGATGATCATTATATGTTCATTAATATATAAAGAAGCACGTTAGGCTACAACTATAACTTGTTTGGACCCCACTAAGGTTTCAAGCACAACAACCTCCTAAGTATGGGGTTAGGGTTTCTAAAGATAGTGTAGATAGATTTCAAGATGTCATAGGGCTCCATCCCCCTAAAGAGGATTTTGTCCTTGAAATCTAACCACACAACATCATCAAACTAACTATACTCCACCCATTAAAGGGTTCAACCTATCAAGCCAAACTACACTAGGGTTAATGGATGAGTCTAACTAAAACATGTATAAGATCCATCACACTTCCACTGTGCACTCTGATAGCTCACTCAACCCCAAACTTTATAGTCTAGGTTCTAGGGATAAACTATCCAAACATGTGACCCCAAGGGACATAAGGATACTATCTTGGCATCCATCCTCAAACAAGTCATCATACACCTACAACTTTGGGTTCCCAAAGATATACAACATATATGCCTAAGGTCACTATTGCCCAAACGTAAACTATTTCAGACAATCCATTTCAGCTTAGGCCATGCCGGTATCATATGGATCTGGGAGTCCTCGTAAACCAAACAAGTGGCATGGAGGAAAATATTGCCAGCCCCCAGAACCAGATCCTTTCTAAACACCTTTGCTTCAACTTCATACCCTAATAGTTGCTTAAAGCCAAACCTAAACAACATTAAGTTATGCATATTTTAGTTATGAGTATTTTATGGTTTTATTCATCATGATACTAATGTGGAACTATAGGGTCCTAAATCAACCTTTCATCATTCATAGATCAACTGTAGGGCAACCATGTCACCTAAAGGAACTATCTAAGGCATGGATTCTAATTAGGGAGACAAAACTAAAATAGTCAGATTCCGACTACCATGGGCTCTGATACCATGCTGTAAGGGAGTGAAATCACCCCCTTACAAAAATTTTGAAGAATTGACATCCATTCCAAACACTCTCAGAGGTATGATGGAATGGGCATAAATTTTCCAAATTTATTAAACATTGGTATACAAAAGACCATTAGAAAGCAGTAGAATAAAAAAATAATTGACTATATTCAATTTCATAAAAGGTTTACAAAAATACATCAAATTCTCCCATTAGGGTTTACATCAAGACACATAATCATGATCTAGATAGAGGGAAGTCTAGACTACTACAATCTTGTCTCCAAGCAACATCTCCATCAACCGAGTCCAAGCCAAAAGCTAAGATCTTCCTTGTCTTATCCATCACCTTGCTCAACACCTGGGTGGTTGGGAAGGCACCCAACAAAAAGGGAAAGGGAAGAAAAGTATGTGTCACAAAACTTGTCTAAGATATCAAGATAAGTAAAGTAAATAGAAACATGCTAGGGTTCATTATATGATGAAGATAACAAGAGTATGAGGCTATCTTCAAAAGAAACTCACCATTAACAATTATATGAAAAAGGATTTGCATGTAAGATAATTATATCTACCTAACTAAGTAGGGTTGAGACACCTACCGGACCTCTAACCTTAGGTGAGGGGATAATAATACATTCCCAGTCACCTACAATATTATGGGGAGAACAAAACATTCCCCAGGGCGATTATTTACATTCCCTCTGTGGGTGGTTGTACATAAGTACCACTACTTTAAATTAAATAGAACATAAATCCACATGCTAGAAAAATTAGTCATGGCAAGAATAGTCATAATATTCAATAATCATGGCAGTGGGGTATAATACCCAACAAGAAGAAATTATAATCTGATTTGAGGCATGAACAACATTAGGATTCAATAATAGAAGATTTAAGGTTCATTTAAGCCTCATTAGGGAAATATAGGGTTTGGCTGCAATTATCCCAACATAGGGTGTAAGGAATGCACATACCTCTCTTACTGATATCAATTACTAACTTTCACTACTTTAACTGAGTCCAAGTTCCACTTTGCCTATTTTCAATGTATTAGCATGTATTAGAGTACATAATGCACATTAATGTATAGAAACCCTAATTTTAGATCTTTTTAGCAAAATTCGGATTTAGTTTTTTAAAATATCACCAATAAACGTTTTAGGTTCTCCTGATCAAGAAAACATATTTTTATGTTAATTTTGGAGTTATGATGATTAAGATGTAATTTTTATGGATTTTATGCATCAAATTCGTTTTACAAAAATCACCTTTTGTCAAACTATGAAATCAGACCTTGAATATATTTTTATTAGATTGAGATTATTTTTCCAATTGCAAAACATATTTATTTGTCAAATTTGGATAAGCGGTTTAGAAGATGTGAATTTTTCAATAGTGACCAATAGGAAATTGCCACATCATCAAACCGATCGAGATAATTAAAGAGAGAGGGAGAGGGAGAAAACACCATTTGACCCAAGATCAGGTTTGAAGTTTCTTATATAACAAAACTAGAGATTCTAGAGAAGATAAAATAGCAAGAAACCAAAACCTTAGAAGAACATGGTAAAAAGAGATGGAAATCATCGATTTTCAACATATAAGCATGGGTTTTAATCATGTACTTAAGCAATATATGAGAAGGGGGTTAACAAAACTTGCCTCTAGGAATGTAATAAGGTCCAAACAGAAATGATTACAAGATTATAAGGTATGGTTGCTCCAAGATAAGCTCATTTTTTGAGCAAAGATCACCTTCTCCACTTTAGAGGTGCAAACCCTAGTAAAAGAGCATGGAGATGAGATGTTTTAGGGTTTTAGGTGGAGTTTTACCATGTATGGTCATGGTTCCGACCTAGAAGAAGTTAATAGTATGAAAATAGGGAAGGAAGGGAGGAAACTTACTATTTTTGGTCAAAATTACCAAGGAGGAGCTTTAGAAACCCTAATAGAGCAATTTGGAAACCCTATGAGCCTTCTCCACCAAGGTAGGCTCCCTATATTACCTTGGGACAACAACTTCATGTCCAAATACAGAAGGAAATATTATCTAAGCTAGAGGAAAGAAAAGGAGAGCAAGAATTTTCAAATTATGAGTTGGGAAGGGGTATACATGGCTATATATAGAAAGACGTGAAGCATGAGGAGTCTTAAGGGACTTTCCATGTGTCTTTAGCCTAGGGATTGATGGCCATGCAAAAGAATAGCTCATAGAGGCTTCATGCATATCAAAAGTCGGTCCTAAGAGCCCATAGATTATTCTAGGCCATCCCCACCGTTTTTCAAGAAAGAAATAACCTCATTGGTTGATAGCTTTTAAGGATAAGCATCTTTATAAAGAGGGTAATCCCTATAATGCCCTTGGAAAGAAATACCATAAAAACAAGGTGAAACTAGGTTCTCCAATGGTTTAAAATATCGTTAATGGTAAAGGAATATCTAAGGATTAAAATTCAGTTGATAATTTGCAAAGAAAACCTCCCAATCGGGTAAATTGTATAAAAATCCAGAATGTACCTAAAATTGCATAACTTGCACAAACAACATCCAAATCAAACCAAATTTGAAACTTAACCTCATTTTATGTTTTCAAATCATATAAAAAAGTTAGATTAAGGTTTATAGCACTTAATTATGGTAATTAAGCTTTCACGGAGGTATTTGTGCATAAACCCTTATATTGGTACAATTAGTGAACAAATGTTCACTAAACCACTATAAATTCCACTAATTAAATAGAAAGGACAATAAGGATAGAAATGAAAGGAAAGATGGGAAAGAGGGTCAAAATACAAAATTTCATAATTTGGTATGTTATAGCCTTGATGACTCTGCCTCTGAGGTTGAGTCACACTTGCTTCTCTAGCTCGACAATCTTTCATCAAATGCCCCATCTTTCCACATATAAAACATCCTTTGTTCCCTGCCTATGGACTGGGTGGTCCTGTTACTGACACTAATGCTGAGCTATGGGCTCCTTCTGGTGGTAAACTACGGCCTCTACCCCTATTCGACGTCCATTGCGTCTGGGAATTGAGTTTTAGTGGTACTATTGGTGCAGAAAACCTCAGTTTCTTGAAACTTTTGGACCCTTGTCCTTGAAACTGAGTATACACCTTCTTACTCTTGGTCTGACACTTCTCAATCACCGACCTTTCTATTCATCTCACAGACTCCACGAAGGTGGAAAACCTCTCCCTGTTCCCTAAGGCAGACACATGAGTGGTCAAATCAGCGTTCAGCCCCTTCTCAAAATGCCAAATTCTTTCTTCATCAGTAGCAGCCATATGCGGACAGAACCACAAAAGCTCCATGAACTTAGCTTCATACTCGCTAATGTTAATTGGTCCTTGCCTTAACCTCTCAAACTGAGAGATCTTCTCATCTAGAAATGTCTTAGGGAAATATCTACTGACGAATTCTCGTCGGAATACTTCCCATCCGATCTCAACACCTGGCCTTTTGCCCTCTTCTATGGTCCACAGTGACCAACACTCCTTTTCAGAAGGTATACCACATGACTTACCTTCTCTGCTTCTGGGATATTAAGGATTCTAAAGGCCTTCTCTAGCTCAGTCAGCCACATGTCAGCATCTGTTGGGTCAGCTGTACCAGCATATTCTATGGCTCCAACCCGATGAAGTCGTTCAAAAGTCTTATCGGTGCCCTATCCTTCATGGTGAGTTGGTGCCCTAGGTGCAGATGGTGGCATCCTATCCGCCATATGCGTCATGGTTGCCATGAGCTGCCCAAACAGATCATGGAAGGCTAGGTTCTCCAGTGTAACTTGGTTAAGCTGGGGATGTTCAGGTTCTGGTTCATCCCTATTATGTTCCCTTGCACCTCTTCCCAGTGTAGCAATGCTGCTCTCAGCAGCATGTTCTTCATGCGATCCAGACATCTTAAGTTCTCCTCCTCCTCCTATATGAGCATAAGACACTATCAGATTACTAGAAGACACTAGAACAGACTCACCAACCTTAATCCTATGTCTTTGTAGACTCAACGAACCTAGAGCTCTGATACCACTAAATTGTGGCGAACGAAACGTGATTAACTAAGCGGAAGTGATTCATCACTAGTAGAATTACTAAAAATCACTAAAAGTTAAAACCTTTTACAAAGAGATCCAAACACAGGAAAACTCTTATAACAAGAACCAAAGTAATACATATACATCCTGGTTCATAAGTACATATCTTGTACCATTCCTTCTCGAGGGTTACAAGCATCAACTGCCCTGTTAAACTGTACATAGGCAGTATAAGAACATTGAGGCATCAAGCCAAAATCTCAAATCGATTCATTAAACTAACTACTGACTCTGAGGACCTGAGAGTACAGAGACGACACATAGGACTCTATACACAAGACATGACAACCAATGTCTCCACATGAGAATTCACTATTGTCCCTGCTGCTGCTATTGTTCTTCCCCTGCTGTAGGGTTTCTACCTCTTCTTTGGCATCTACCTAAAAAGTTGGATCCCACGGGGGTGAGACAATTGAATTTTTCCCAGCAAGAGATATAACTCTCCGCCAGAAATATTATTATTGCAATTAATGGAATAAAACTGAGCAGAGGAATTATAAGTATTCAACAATAGATAAATCAATTATCTAAGAATATTAGAGCAATGTTCTTCTTCAAAGTATTTCAGCTCATAACTTGATAAAGCAGCATGTCACTTATCCAATAAGGAACTAAAGAATAAGTATAACATTTAACTATCTATGATATGCTAAGCAAGGTATCATCAACCAGTGATTCTCGTATTTCAACCTTAAGCAAATAAGCTACACGGTTGTTTACATTTTACAACCACACTTAAGCCCTTAGTAGATGAGGTATACCGCTCATACTCCAACTGACCATTGCGAAATCGAAATCGGTACCATACATAGGTCAATGGAAGAGCCAGATTCCCATGACCTCATCTTCCTCAGTCAGTGTGAGGACCAAATATAAGACATCTTGTATCTCTACTAAATAGCTTTCCAGGGTATACTGGAAACTTTGCTATAAGTTACAGTGGCAGTTGTACTCTCTTCGCAATCGAGAGATTTCATGTTTATCTCACATCGATCCGGCATTGACATCATCGAGAGATTCGTGATACATCCATCCCGACATATATAATGAAGGATTGAGAGATTTAATGTTTATCTCCCATCAATTCCTCCATTAGGGCGTAAGGATATTCACGCCCATAACCCCCACATACTCAACAGTATGCCCTCCAGGAGTTCCCATAGAAAAACCTATTTCACCATCACCAACTACTGATGATGATGGATCTATGGTCATGGCTCTACATGATGATGAGATTTCACTTGATTAATTAAGTACATTACCATATTCTTTTAGCATCAATCATGTTTTCAAATATAATTCATTATAACAAATGCTACAAAGAATGAGTACTACAACTATCAAGTCATTTTCAAAGCTTTATAGAACATTGGGATCTCAATCCCTTGTCACATCAGGGGCATTCTCATCCCTTAACATCTCATCATCATGATTATGGAATATGGGTATTCAAACCCTCAATTCATCAAAACACTTGTTACCACTTATCAGGTAACTTAATGCCTTCAGGTCATCTGGCCAAGGTAAACATTATATTTGCAATGCAGGCATTTCACATGGCTCTTAAAGCCCATTAATATTTTGTTACCTCTTATTAGGCAACAAAGCATATTCTGGCTCACAAGGCCCATAAAACAATTCCAATAATAAAATATCATAGCTCATACCTGGCTACCTCCAACATCTCATGAAACCTACATGATTAGTGCACATGATGATAGTTATATCAATTACATGTCAACACTATGCAATATAAGAATAACATCACTATATCCTCATTAGAGTTAGGATTTCCCATTTTATGTCAATTAGGAATACTCATCCCATTACCCAAAATTTGGGTTATGGTTTATCATCATATTACCCAACATTAAGGTTTCATGCACAATAACCCAAGATGAGGGCTTCACATACCTTTACCCTATATCAGGGTAGGATTTCATAACAAGGTTTCACATATCATTACATAGCATCACCTTGGGTTAGAGTTTCACATCACATCATTGTATTAGGGTTTCATATGACATTACCCTTGATTAGGGTTTCACATGTCATCACCCTTAATTAGAGTTTTACATGACATCACCCTTGATTAGGGTTTCACATGTCATCACCCTTGATTAGGGTTTTACATGACATCACCCTTGATTAGGGTTTCACATGTCATCACCCTTGATTAGGGTTTCACATGATATCATTATTTTGAATTAAGGTTTAGTATAACTTTTCCCCAAATTAGGGTTTTTCATTATATTACCCTGAATTGAGATTTCTCACACCATCACCCTAGATTAGGGTTACACCATTACCCTAGATTACGGTTACACCTAGCATTGCCCTAAATTAGGGTTGGGGATTCATCAACCTTCTCAATTAGGGTTTTATGATCTCTTTATCAAAGATCATACCCTAATTACATATTTTATTCATATTGACAATGTAGGGGTTTAACCACTTACTTGATCATTATACATATATGAATTCTTCTCTCTCTCATCATCTCTAGGATGTTGATCACTTCACACTTAATTAGATTAGGTCAACTCCTCATTTAGGTATACACACTTAGGGTTAGTTTAGTGTGTTGAGATGTTGCTTCCATAAGCATCAAAGGTTAACCACTCAAAAGGTATTAATCACTTAAGTACCTTGAAGGTACGACCATTGTAATTACCTTTGATAAACATCATCAACAATCATGGGGTTAATTGTACTTACGCGGTTTGAGTTAATTAGACCTTCAAGGGGTCTTGAAGTACCTTGACTTTCAAACGGCCTTGAAGTACCTTGACCTTTAAACGGTCTTGAAGTACCTTGACCTTCAAACGATCTTGAAGTACTTCAACCTTCAAATGGTCTTGAAGACCGTAAGACTTTAAAGGGTCTTGGTCCCAAAACCTTCAATCGGTCTTAAGACCGTTAGACCCTCAAACGGTCTTGACCAAAGTCCTTAAACAGTTTGAGACCGTTAGAATAAAATATAATTAATCCCAAACGGTTTTTAAACCGTTAGACCTCCAAACAGTCAACTCCTTCAAACGGTCAACATGACCAAATGGTTTGAAATCAATCACCTCAAACAGTTTGAAACCATTTAGACCTCCAAACGGTCAACCCTTCCAAACAGTCAACATGACCAAACGGTTTTGAATCAACACCTCAAACGGTTTGCAACCGTTTAGACCTCCAAACGGTCAACTCTCCCAAATGGTCAACATGACCAAACGGTTTGATGAAACCGTTTGAACCATCAATTAGAGTTTTGAAATCAAGAAACCATCAATTAGGGTTTTGAAATCAAGAAACTTCAATTAGGGTTTTGAAATCAAGAAACCATCAATTGTTGACATTATTGGAACTAATTCAATTGAAACCATTGAATCACCATTCAACCATGACATGACCTGACCTCAAACGGTCTTGAGACCGTTTGACCCATCCAATCACTGAAATTGGTTGAATTCAATTAGGGTTTCTTCAATAACCCGATTTAGGGTTTGTACTCAAGGAACCTTAAAGTGTCGAACCCTTTGGAATCAATTCAATTAAGTACTATTGTATCATCATCAATCTATGACATCATCTGACCTTAAATGGTCTTGAGGTCATTTGACCTCAAACGGTCTTGAGACCGTTTGCTCACCAAACGATCTTGAGATCGTTTAGTCTCAAGAGTGAAACCGTTTGCCCAAGATATTCATTGAGGTGTGTGCTTATGATGATGTCATCATCATAAAACTTTGATCCTTCAAAATCTACTGCCATTCTTATGGAAATTTCATCAATTTATTCAAAGGAATTTCAAAAAGAACAAAAGGATCAACAAGTGATGAAGAATTGAATGTAATAATAACATTTAAGGGTTTAAGTTATATAACCCGCCTTCAAAATTGAATCCAAGCTTCAAGATTCACGTCCTCAATGGTGAATGAAGTTTTCTCAACTACCCAAGGTCCGTTCTCAAGTCTTTGAGTGAAAGGATTGGCTAGAGTTGAAGATTGAATGAAGAAAAGAAGAAATTAAGCATTGAATTTCGATTTCCACCATGAAATCATGGTTGAAGATGACTATCGAGCTTACCTACAGGTTGGGGCACGTCCTCCTGTTGCTCCTAAGCTCCTTTGTGTTCAACCAAAGCAAGGAAAGAAAAAGGAATCGAAAAAGTCTTTCATTTGAGTTGGAAATGGGATGTATATAAGGAAATTCAATGAGAGAGAAAGTGATAATAAAATCCTTTTGTTTCCAAAATTTGTGCCACATACTCCCATCCATCCCTTGAATACGAATCCATCTCCCCCACATTGCAATTCTTCTTCATTATCCATGAATTAAAAGAAAACAAATTAAGCACCTTAATCAATATAATAATACTATCCAAAATTGAGTGGATATTACTTTTCCTTTAACTAATGTGAGTGGGCTCTCCACTCATTTTAGATATTTCATTGCCTTTGCAAGGCACAAGGACGTTTCACACTTATGCAAAGTTAACCATATCATTTTAGGTTGAAGGGCACTTCCATTAATATATTTATTTTTGCATTAAATTGAATTAGGATTTCAATTATGCTTAAATCTTGATTATTTTAATATCAAGATTCTCTCTCCTCCAAAGTGATTCAAATGAGACACCCCTCTCATTTTATTTTCTCTTAATGATGCCAAGAAACATGAGGGACTCTCTAGAGGTGTTATTTTGCATATTGAACCCTATGTTTTGGGTAAATTGCACATTACACCAAAACTAGGTTTTAATGCACAAACATTGCTTAATAAGCTCTTTCTTGGTGCTCAGGCTATCACAAGCCATACCTATGCATCATTACCATTCTTATGATGTTTCAACACTTGAGGAACATTTTACCATGTAACATTTGCAAGTTAACCCCTCAACTTGGGTAATTTTCACTTTAGTCCAAAACAAGCAAAACATTGTTTCAACATTATTCAGAGTGGACTAAAATTGAAACATAAGTTCCTCTTGAGCCTTAATTACTTTTCAAAAGATAAGAGAAAGTATATAATTGACTTTATTAAAACAAAACATTTAGGGTTAAAGCATAACCCAAGTCAGGGATGTTACAAATTATCCACCCCTAACAGGGATTTTGTCCCCAAAATAATCAAGAGAAAAGAGAAGGGTACTTCCTCCCCATCTCTTCCTCAAGCTCCCACGTAGCTTCTTCAATGCCACGATGATGCCAGAGAATTTTCACAAGACATGTCTTTCTTTTTCAGCTTTTTAATTCTTTTGTAAAGGATCATCACAGGTCCTTCAACATATGATATATCATCATTTAATTCTACTTCCACATGTTGCAAAACTAACTCTGTATCAGGGTGACACTTTCTCAGCATGGAGATATGGAACACTGAATGCAACTTATGCAACTCAGGTGGCAACTCCATCTTATAGGCTACCTTTCCAATCCGTTCAATGATTAGATAAGGCCCCATAAATCTAGGAGCTAACTTTCCTTTCCTTCCAAATCTAAGGACACATTTCCAAGGTGAGACCTTGAGATATACTCTGTCTCCAACTTGGAATTCTAAAGGTCTTCGCCGTTTGTCGGCGTATGATTTCTGTCTATCGTGTACAGTCTTTAATTGTTGTTGTATTACTTTAATCTTCTCAGTTTTCTACTATACAAGCTTAGGACCCAAAAGTTGATACTCTCCTGTTTCATACCAACATAAAGGAGATCTATAATGTCTACCATATAATGCTTCATATGGTGCCATATCAATACTGTGCTGATAGCTATTATTGTAAGAAAATTCTATCAAGCTCAGGTGTAGATCCCAACTTCCTACAAACTGAAGGACACATGCCCTAAGCAAATCCTCCAAAGTTTGTATGGTCCTCTCAGATTGTCCATCTGTGTATGGGTGAAAAGATGTTCTAAACCTTAACTGCGTACCCAAAGCTTTATGTAGTCGTTCCCAAAAATGACTCGTGAACTGGGGACATGTATCAGAAACAATATTAGCTGGAACCCCGTGCAACCGCACTATCTCATATATATATATATATATGTGTGTGTAAGCTTCTCAGCAGTGTAGGTTGTTTTGACAGGAAGGAAATGTGTTGTCTTAGTCAACCTATCAACTATCACCCATATGGAATCATGACCTTTGGTTCTTCTAGGCAAACCAACCACAAAGTCCTTGGTTACATGATCCCACTTCCACTGCGGTATAGGCAAAGGTTGCATTGTTCCTGCGGGCTTTTGATGTTCAGCTTTAACATGCTGACATACTGGACACCGCATAACAAACTCAGCTACATCCTTCTTCAAACCAGGCCACCAATACATTTTGGTGCTCCCTGGATGCATTGCATACATCGAAGAATGAGCTTCCTCCAAGACTAACTTCCTTAAGTCATTGGCATCAGGCAATACCATCCTACCATGGTAACAAGCTACCTAATCCTCTGACTCATGAAAGCCATCCCGTTTCTCACTACCATACTCTGACCTGATCTGCTGAACCACAATATCAGCTTGTTGTGATTCTTTAATCTTGTGGCATACAAATCACAAAAACATGATTTACTTAAGCAGAAGTGTTTGTTAGCAGCAGATTGCCGAAAATCACTAAAAATTTAAAACCTTTTATAAAGAGATCCAACAAAGGGAAAAATCTTTCAAAAAGAACCAAAGTAATTCAATTACATTCTGATTCACAAGTACATATCTTGTATCATTTCATCTAAAGATTACAACATCAACTGCTTTGTTAAACTATACACAGGCAACATAAGAACCTTGAGGCTTTAAGCCAAAATCTCAGATCGATTCATTAAACTAACTACTAACTCTGAGGACCTGAGAGTACAAAGACAACTCATAGGACTCTATGTACACATATACAAGACATGACAACTAGTGTCTCCACATGAGAATTCACTGATGTCCCTGCTACTGCTGCTATTCTTCCCTTGCTATAGGGTTTCTGCCTCTTCCTCCGTGTCTACCTAAAAAGCTGGATCCCACGGGGGTGAGACAATTGAAAATTGTCCCAGCGAGAGATATAACTCTTCTCTAGAAACATTATTATTGAAGTTTAATAAGGCAAAACTTAACAGAGGAATCATAAATATTTAACAACAGTTAAATCCATGTATAAGCAGGTTAGAGAAATATTCTTATTCTAAGCATTTCAACTATAACTTGATAAAGCAGCATGTCACTTATCCAATAAGGAATATGAAGAACATGTATAACATTTATCCACTATACTAAGTAAGATAACATCAACCAGTGATTATCGTATTTCAACATTAAGCAATTACGATACACGACTGAATATATTTTACAATAAAACTGAATGCCTTGAGGAGATGAAGTATATCGTTCATGCTCCAACCGACCATGATTACGTAAAGCATTGATACCACACCAGGTCAATGGAAGAGCCGAACTCCAAGACCTCAACCTTCTCGGTCAGTACGAGATTATATGGCAGAGATATCACGTGTCAAACTACAATAAGCTTTCCAAGGTATAGTGGCATCTTTGCTATAGAGTTATAGCCCACAACATATACTCTCTTCAGGGTTATGGCCCGTAGCCAATGCATGGTATCATATCATGGAGTCATGGCCCGTAGCCATACTCATACTGGGGTATGGTCCGTAACCAATCCCGTACATAGGATATAGCCCACAACCATTCCTATGGGGCATGAGGATATATTTGCCCAATTACCCCCACATATTCAAAAATATGCGCTCCGAGTTTAACTCGTTTCACCATTCAACAAATTCTGACGCGGATGGATTTTTGGTCAGGGCAACTACATTATATGATATCACTTGATTAATTAAGTGTATTACCATATTCTTTTAGCATCAAACAAGTTTCCAAACATCAATTATTTTAACACTTGCTATAAAGAATGTGTAATACTTTCATCAAGTACTATTCAAATCTTTAATAAAGCATTGGGATCTCAATCCCTCATTTCATCAGGAGCATTCTCATCCTTTCACAAACTCATCATCATGATTATAGAAAATGGGTATTCAAACCCTCAGTTCATCATAGAACAATTGTTACCACTTATCAGGTAACTAAAACACCTTCAGGTCATTTGACCAAGGTAACATGATACTTGCTACACAAGCATCTCACATGGCTCTCAAAGCCCATTTCATTTCTCATTACCTCTCACTAGGCAATAAATCATTTTATGGCTCACAAGGCCCATTAACAATAATGAATGAAACATCATAGCTCATACCTGGCTATGCTCATCATATCATGATACATGCATGGTTAGTACACTTGATAAAAGTTATATCATCTACATTTTAGCACCATGCTATGCAAAATAACACCTCTTATACCCTTATTAGGGTTAGGGTTTCCCAATTCATATCAATCAAGGTTACTCATCCCCTTACACAAATTAGGGCTAGGTTTTCAAATTAGGGTTTCATAATACATAGCATTACCCTAGATTAGGGTTTCATATAACAGTACCCTGTATCAGGGTTTCACATTACATCATTTCCTTAAATTAAGGTTTCTTACAACATCTCCCCTAAAATTAGGGTTTCATGTAGCTTTACCCCAAAATTAGGGTTTTCATGAAGCATTCCCTTAAATTAGGGTTTCCCATTAAAATACCCTGAATTAGGGTTAGGGTTCATCACCCTTCTCAATTAGGGTTTCATGATCTCTCTAATCAAGGATCATACCCTAATTACATATTGTGTTCATGTTGAGTGTGTTGAGGTTTAATCACTACATGATTATCACTCATGTGTAAGTTCCTTTCTCTCTTATCCTCTCTAGGATATTAATTACATCAGACTTGATTAGATTAGGTTAACCCTTTATTCAAGTACATAAATTTAGGATTAGCATAGTGTATTGTGGCATTGCTTCTATGAGAATCAAAGATTAACCACTCAAAAGGTACTAATCACTTATATACCTTGAAGGTACAACCCTTGCAATTACCTTTGATAAACATCATCAACAATCATGGGGTTAATTGTACTTACATGGTTTGAGTCAATTAGACCTTCAAACGGTCTTGAAGTACCTTGACCTTCAAACGGTCTTGAAGTACTTTATCCTTCAAACGGTCTTGAAGTACTTCAACCTTCAAACGGTCTTGAAGTACTTCAACCTTCAAACGGTCTTGAAATACCTTGACCTTCAAACGGTCTTGAAGACCCTTAGACCTTAAACGGTCTTGGTCCCAAACCTTCAATTGGTCTTAAGACCGTTAGACCCTCAATGACCTTGACCTCAAAGTCCTTAAACGGTTTGAGACCGTTTGAATATAATATAATTAATCCCAAATATTTTTGAAAATGTTAGACCTCCAAAAGGTCAACTCCTTCAAACGGTCAACTCCTTCAAACAGTCAACACCTTCAAACAGTCAACTCCTTCAAACGATTTTGAATTAATACCTCAAATGGTTTGAAACCATTTAGACCTCCAAATGGTCAACTCTCCCAAACGATCAACATGACCAAACGGTTTGGTGAAACCGTTTGAACCATCAATTAGAGTTTTGAAATCAAGAAACCATCGATTAGGGTTTTGAAATCAAGAAACCATCAATTGTTGACATTATTGGAAATAATTCAATTGAAACCATTGAATCACCATTCAACCATGACATGGCCTGACCTCAAATGGTCTTAAGGTCATTTAACCCCAAACAGTCTTGAGACCGTTTGACCCATCCAATCACTGAAATTGGTTGAATTTAATTAGGGTTTCTTCAATAACCCGATCTTAGGGTTTGTAACCAAGGAACCTTAAAGTGTTGAACCCTTTGGAATTAATTCAATTAAGTACTATTGGATCATCATAAATCTATAACATCATCTGACCTTAAACGGTCTTGAGGTCGTTTGAACTCAAACGGTTTTGAGACCGTTTGGTGTCAAACGGTCTTGAGACCGTTTGCTCACCAAACGATCTTGAGATCGTTTAGTCTCAAGAGTGAAACCGTTTGCCCAAGATATTCATTGAGGTGTGTACTTATGATGATGTCATCATCATAAAGCTTTGATCGTTTAAAATGTACTGCCATTCTTATGGTAATTTATCAAATTGATCAAAGGAATTTCAAGAAGAACAAAACAATCAACAAATGATGAATAATTGAATGTAGTAATAACATTTAAGGGTTCAAGTTATATAACCTGCCTTCAAAATTGAATCCAATCTTCAAGATTCACGTCCTCAATGGTGAATGAAGTTTTCTCAACTGCCCAAGGTCCGTCCTCAAGCTTTTGAGTGAAAAGGAATGGCTAGGATTGAAGATTGAATGGAGAAAAGAAGAAATCAAGCATTGATTTTTGATTTCCACCATGAAATCAAGGTTGAAGATGATTAAGGAGCTTACCTACAGGTTGGAGTTCGTCCTCCTGTTGCTCCTAAGCTCCCTTGTCTTTGGCCAAAACAAGGAGAGAAAGAAAATCCAAAAAAGAGTCCTTATGTGGGTGGAAAATAAGGTATATATAAGGGAATTTCAAGAGAGAGAAAGTCTTATAATAATATTTTATTTCCCAAAATGGATGCCACACGCTCCCCTCAATCCCTTGAATACGAAGCCATCTCCCCCACCTTGTAATTCCTCTTCATTATCCATGAATTAAAAGAAAGTAAATAAGCACCTTAATTCATATAATACTAATATCCCATATTTAGTGGATATTACTTTTTAGTTAACTAATGTGAGTGGGCTCTCCACTCACTTAGGATATTTTTGGTGCCATAGCAAAGCATAAGGAAATCCACACTTATCCAAATTCAACCACCCCACTCTTGGTTGAAGGGCACTTCAATTAATATATTTATTTTTGCATTAAATTGAATTGTGTTTCAATTATGCTTAAATCTTGGTTATTTTAATATCAAGATTCTCTCTCCTCCAAAGTGATTCAAATGAGACACCCCTCTCATTTTATTTTATCCACATGATTCCAAGAAATATGAGGGACTCTCTAGAGGTGGTATTTTGCATATTGAACCCTAGGTTTTGGGTAATTTGCACATTACACCAAAACTAGGTTTTAATGCACAAACATTGTTTAACAAGCTCTTTCTTGGTGCTCAGGCTATCGCAAGCCATACCTCTACATCATTTTCATTCTTATGATGCTTCAACATTTGAGAAACATTTTACCGTGTAACATTTGCAAGTTAACCCCTCAACTTGGGTAATTTGCACTTTAGTCCAACACGGGTAAAACATTGTTTCAACATTATTAAAAAAGGACTAAAATTAAAACATAAGCTCCTCTTGAGTCTTAATTACTTTTCAAGAGATAAGAGCAAGCATATAATCAACTTTATTCAGCAAAACATCTAGGGTTAAAGCATAACCCAGGTCAGGAATGTTACAAATTATCCACCCCTAACAGGGATTTCGTCCCTGAAATCATCAAGAGAAGAGAGAAGGGTACTTCCTCCTCATCTCTTCCTCTAGCTCCCATGTAGCTTCTTCAATGCCACGATGATGCCAAAGAACTTTCACAAGACATATGTCTTTCTTTTTCAGCTTTTTAATTCTTTTATCAAGGATCATCACATGTCCTTCAACATATGATATATCATCATTTAATTCTACCTCCACAGGTTGCAAAACTAGTTCTGAGTCAGGATGACACTTTCTCAGCATGGAGATATGGAATACTGGATGCAACTTATGCATCTCAGGTGGAAACTCCAGCTTATAGGCTACCTTTCCAATCCGTTCAATGATTAGATAAGGCCCCATAAATCTAGGAGCTAACTTTCCCTTCCTTCTAAATCTAAGGACACCTTTCCAAGGTGAGACTTTGAGATATACTCTGTCTCCAACTTGGAATTCTAAAGGTCTTCTCCGTTTATCAACGTATGATTTCTGTCTATCCTGTGCAGTCTTTAATTGTTGTTGGGTTATTTTAATCTTCTTAATTGTCTGCTGCACTAGCTCAGGACCCAAAAGTTGATATTACCCTATTTCATACCAACATAGAGGCGATCTACAATGTCTACCATATAATGCTTCATATGGTGCCATATCAATTCTGTGTTGATAGCTATTATTGTAAGCAAATTCTATCAAGCTCAGGTGTAGATCCCAACTTCCTACAAACTGAAGGACACATGCCCTAAGCAAATCCTCCAAAGTTTGTATGGTCCTCTTAGACTGTCCATCTGTATGTGGGTGAAAGGCCGTACTAAACCTTAGCTGCGTACCTAAAGCTTTATGTAGTCATTTCCAAAAATGACTCGTGAACTGGGGACCTCTATCAGAAACAATAGAAGCTGGAACCCCGTGCAACCACACTAAATCATATATATATATATATATATATATATATATATCTATGCAAGCTTCTCAGTAGTGTAGGTTGTTTTGATAGGAAGGAAAATGTGCTGTCTTAGTCAACCTATCAACTATCACCCATATGGAATCATAGCCTTTGGTTGTTCTAGGCAAACCAACCACAACGTCCATGGTCACATGATCCCATTTCCACTGCGGTATAGGCAAAGGTTGCATTGTTCCTGTGGGCTTTTGATGTTCAACTTTAACTTGGTGATACACCGGACCCCGCATAACAAACTCAGCTACAACTTTCTTCAATCCTGGCCACCAATACATATCCTTAAAGTTATGATTTATTTTGGCGCTCCCTGGATGCATTGCATACATCGAGGAATGACCCTCCTCCAAGACTAACTTCCTTAATTCATTGGCATCAGGTACTACCATCCTACCATGGTAATAGACTACCTGATCCTCTGACTCATGGAAGCCATCCCATTTCTCACTACCATACTCTGACCTAATCTGCTGAACCACAACATCATCTTGCTATGCTTCTTTAATCTGCTATTTCAGAGTAGGTTTTATGTGCATCTCATCTAATAGCCCGGCTAACAATGATACCTTAAGCTGTACATTGTTTTGCCTTAAGGAGATAAGCATATATCTTTTAAAGCACACTAAGGAGTTCAACTGTGCTTTATCTATGGCTGGTGATGATGATTTCCTACTTAGTGCATCCGCCACTACATTAGCCTTCCCTGGTTGATAATCAATTGTACAATCATAATCTTTGATTAACTCCATCCAGCAACGTTGTCTCATGTTCAACTCATGTTGTGAGAAGATATATTTCAGATTCTTATGGTCTGTGAAAATCTGGAATGTTTCTCCATAGAGACAATGTCTCCAGATCTTCAAAGCATGGACCACAATAGCTAGCTCTAGATCATGTGTTGGATAATTTTCCTCATGTTTCTTAAGCTGTCGAGAGGCAAAAGAAATCACATGATTATCCTACATCAACACACAACCTAAACCATTCTTAGATGCATCACCGAAAACTATGTACCCCTTCCCTTGCTCAGGTAACACCAGCACATGTGCACTTGTTAACCTTTCTTTCAACAACTGGAAAGAATGTTGACACTTATCATTCCAGACATAAGGAACCTCCTTCCTGGTCAACTTGGTTAGGGGTAAAGCTATATAACTAAAGTTCTTAATGAACCTCCTGTAGTAGCCTACCAGTCCTAGGAAACTGCGTATCTTCGTTGGTATTTTTGGTTGTTCCCATTGCAGGACATATTCCACCTTCTTAGGATCAACACAGATACCTGAGGCAGATATTACGTGTCCTAGAAAAGAAACTTCTGGTAACCAGAACTCGCATTTACTAAACTTAGCATACAACTTATGCTCTCTTAGCAAAGTTAAAGCCTGACGGAGGTGTTGCTCATGATGTTGAGCATCTCTACTGTAGATTAAAATGTCATCTATGAAAACTACTATGAATTGATCAAGAAAAGGCCGGAAGATTCTATTCATGAGTTCCATGAATGCAACTAGTGCATAAGTTAGTCCAAATGACATAACTATGAACTCATAGTGACCATACCTTGTCCTAAAGGTAGACTTAGGTATGTCACTCTCCTTGATATGCAACTGATGATATCCCGACCTCATATCTATCTTTGAAAAGATAGTTGCACCACACAACTAATCAAACATGTCATCTATCCTCGGCAGAGGATACATGTTCTTTATGGTTTCTTTATTTATCTGTCTGTAATCAATGCATAATCGCATCGATCCATCTTTCTTCTTAATAAAGAGAACAGAGCACCCCATGGTGAAGTACTCTGTCAGATAAAACCCTTTCTCAAGCAACTCCTAGTTGTTTCTTGAGCTCTGCCATTTCAATAGGTGCCATCCTATACGGTATTTGTGCTATTGGTTGCGTGCTCGGGATTAGATTAATCTCAAAACCAATCTCTCGGGGCAGAGGTATACCTAAAAGTTCCTCAGGAAACACATCTTCAAACTCCCTAACTATCTGAACTTTAGAAGGATTAGGACTCTTCATTGTGGTATCTACCACATGTGCTAAGAATGCAAAGCATCCTTGTCTCATTAGCTTCTTAGCTACCATAGCTGACACAAGACAGGTTGGAAGAATCTTTCTATCTCCCTGAAAGACCCATGTGTCACTATCATTTGTGAACACAACTTGCTTGGAATCACAATCTAAGATAACCTTATACTTTTCTAGGGTGTCCATCCCAAGGATTATATCGAACTCGTGCATCTCAAGTGGTATAAGATCCACCTGAATGCGATGTTCAGAAAAAGAAAGAATGCAGGAGAACACACCTCCTGCAACACTGCAGATCCCAACAAAGGGGTTTCTAATAACAGACTATCTTCTCTATGGTTGACAGTCATGTTGTAGTCATGAATCACTCTTCGAGTGATAAAGGAATGCGTAGCACCCGGATTAATTAAAACAGATACGAAGCAGGACGAAGACAAATCAGAATGAAATAGTTCCATCTGACCTGTCACAACTCATGGGTTAACTACTGCTTCAGGTTGATTCATCGCATAGAATCTAGTAGTTGCTTGTTGTTGACCCTGTGCTTTGTTGTTGGGTGCTGACGAACCAGCTTGGGACGCTTGTCTACGTCCTCTAGTGCCACAAGTAAACTGTTTCCTTTGAGATCCTTGTTGACTCTGCCTTTAAGGTTGAGCCACATTGTGTTCCCGACTGGACAATCCCTTGCTAGATGTCCCACTTGTTTGCACTGATGACAGATCCTGGTCTCAGGATAGGGTCTATGAGGTCCAGTCACCGATGTTGATGCTGTGCTGGGGGCTCTATTTGGAACAAAACTACGGCCCCTTCCCCTACTTGACGTCCATTGTGTCTGGGTATTGAATCTTAATGGTGATGCTAGTGCAGAAAACCTCAGCTTCTTAAAGCTCTCAGACCTCTGTCCTTGGAACTAAGTGTGCACCTTCTTACCACTGGTATGTTGTTTTTCAATCACAGACCTCTCTATCTGTCTGAAGGATTCCACAAACGTGGCAAACCTCTCCCTGTTCTCCAAAGAAGACACAAGAGTGGTTAATTCAACATTCAATCCTTTCTCGAAATGCCAAATTCTTTCCTCATCAGTAGCTGCCATATGCGGATAGAATCGCAAAAGCTCCATGAACTTAGCCTCATACTCGCTAATGTTCATCTGTCCTTATCTTATCTTCTCAAACTGAGATATCTTTTCATCTAGGTAAGTCTTGGGGAAGTATCTAATGAAAAATTCTCATCGGAATTCTTCCCATCCGACTTCGACACCTGGCCTTTTACCTTCTTCAATAGTCCACCAGTGACCAACACTCCCTTTCAACAGATACACTGCATGCCTCGCCTTTTCGGCTTTAGGAATATTGAGGATTCTGAAAGCCTTCTCCAGCTCCATCAACCATAAGTCAGCATCTGCTGGGTCAACTGTACCAGCATACTCTGTGGCTCCTACCCAGCAAATCCTCTCAAAAGTTTTACCTGCTCCCTGTCCCTCATTATGGGATGGTGCCCTCGGTGTAGGTGGTGGCATCCTATCTGTCATGTGCATCATAACTGCCATGAACTACCCAAACAGAGCGTTGAAAGTTGGATTCTCTATCATGGCTGGGTCAAACTGGGGATGTTCAGGTGCCAGTTCCTCCCTAGCTTGGTCCCTTACACCTCCTCCTGGTGCAGCAACACTGCTCTTAGAAGCATGTTCTTTGTGTGATCCAGACATCTTCAAGTTCTTCTTCTCCTATATGAGCAGAAGACACTATCAGATAAACTGGAATGCACTAGAACAGACTCAACAACCTTAATCCTATGTCTCTGTAGACTCAGTAAACCTAGGGCTCTGATACCACTAACTTGTGGCATACAAATCACAAAAACATGATTTACTTAAGCGAAAGCATTTGTTAGCAGTAGATTACTGAAAATCACTAAAAATTTAAAACCTTTTATAAAGAGATCCAAAAAAGGGAAAACTCTTTCAAAAAGAACCAAAGTAATTCAATTACATTCTGGTTTACAAATACATATCTTGTATCATTTCATCTCAAGATTACAACATCAACTGCTCTGTTAAATTGTACACAGGAAACATAAGAACCTTGAGGCTTTAAGCCAAAATCTCAGATCGATTCATTAAACTAACTACTGACTCCGAGGGCCTGAGAGTACAGAGACAACTCATAGCACTCTATGTACACATATACATGACATGACAACTAGTGTCTCCACCTGAGAATTCACTGCCGTCCCTACTGCTGCTGTTGTTCTTCCTTTGTTGTAGGGTTTCTGCCTCTTCCTCTGTGTCTACCTAAAAAGTTGGATCCCACGGGGGTGAGACAATTGAAAATTGTCCCAGTGAGAGATATAACTCTCCACCACAAATGTTATTATTACAGTTTAATAAGGCAAAATTTAACAGAGGAATCATAAATATTTAACAACAGTTAACTCCATGTCTAAGTAGGTTAGAGCAATATTCTTATTCTAAGCATTTCAGCTATAATTTTATAATGCAACATGTCACTTATCCAATAAGGAATATGAAGAACATGTATAACATTTATCCGCTATACTAAGTAAGATAACATCAACCAGTGATTCTTGTATTTCAACCTTAAGCAATTACGCTACACGACTAAATATATTTTACAATCAAACTTAATGCCCTGAAGAGATGAAGTATACCGTTCATGCTCCAACCAACCATGATTACATAATGCATCGATACCACACCAGGTCAATGGAAGAGCCGGACTCTAAGACCTCAACCTTCTCGGTCAGTACGAGATTACACGGTAGAAACATCACGTGTCAAACTGCAATTAGCTTGCCAGGGTATAGTGGCATCTTTGCTATAGAGTTATAGCCCACAACATATACTCTCTTTAGGGTTATGGCCCACAACCAATGCCTGGTATCATATCATGGACTCATGTCCCATAGCCATACTCATACTAGGGTATGGTTCGTAACCAATCCCATACATAGGATATAACCCACAACCATTCCTATGGGGCATGAGGATATATTTGCCCAATTACCCCCGCATATTAAAAAATATGCGCTCCGAGTTTAACTCGTTTCACCATTCAACAAATTCTGACGCTGATGGATATGTGGTCAGGGCAACTACATTATATGATATCACTTTTACCATATTCTTTTAGCATCAAATAAGTTTCCAAACATCAATTATTTTAACACTTGCTACAAAGAATGTGTAATACTTTCATCAAGTACTATTTAAATCTTTAATAAAGCATTGGGATCTCAAACCCTCAGTTCATCATAGAACAATTGTTACCACTTATCAGGTAACTAAAACACCTTCAGGTCATTTGACCAAGGTAACATGATACTTGCTATACAAGCATCTCACATGGCTCTCAAAGCCCATTTCATTTCTTGTTACCTATCACTAGGCAATAAAGCATTTTATGGCTCACAAGGCCCATTAACAATAATGAATGAAACATCATAGCTCATACCTGGATATGCTCATCATCTCATGATACCTGCATGGTTAGTACACTTGATAACATTTGTATCTTCTACAGTTTAGAACCATGCTATGCAAAATAACACCTCTTATACCCTTATTAGGGTTAGGGTTTCCCAATTCATATCAATCAAGGTTACTCATCCCCTTACACAAATTAGGGCTAGGTTTTCAAATTAGGGTTTCATAATACATAGCATTACCCTGGATTAGGGTTTCATATCACAGTACCCTGTATCAGGGTTTCACATTACATCATTTCCTTAAATTAAGGTTTCTTACAACATCTCCCCTAAAATTAGGGTTTCATGTAGCTTTACCCCAAAATTAGGGTTTTCATAAAGCATTCCCTTAAATTAGGGTTTCCCATTAAAATACCCTGAATTAGGGTTAGGGTTCATCACCCTTCTCAATTAGGGTTTCATGATCTCTCTAATCAAGGATCATACCCTAATTACATATTGTATTCATGTTGAGAGTGTTGAGGTTTAATCACTACATAATTATCATTCATGTGTAAGTTCCTCTCTGTCTTATCCTCTCTAGGATATTAATTACATCAGACTTGATTAGATTAGGTTAACCCTTTGTTCAAGTACATACATTTAGGGTTAGCATAGTGTATTGAGGCATTGCTTCCATGAGCATCAAAGATTAACCACTCAAAAGGTACTAATCACTTAAGTACCTTGAAGGTACAACCCTTACAATTACCTTTGATAAACATCATCAACAATCATGGGGTTAATTGTACTTACATGGTTTGAGTCAATTAGACCTTCAAACGGTCTTGAAGTACCTTGACCTTCAACCAGTCTTGAAGTACTTTATCCTTCAAACGGTCTTGAAGTACTTCAACCTTCAAACGGTCTTGAAGTACTTAAACCTTCAAACGGTCTTGAAATACCTTGACCTTCAAATGGTCTTGAAGACCGTTAGACCTTAAACGGTCTTGGTCCCAAACCTTCAATCGGTCTTAAGACCGTTAGACCCTCAAACGGTCTTGACCTCAAAGTCCTTAAACAGTTTGAGACCGTTTGAATATAATATAATTAATCCCAAATGGTTTTGAAATGGTTAGACCTCCAAACTGTCAACTCCTTCAAATAAATAAACTCCTTTAAACGGTCAACACCTTCAAATGGTCAACTCCTTCAAACGGTTTTAAATCAATACCTCAAACGGTTTGAAACCGTTTAGACCTCCAAATGGTCAACTCTCCCAAATGGTCAACATGACCAAATAGTTTGGTGAAACTGTTTGAACCATCAATTAGAGTTTTGAAATCAAGAAACCATCAATTAGGGTTTTGAAATCAAGAAACCATCAATTGTTGACATTATTGGAACTAATTCAATTGAAACCATTGAATCACCATTGAACCATGACATGGCCTGACCTCAAACAGTCTTGAGGTCGTTTGACCCCATACAATCTTGAGACCATTTGGTGTCAAATGGTCTTGAGACTGTTTGACCCATCCAATCACTGAAATTGGTTGAATTCAATTAGGGTTTCTTCAATAACCCGATCTTAGGGTTTGTAACCAAGGAACCTTAAAGTGTTGAACCCTTTGGAATTAATTCAATTAAGTACTATTGGATCATCATCAATCTATAAAATCATCTAACCTTAAACGGTCTTGAGGTTGTTTGACCTCAAACGGTCTTGAGACCGTTTGCTCACCAAACGATCTTGAGATCGTTTAGTCTCAAGAGTGAAACCGTTTGCCCAAGATATTCATTGAGGTGTGTACTTATGATGATGTCATCATCATAAAGATTTTATCCTTCAAAATCTACTGCCATTCTTATGGTAATTTATCAAATTGATCAAAGAAATTTCAAGAAGAGCAAAACAATCAACAAATGATGAAGAATTGAATGTAGTAATAACATTTAAGGGTTCAAGTTATATAACCTGCCTTCAAAATTGAATCCAAGATTCAAGATTCATGTCCTCAATGGTGAGTGAAGTTTTCTCAACTGCCCAAGGTCCGTCCTCAAGCTTTTGAGTGAAAAGGAATGGCTAGGATTGAAGATTGAATGGAGAAAAGAAGAAATCAAGCATTGATTTTCGTTTTACACCATGAAATCAAGGTTGAAGATGATTAAGGAGATTACCCACAGGTTGGATTTCGTCCTCCTGTTGCTCCTAAGCTCCCTTGTGTTCATCCAAAGCAAGGAGGGAAAGAAAATCCAAAAAAGAGTCCTTATGTGGGTGGAAAATGAGGTATATATAAGGGAATTTCAAGAGAGAGAAAGTCTTATAATAATCTTTTAATTCCCAAAATGAATGTCACACGCTCCCCTCAATACCTTGCATACGAAGCCATATCCCCCAGCATGTAATTCCTCTTCATTATCCATGAATTAAAAGAAAGCAAATAAGCACCTTAATTCATATAATACTAATATCCCATATTTAGTGGATATTACTTTTTAGTTAACTAATGTGAGTGGGCTCTCCACTCACTTAGGATATTTTTGGTGCCATAGCAAAGCACAAGGACGTACACACTTATCCAAATTCAACCACCCCACTTTTGGTTGAAGGGGACTTCAATTAATATATTTATTTTTGCATTAAATTGAATTGTGTTTCAATTATGCTTAAATCTTGATTATTTTAATATCAAGATTCTCTCTCCTCCAAAGTGATTCAAATGAGACACCACTCTCATTTTATTTCTCCACATGATGCCAAGAAATATGAGGGACTCTCTAGAAGTGCTATTTTGCATATTGAACCCTGGGTTTTGGGTAATTTGCACATTACACCAAAACTAGGTTTTAATGCACAAACATTGCTTAACAAGCTCTTTCTTGGTGCTTAGGCTATCACAAGCCATACCTCTGCATAATTTTCATTCTTATGATGCTTCAACATTTTAGGAACATTTTACCATGTAACATTTGCAAGTTAACCCCTCAACTTGGGTAATTTGCACTTTAGTCCAACACAGGTTAAACATTGTTTCAACATTATTAAAAAAGGACTAAAAATTAAAACATAAGATCCTCTTGAGTCTTAATTACTTTTCAAGAGATAAGAGAAGGCATAAAATCAACTTTATTCAGCAAAACATCTAGGGTTAAAGCATAACCCAGGTCAGGGATGTTACAAATCTGCCGTCTCAGAGTAGGTTTTCTGTGCATCTCAGCTAACAACCCGGCTAACAATGATACTTTAAGTTGTACATTGTTTTGCCTCAAGGAGATAAGCATATATCTTTTAAAGCACACTAGGGAGTTCAACTGTGCTTTATCTAGGGCTGGTCATGATGATTTCCTACTTAGTGCATCAACCACTACATTTGCCTTCCCTTGATGATAATCAATCGTACAATCATAGTCCTTGATTAACTCCATCAAGCGGTGTTGTCTCATGTTCAAATCATGTTGTGAGAAGATATATATTAGATTCTTATGGTCTATGAAAATCTGGAATGTTTCTCCATAAAGATAATGTCTCCAAATCTTCAAAGCATGGACCACAACAGCTAGCTCTAGATCATGTGTCAGATAATTCTCCTCGTGTTTCTTAAGCTATCGAGAGGCAAAAGAAACCACATGATTATCCTACATCAACACACAACCTAAACAATTCTTAGATGCATCACAGAAAACTATGTACCCCTTCCCTTGCTCAGGTAACACTAGCACGGGTGCACTTGTTAACCGTTCTTTCAACAACTGGAAAGAATGTTGACACTTGTCATTCCAGACAAAAGGAACCTCCTTCCTGGTCAACTTGGTTAGGGGTAAAGCTATAGAACTGAAGTTCTTAATGAACCTCCTGAAATAACCTGCCAATCTTAGGAAACTGCGTATCTCCGTCGGTGTCTTTGGCTATTCCCATTGCAGGACAAATTCCACCTTCTTAGGATCAACACGGATACCTGAGGCTGATATTACATGTCCTAGAAAAGAAACTTCTGGTAACCAGAACTCACATTTGCTAAACTTAGCATACATCTTATGCTCTCTTAGCAAAGTTAAAGCCTGACGGAGGTGCTGCTCATACTGTTGATCATCTCTACTGTATATCAATATGTCATCTATGAAGACTACTATAAACTGATCAAGAAAAAGTCGAAAGATTCTGTTCATGAGTTCCATGAATGTAGCCGGTGCATTAGTTAGTCCAAATGACATAACAATGAAATCATAGTGACCATACCTTGTCCTAAAGGAAGACTTAGGTATGCACTCTCCTTGATACGCAACTAATGATATCCCGACCTTAGATCTATCTTAGAGAAGATAGTTGCACCACGCAACTGATCAAACAAGTCATCAATCCTTGGAAAAGGATACTTGTTCTTTATAGTTACTTTATTCAACCGTCTGTAATCAATGCATAACTGCATCGATCCATCCTTCTTCTTAACAAAGAGAACCGGAGCACCCCATGGTGAAGTACTCGGTCAGATAAAACCTTTCTCAAGCAACTCCTGCAACTATTTCTTAAGCTCTTCCATCTCAGCAGGTTCCATTCTATATGGTGTTTGTGCCATTGGTTGCGTGACCAAGATTTGATTAATCTCAAAATCAACCTCTATCAATCTCTCGGGGTGGAGGTACACCTGGAAGCTCCTCAGGGAACACATCTTCAAACTCCCTAACTATCGGAACTTTAGAAAGATTATAGCTTTCCATTGTGGTGTCTACCACATGTGCCGAGAATGTAAAGCATCCTTGTCTCATCAGCTTTTCAGCTACCTTAGCTGACACAAGATAGGTTGGAAGAATCTTTATATCTCCCTAAAAGATCCATGTGTCACCATCATCTTTGAACACAACTTGCTTGGAATCACAATCCAAGACAACCTTATACTTTTCTAGGGTGTCCATCCCAAGAATTATATCGAACCCGTGCATCTCAAGTGGTATAAGATCCACCTGAATGTGATGTTCAGAAAAGGAAAGAGTGCAGGGAGAACACACCTCCCACAACACTGCAGAACCCATTAGAGGGGTTTCTAATAACAGACTATTTGCTCTATGACTGACAGTCATGTTGCAGTCATGAATCACTCTTTGAGTGATAAAGGAATGCGTAGCACCTGGATCAATTAAAATAGATACGAAGCAGGATGAGGACAAATCAGAATGAAATAGTTCCATCTGACCTGTCACAACTCAAGGGTTGACTACTGCTTTAGGTTGATTCATCACATAGAATCTCATTACTGCTTGCTGTTGACCCTGTGCTCAATTGTTGGGTGCCGATGATCCAGCTTGGGATGCTTATCCACGTCCTCTAGCACCACTCAAAACTGTCGCCTCTGAGAGCCCTGATGACTCTGCCTCTGAGGTTGAGTCACACTTGCTTCTCTAACTCGACAATCTTTCATCAAATGCCCCATCTTTCTACATATAAAACATCCTCTGTTCCTTGTCTGTGGCCTGGGTGGTCATGTTACCGACACTGATGCTGAGCTGTGGGCTCATTATGGTGGTAAACTATGGCCTCTACCCCTATTTGACGTCCATTGCGTCTGGGTATTAAATCTTAGTGGTGCTATTAGTGCAGAAAACCTCAGTTTCTTGAAACTTTTGGACCCTTGTCCTTGAAACTGAGTATACACCTTCTTACTCTTGGTCTGACGCTTCTCAATCACTGACCTTTCTATCCATCTCACGGACTCCACAAAGGTGGTGAACCTCTCCCTATTTTCTAAGGCAGACACAAGAGTGGTCAAATCAGCGTTCAACCCCTTCTCAAAATGTTGAATTCTTTCTTCATCAGTAGCAGCCATATGCGGACAGAACCATAAAAGCTCCATGAACTTAGCTTCATACTCACTAATGTTCATTGGTCATTGCCTTAACCTCTCAAACTAAGATATCTTCTCATATAGAAACGTCTTAGGGAAATATCTACTGACGAATTCTCGTCAGAATACTTCCCATCTGATCTCAACACCTGGCCTTTTGCCCTCTTCTATGGTCCACCAGTGACCATCACTCCCTTTTTGAAGGTAAACCACATGCCTCACCTTCTCTGCTTCTGGGATATTAAGGATTCTAAAGGCCTTCTCCAACTCAGTCAGCCACATGTCAGCATCTGCTGGGTCAGCTGTACTAGCATATTCTGTGGCTCCAACCTGGCAAAGTCGTTCAAAAGTCTTGCCGGTGCCCTATCCTTCATGGTGAGCTGGTGCCCTAGGTGCAGATGGTGGCATCCTATCTGCCATATGCGTCATGGTTGTCATGAGCTGCCCAAACAGATCATGGAAGGTTGAGTTCTCCAGTGCAGCTTGGTTAAGCTGGGGATGTTCAGGTTCTGGTTCATCCCTATTCTGTTCCCTTGCACCTCTTCCCAGTGCAGCAATGCTGCTCTCAGCAACATGTTCTTCATGCGATCCAGACATCTTAAGTTCTTCTCTTCCTCCTATACGAGCAGAAGACACTATCAGATTACTAGAAGATACTAGAACAAACTCAACAACCTTAATCCTATGTCTCTGTAGACTCAGCGAACCTAGAGCTCTGATACCACTAAATTGTGGCGAACGAAACATGATTAACTAAGCGGAAGCGATTCATCACCAATAGAATTACTGAAAATCACTAAAAATTAAAACCTTTTACAAAGAGATCCAAACATAGGAAAACTCTTATAACAAGAACCAAAGTATTACATATACATCTTGGTTCATAAGTACATATCTTGTACCATTCCTTCTCGAGGGTTACAAACATCAACTTCCCTGTTAAACTGTACATAGGAAGTATAAGAACATTGAGGCATCAAGCCAAAATATCAGATTGATTCATTAAACTAACTACTGACTGTGAGGACCTGATAGTACAAAGACGACACATAGGACTCTATACACAAGACATGACAGCCAGTGTCTCCACCTGAGAATTCAGTACTGTCCTTGCTGCTGTTGCTATTCTTCCCCTACTGTAGGGTTTATGCCTCTTCTTCGGCGTCTACCTAAAAAGTTGGATCCCACAGGGGGGAGACAATTGAAATTATCCCAGTGAGAGATATAACTCTCTGCCAGAAATAGTATTATTGCAATTAATGGAATAAAACTAAGCAGAGGAATTATAAGTATTCAACAGCAGATAAATCAATTATCTAAGCATATTAGAGAAATGTTCTTCTTCAAAGTATTTCTGCTCATAACTTGATAAAGCAGCATGCCACTTATCCAATAAGGAACTGAAGAATAAGTATAACATTTAACTATCTATGATATTCTAAGCAAGGTATCATCAACCAGTTATCTCGTATTTCAACCTTAAGCAAATATGCTATGCGGCTGTTTACATTTTACAATCACACTTAAGCCCTGAGGAGATGAGGTATACCGCTCATACTCCAACCGACCATTGTGAAATTGAAATCGGTACCATACATAGGTCAATGGAAGAGCCAAATTCCCATGACCTCATCTTCCTCAGTCAGTGTGAGGACCAAATGTAGGACATCTTGTGTCTCTGCTAAATATCTTTTCAGGGTATACTGGCAGCTTCGCTATAGAGTTACAGTGGCAACTGTACTCTCTTCGCAATCGAGAGATTTCATGTTTATCTCACATTGATCTGGCATTGACATCATCGGGAGATTCGTGATACATCCATCCTGTCATATATAATGAAGGATTGAGAGATTTAATGTTTATCTCACATCAATGCCTCCATTAGGGCATAAGGATATTCACACCCATAACCCCCACATACTCAATAGTATGCCCTCCAGGAGTTCCTGTAGAAAAACCTTTTTCACCATCACCAACTACTGACGATGATGGATCTATGGTCAGTGCTCTACATGATGAGATTTCACTTGATTAATTTAGTACATTACCATATTCTTTTAGCATCAATCATGTTTTCAAATATAATTCATTATAACAAATGCTACAAAGAATGAGTACTACAACTATCAAGTCCTTTTCAAAGCTTTATAGAACATTGGGATCTCAATCCCTTGTCACATCAGAGGCATTCTCATCCCTTAACATCTCATAATCATGATTATGGAATATGGGTATTCAAACCCTCAATTCATCAAAACACTTGTTACCACTTATCAGGTAACTTAATGCCTTCAGGTCATCTGGCCAAGGTAAACATAATATTTGCAATGCAGGCATTTCACATGGCTCTTAAAGCCCATTAATCTTTTGTTACCTCTTATTAGGCAACAAAGCATATTATGGCTCACAAGGCCCATAAAACAATTCCAATAATAAAATATCATAGCTCATACCTGGCTATGTCCAACATCTCATGAAACCTGCATGATTAGTGCACATGATGATAGTTATATCAATTACATGTTAGCACTATGCAATATAAGAATAACATCACTATATCCTCATTAGAGTTAGGATTTCCCATTTTATGTCAATTAGGAATACTCATCCCATTACCCAAGATCCGGGTTATGGTTTATCATCATATTACCCAACATTAGGGTTTCATGCACAATAACCCAAGATTAGGGATTCACATACCTTTACCCTATATCAGGGTAGGATTTCATAACAAGGTTTCACATATCATTACATAGCATCACCTTGGGTTAGAGTTTCACATCACATCATTGTATTAGGGTTTCATATGACATTACCCTTGATTAGGGTTTCACATGTCATCACCCTTAATTAGAGTTTTACATGACATCACCCTTGATTAAGGTTTCACATGTCATCACCCTTGATTAGGGTTTTACATGACATCACCCTTGATTAGGGTTTCACATGTCATCACCCTTGATTAGGGTTTCACATGATATCATTATTTTGAATTAAGGTTTAGTATAACTTTTCCCCAAATTAGGGTTTTTCATTATATTACCCTAAATTGAGATTTCTCACACCATCACCCTAGATTAGGGTTACACCATTACCCTAGATTAGGGTTACACCTAGCATTGCCCTAAATTAGGGTTGGGGATTCATCAACTGTTACGACCCCACCTCCCGATAACCCCCAATTAAGGGAGACCGAGAGGTCGAAGCCGCACCCATGACTTCCGAATCAAAGGTTCGGCAATTAACCAAGAATAATTATCAAATTTTAACATACTATACTGAAAGCTGTAAGAAAATAAATTTTTCTATACCTTTTTGAAAACTTGGATCTCTAAACTTCTATCCACATAGATACTAATCTATCTAATCCTCCTTTACACTTTAATTCTCATTTAGTACCACATGTGCCACTTTACTGTTTGTTCTTTTCATTGTACCTAAAATGCCGACAAACAAAATGTCGGTCAGCCGAAGCTGGTATGTGGGGGAAACAAATAATGTTAAACTATGTTAACAATATAATCATCAATTAATCATTTAACAATCAAGATTACGTTTTAAGCCAAACTACTCAATCCATACCTATCCACAACTCTGTGTTGTCCCTGTAAGGACTTATATGGTACCTCTATAATGGTGACTTGATGGACCTACCCTCTAGGCAGCCAAAGACATTCATGACCTGATGGACCTACCCTCTAGGTAGCCATGTACTAGGTCAGCCATTACGACACAGAGGGGACCAGGATCTGAGCTAGAAGGCATATACATTATGGGATAGTCATAGTCACTTTATAATTGTAATATGAACATCCAAACAGTTTAGTTGCATTCAATGCGATTAAACATACGGGAATCCATCGGAAAACCTAAAGTGGTTATTCATAATCGTAACCACATACCTGATTTGATGGTTTCAGAAGCATTAAGAAAATCCAACCAAGCATGCAATCCAAGTAATTCAACAATCACATAACTCCTGAAAAGAATATGTACTCTATTTATTACACACTTTATTATCTTGGATTCAATTTCTATGGTTTCTAATCCGCATTAAGATTTCATTAATATGCATTAGGGTCTCTTAGATCAATTTCTCAAACTTTATCCCTTTTTAGGTTAACAAACCCTAAAATATCCTTTTCCATTTTTATGAACCTTAATTGCTCAACTATTCATTTTAATAGTCTTTTATACCCAAATTGACTTAGGATCATCATATCCCTATTTATTCATGGATTTGAACCATTAAAATAATTAAAAGACATATTCATCGAAATTAGGGTTTTCAAGCTCATTAGTGCATAATTATGCACGAAACCCTAAATTAAGCCAATTATATATAAAAAGATCATCTTTTTAGATCCGATTTTCTCTTTTATTAACAACAGGTTAATATCAACTTGAATTATCAAATAATGTCATTAAGACCATCTACCATCAAATCTAAGGGTTTTCCCTTAATTAAAATACTAAAGATGATAACTTTATGCCCTTTTCAAATTTCATGCATATTTAAGCACATAAACTCTAAATTAGACTAATCATGTGCAAATTTATTCCTTTTTGAACATAATGTACCTTTTTACATTTAACATGTTAACATCAACTCTAATGATCCATTAAACCCTATTAAACACATTAATCATATCAAAATAGGGTTTCTTAACCTTTAATTCATTAAAGATGATAATTTGCACTACATTTCGAACTATGATCATATTCAGGCTATAAAACTATTTTTATTGGATTCCTTGTGTTCTTCTGATCAAAATTCATATATAAACTTTTATCATTCGAGCTACGAATAAGGAGATATGAATTTTGCAAAATTACCTACTTTGGACCAATTGGGAGATGCCACGTCACCCCTTTCATGCATGTTGCTCGTTGGGTTGCAAAACATTTCGAAATGACACTTGTACCCTCCCGTAGCTCTTTTAGCTTTGTGATCTCCGGAGGGCAAAATCGTCCAGACTGCATCTCCATCTTCTTCCTCGCGACAACCACCTGTTGCCGCCCTAAGGGCCGTGGGCGGGACTTCCCCTCCCTCTTCCTGACCTCGCCGGACCTCAGGGAGGTATCCATTGTGTCTGCCACTCTCCTCTGCGCCCGCTTAGGCCTCCATCACTGTCTGGGTGGCCGGATGTAGGAGTTCCGGGCCTGTGACCTGCGGCCATGCTGCAGGTCCTGTTGCAGCCAACATGAGGAGGGGTGAGCTTGGGGACGCTAGCTTCTCCGCTCAGGGTTGCCGTGGGATCTTCCATCATCTAACACGATGACTCATAAGCCACCTGTTCGCTCCAGGGTCAGTCTATCTTCTCGTTTAGGGTTAACTCTATAGTGAGGTTGAAGAAGAGAGCAGCAGATCGTGGGGTTCTCCTTTTCTCTGAACCAGGGCTCTACCCCTTATATAGGGGAGAGTACGAAGCCCCAAAACGCTCATAGAAGAGGGAACAAGTCCCTTTCCTAAAAGGAAACAATTTTCCTAAAAAAAGAAGCAAACCTTCTCTTTCTCTCTCATTCCTTTGATATTCCTTTTCCTTGGGATATTAGTATTATGAAAATCTCTTCCTTTATCTTCTTATTACTTGCCTCTTAATTATTTATCACGAAATCATGTTTTCTTTTAATAGAAAATACTCCCTTTTATCCATATTACAAAATTCATCAATAATATATCACATTATGCTATTATTTGCAATCTTGGTATTTTCTCTTTCTTTCCTCTTTATTGGGTCTCCTTGGATCCCAAGAAACTCAAATATTTCGAAATTCTTTTTATTGGATACTTATTATCCTTCTAGATGCATCTTTATGCATTATTTCCCATTATCTTGTTTATTTCTCATTAAATTATCTCTTTTGAGGATTTCTCTTTATTTCTCTTTTATTTTCCTCATTGGTATTCCTTTTATCATTAGGAATCCTTGGAACACGAAATTCCACAAAGGATCTCCTAACTACACCTTTTCCCACTTATTTCCAACATTTTAACATTATTTTCAATCTCTTTCTTATTAAAGAAATACTTAATTAAACTTTTCTTTTCTTATTGCCTTTTCTTTGCAACTTTGGACTTCTTGGTGCCCAAGGAACCCAAGAGGCACGAAATCCTCTTTGGATTTGCCTTCTAGAGGTTTCCACATTATTCTTTTCTCAAATATTCAATTATTCATTACTAATTGAATTTTCTTGTTATTTCCTTGTTATTGGGCCCAATAGACAATAAAGCCCACAATACAAACATCAAGGCTATTGTAAACGAAATCCATTTATTTGAAGCAAATTATATCATTCTTTGTTTAAATATCTTTAATATGAGAAATTACATTTCTCACCAAATGAACCCAAAAATTGGGGTTGTAACATCAACCTTCTCAATTAGGGTTTCATGATCTCTTTATCAAGGATCATACCCTAATTACATATTTTATTCATATTGACAGTGTAGGGGATTAACCACTTACTTGATCATTATACATATATGAATTCCTCTCTCTATCTCATCCTCTCTAGGATGTTGATCACTTCACACTTAATTAGATTAGGTCAACTTCTCATTTAGGTATACACACTTAGGGTTAGTTTAGTGTGTTGAGATGTTGCTTCCATAAGCATCAAAGGTTAACCACTCAAAAGGTACTAATCACTTAAGTACCTTGAAGGTACGACCATTGTAATTACCTTTGATAAACATCATCAACAATCATGTGGTTAATTGTACTTACGTGGTTTGAGTCAATTAGACCTTCAAGGGGTCTTGAAGTACCTTGACTTTCAAACGGTCTTGAAGTACCTTGACCTTCAAACGGTCTTGAAGTACCTTGACCTTCAAACAGTCTTGAAGTACTTCAACCTTCAAATGGTCTTGAAGACCGTTAAACTTTAAAGGGTCTTGGTCCCAAGACCTTCAATCGGTCTTAAGACCGTTATACTTTAAAGGGTCTTGGTCCCAAGACCTTCAATCGGTCTTAAGACCGTTAGACCCTCAAACGGTCTTGACCTCAAAGTACTTAAATGGTTTGAGACCGTTAGAATAAAATATAATTAATCCCAAATGGTTTTAAAACCATTAGAACTCCAAACGGTCAACTCCTTCAAATGGTCAACATGACCAAACGGTTTGAAATCGTTTAGACCTCCAAATGGTCAACATGCCCAAACAGTTTTGAATCAACACCTCAAACATTTTGAAACCATTTAGACCTCCAAATGGTCAACTCTCCCAAATGGTAAACATGACCAAATGGTTTGATGAAACCGTTTGAACCATCAATTTGATTTTTGAAATCAAGAAACCATCAATTAGGGCTTTGAAATGAAGAAACCATCAATTAGGGTTTTGAAATCAAGAAACCATCAATTGTTGACATTATTGGAACTAATTCAATTGAAACCATTGAATCACCATTCAACCATGACATGACCTGACCTCAAACATTCTTTAGGTCGTTTGACCTCAAATGGTCTTGATACCGTTTGACCCATCCAATCACTGAAATTGGTTGAATTCAATTAGGGTTTCTTCAATAACCCGATTTAGGGTTTGTACTCAAGGAACCTTAAAGTGTTGAACCCTTTGGAATCAATTCAATTAAGTACTATTTGATCATCATCAATCTATGACATCATCTGACCTTAAATGGTCTTGAGGTCATTTGATCTCAAATGGTCTTGAGACCGTTTGGTGTCAAACGGTCTTGAGACCGTTTGCTCACCATACGATCTTGTGATCGTTTAGTCTCAAGAGTGAAACCGTTTGCCCAAGATATTCATTAAGGTGTGTGCTTATGATGATTTCATCATCATCAAGCTTCGATCCTTCAAAATCTACTGCCATTCTTATGGAAATTTCATCAATTTATTCAAAGGAATTTCAAGAAGAACAAAAGGATCAACAAGTGATGAAGAATTGAATGTAATAATAACATTTAAGGGTTTAAGTTATATAACCCGCCTTCAAAATTGAATCCAAGCTTCAATATTCACATCCTCAATGGTGAATGAAGTTTTCTCAACTGCCCAAGGTCCGTTCTTAAGTCTTTGAGTGAAAGGATTGGCTAGAGTTGAAGATTGAATGAAGAAAAGAAGAAATTAAGCATTGAATTTCGATTTCCACCATGAAATCAAGGTTGAAGATGACTATGGAGCTTAACTAAAGGTTGGGGCACGTCCTCCTGTTTCTCCTAAGCTCCTTTGTGTTCAACAAAAGCAAGGAAAGAAAAAGGAATCGAAAAAGCCTTTCATTTGAGTTGGAAATGGGATGTATATAAGGAAATTCAATGAGAGAGAAAGTGATAATAAAATCCTTTTGTTTCCAAAATTGGTGCCACATACTCCCCTCCATACCTTGCATACGAAGCCATCTCCCCCACCTTGCAATTCTTCTTAATTATCCATGAATTAAAAGAAAACAAATTAAGCACCTTAATCAATATAATAATATCCAAAATTCAGTGGATATTACTTTTCCTTTAACTAATGTGAGTGGGCTCTCCACTCATTTTATATATTTCATTACCTTTTCAAGGCACAAGGACGTTTCACACTTATGCAAATTCAACCATCTCATTTTTGGTTGAAGGGAGCTTCCATTAATATATTTATTTTTGCATTAAATTGAATTAGGGTTTCAATTATGCTTAAATCTTGATTATTTTAATATCAAGATTATGTCTCCTCCAAAGTGATTCAAATGAGACGCCCCTCTCATTTTATTTTCTCTTAATGATGCCAAGAAACATGAGGGACTCTGTAGAGGTGGTATTTTGCATATTGAACCCTAAGTTTTGGGTAAATTGCACATTACACCAAAACTAGGTTTTAATGCACAAACATTGCTTAATAAGCTCTTTCTTGGTGCTCAGGATATCACAAGCCATACCTATGCATCATTCTCATTCTTATGATTTTTCCACACTTGAGGAACATTTTACAATGTAGCATTTGCAAGTTAAACCCTCAACTTGGGTAATTTGCACTTTCGTCCAAAACAAGCATAACATTGTTTCAACATTATTAAAAAAGGACTAAAATTGAAACATAAGTTCCTCTTGAGCCTTAATTACTTTTAAAAATATAAGATCAAGCATATAATTGACTTTATTAAAACAAAACATTTAGGGTTAAAGCATAACCCAGGTCAGGGATGTTACATCATGGTACGCGCACGTGCATGAATATGTGTTAAAGTCACTATACCCACAACAACGGTGAGCATACTCTCCCTTAGATCCCTTTGGACACTAGTGTCACATGCAATCTAGCAACATGGGTCTAAATATAAGGACCATCAAAGCTTTAGGAGTGAACAACATGGGACTAAAACACCTTCCCATTTGCACAAAAGATAAAAAAACACTTTTTCCTCCACATCCCACATGTACTAGGTGCATTTACATTGGGCTTAACCCATGTGAACTAATTTTATGGTGCTAGAATAGCTAAAAAATATAAGTGATTCAAGAATAAAGTAACATAGGTGTCTCTTTTAGCATATTCATTATATTTGTTCAATTTTTTAGGGAGGTTTTCTCAAGGACATACTAAATTTTGTCTGAATTGTATATATGGAAGGCAAACATATGCATGATGGATGTTGATAGATCAGTCTGGGGGATAAAAGACTACCCTTCTATAGGCACATGTGTTTTGTAATACAAGTGTTGGTGTGATTTACATGTGTGCCAGACCATCATTTCATACATATCAAACTATCACCAAAAAATTCCTCATGACCTCACACCAATCTTATCCCATCATTCCATATATTATCAGACTGTCACTAGAAATATTCCTCATGTACTGGTACCAATCTTACCTCATCTTCCTATCTATTTTGAAAAAAAATTCTACTCTCATATTTGACTATTTTACTAGGTAGCTTTTCAGAGTCTTCACTTGTGACTATAAAAGGACGATCAACTCAATCATATCTGGAGCCAACATGAGGAGGGGTGAGCTTGGGGACGCTAGCTTCTCCGCTCAGGGTTGCCGTGGGATCTTCCATCATCTAACACGATGACTCAGAAGCCACCTGTTCGCTCCAGGGTCAGTCTATGTTCTCGTTTAGGGTTAACTCTATAGTGAGGTTGAAGAAGAGAGCAGCAGATCGTGGGGTTCTCCTTTTCTCTGACCAAGGCTCTACCCCTTATATAGGGGAGAGTACAAAGCCCCAAAATGATCATAGAAGAGGGAACAAGTCCCTTTCCTAAAAGGAAACAATTTTCCTAAAAAAAGAAGCAAACCTTCTCTTTCTCTCTCATTCCTTTGATATTCCTTTTCCTTGGGATATTAGTATTACGAAAATCTCTTCCTTTATCTTCTTATTACTTGCCTCTTAATTATTTATCACGAAATCATGTTTTCTTTTAATAGAAAATACTCCCTTTTATCCATATTACAAAATTCATCAATAATATATCACATTATGCTATTATTTGCAATCTTGGTATTTTCTCTTTCTTTCCTCTTTATTGGGTCTCCTTGGATCCCAAGAAACTCAAATATTTCGAAATTCTTTTTATTGGATACTTATTATCCTTCTAGATGCATCTTTATGCATTATTTCCCATTATCTTGTTTATTTCTCATTAAATTATCTCTTTTGAGGATTTCTCTTTATTTCTCTTTTATTTTCCTCATTGGTATTCCTTTTATCATTAGGAATCCTTGGAACACGAAATTCCACAAAGGATCTCCTAACTACACCTTTTCCCACTTATTTCCAACATTTTAACATTATTTTCAATCTCTTTCTTATTAAAGAAATACTTAATTAAACTTTTCTTTTCTTATTGCCTTTTCTTTGCAACTTTGGACTTCTTGGTGCCCAAGGAACCCAAGAGGAACAAAATCCTCTTTGGATTTGCCTTCTAGAGGTTTCCACATTATTCTTTTCTCAAAAATTCAATTATTCATTACTAATTGAATTTTCTTGTTATTTCCTTGTTATTGGGCCCAATAGACAATAAAGCCCACAATACAAACATCAAGGCTATTGTAAACGAAATCCATTTATTTGAAGAAAATTATATCATTCTTTGTTTAAATATCTTTAATATGAGAAATTACATTTCTCACCAAATGAACCCAAAAATTGGGGTTGTAACATCAACCTTCTCAATTAGGGTTTCATGATCTCTTTATCAAGGATCATACCCTAATTACATATTTTATTCATATTGACAGTGTAGGGGATTAACCACTTACTTGATCATTATACATATATGAATTCCTCTCTCTATCTCATCCTCTCTAGGATGTTGATCACTTCACACTTAATTAGATTAGGTCAACTTCTCATTTAGGTATACACACTTAGGGTTAGTTTAGTGTGTTGAGATGTTGCTTCCATAAGCATCAAAGGTTAACCACTCAAAAGGTACTAATCACTTAAGTACCTTGAAGGTACGACCATTGTAATTACCTTTGATAAACATCATCAACAATCATGTGGTTAATTGTACTTACGTGGTTTGAGTCAATTAGACCTTCAAGGGGTCTTGAAGTACCTTGACTTTCAAACGGTCTTGAAGTACCTTGACCTTCAAACGGTATTGAAGTACCTTGACCTTCAAACAGTCTTGAAGTACTTCAACCTTCAAATGGTCTTGAAGACCGTTAAACTTTAAAGGGTCTTGGTCCCAAGACCTTCAATCGGTCTTAAGACTGTTAGACTTTAAAGGGTCTTGGTCCCAAGACCTTCAATCGGTCTTAAGACAGTTAGACCCTCAAACGGTCTTGACCTCAAAGTACTTAAATGGTTTGAGACCGTTAGAATAAAATATAATTAATCCCAAATGGTTTTAAAACCATTAGAACTCCAAACGGTCAACTCCTTCAAATGGTCAACATGACCAAACGGTTTGAAATCGTTTAGACCTCCAAATGGTCAACATGACCAAACAGTTTTGAATCAACACCTCAAACATTTTGAAACCATTTAGACCTCCAAATGGTCAACTCTCCCAAATGGTAAACATGACCAAATGGTTTGATGAAACCGTTTGAACCATCAATTTGATTTTTGAAATCAAGAAACCATCAATTAGGGCTTTGAAATGAAGAAACCATCAATTAGGGTTTTGAAATCAAGAAACCATCAATTGTTGACATTATTGGAACTAATTCAATTGAAACCATTGAATCACCATTCAACCATGACATGACCTGACCTCAAACATTCTTTAGGTCGTTTGACCTCAAATGGTCTTGATACCGTTTGACCCATCCAATCACTGAAATTGGTTGAATTCAATTAGGGTTTCTTCAATAACCCGATTTAGGGTTTGTACTCAAGGAACCTTAAAGTGTTGAACCCTTTGGAATCAATTCAATTAAGTACTATTTGATCATCATCAATCTATGACATCATCTGACCTTAAATGGTCTTGAGGTCATTTGATCTCAAATGGTCTTGAGACCGTTTGGTGTCAAACGGTCTTGAGACCGTTTGCTCACCATACGATCTTGTGATCGTTTAGTCTCAAGAGTGAAACCGTTTGCCCAAGATATTCATTAAGGTGTGTGCTTATGATGATTTCATCATCATCAAGCTTCGATCCTTCAAAATCTACTGCCATTCTTATGGAAATTTCATCAATTTATTCAAAGGAATTTCAAGAAGAACAAAAGGATCAACAAGTGATGAAGAATTGAATGTAATAATAACATTTAAGGGTTTAAGTTATATAACCCGCCTTCAAAATTGAATCCAAGCTTCAATCTTCACATCCTCAATGGTGAATGAAGTTTTCTCAACTGCCCAAGGTCCGTTCTTAAGTCTTTGAGTGAAAGGATTGGCTAGAGTTGAAGATTGAATGAAGAAAAGAAGAAATTAAGCATTGAATTTCGATTTCCACCATGAAATCAAGGTTGAAGATGACTATGGAGCTTAACTAAAGGTTGGGGCACGTCCTCCTATTTCTCCTAAGCTCCTTTGTGTTCAACAAAAGCAAGGAAAGAAAAAGGAATCGAAAAAGCCTTTCATTTGAGTTGGAAATGGGATGTATATAAGGAAATTCAATGAGAGAGAAAGTGATAATAAAATCCTTTTGTTTCCAAAATTGGTGCCACATACTCCCCTCCATACCTTGCATACGAATCCATCTCCCCCACCTTGCAATTATTCTTAATTATCCATGAATTAAAAGAAAACAAATTAAGCACCTTAATCAATATAATAATATCCAAAATTCAGTGGATATTACTTTTCCTTTAACTAATGTGAGTGGGCTCTCCACTCATTTTATATATTTCATTACCTTTGCAAGGCACAAGGACGTTTCACACTTATGCAAATTCAACCATCTCATTTTTGGTTGAAGGGAGCTTCCATTAATATATTTATTTTTGCATTAAATTGAATTAGGGTTTCAATTATGCTTAAATCTTGATTATTTTAATATCAAGATTATGTCTCCTCCAAAGTGATTCAAATGAGACGCCCCTCTCATTTTATTTTCTCTTAATGATTCCAAGAAACATGAGGGACTCTGTAGAGGTGGTATTTTGCATATTGAACCCTAAGTTTTGGGTAAATTGCACATTACACCAAAACTAGGTTTTAATGCACAAACATTGCTTAATAAGCTCTTTCTTGGTGCTCAGGATATCACAAGCCATACCTATGCATCATTCTCATTCTTATGATTTTTCCACACTTGAGGAACATTTTACAATGTAGCATTTGCAAGTTAACCCCTCAACTTGGGTAATTTGCACTTTAGTCCAAAACAAGCATAACATTGTTTCAACATTATTAAAAAAGGACTAAAATTGAAACATAAGTTCCTCTTGAGCCTTAATTACTTTTCAAAATATAAGATCAAGCATATAATTGACTTTATTAAAACAAAACATTTAGGTTAAATCATAACCCAGGTCAGGGATGTTACATCATGGTACGCGCACGTGCATGAATATGTGTTAAAGTCATCATACCCACAACAACGGTGAGCATACTCTCCCTTAGATCCCTTTGGACACTAGTGTCACATGCAATCTAGCAAAATGGGTCTAAATATAAGGACCATCAAAGCTTTAGGAGTGAACAACATGGGACTAAAACACCTTCCCATTTGCACAAAAGATAAAAAAAACACTTTTTCCTCCACATCCCACATGTACTAGGTGCATTTACATTGGGCTTAACCCATGTGAACTAATTTTATGGTGCTAGCATAGCTAACAAATATAAGTGATTCAAGAATAAAGTAACATAGGTGTCTCTTTTAGCATATTCATTATATTTGTTCAATTTTTAGGGAGGTTTTCTCAAGGACATACTAAATTTTGTCTGAATTGTATATATGGAAGGCAAACATATGCATGATGGATGTTGATAGATCGGTCTGGGGGATAAAAGACTACCCTTCTATAGGCACATGTGTTTTGTAATACAAGTGTTGGTGTGATTTACATGTGTGCCAGACCATCATTTCATACATATCAAACTATCACCAAAAAATTCCTCATGACCTCACACCAATCTTATCCCATCATTCCATATATTATCAGACTGTCACTAGAAATATTCCTCATGTACTGGTACCAATCTTACCTCATCTTCCTATCTATTTTGAAAAAAAATTCTACTCTCATATTTGACTATTTTACTAGGTAGCTTTTCAGAGTCTTCACTTGTGACTATAAAAGGACGATCAACTCAATCATATCTGGAGCTTTTACGTCCATGTACAAACAATGTACAACCATAAAAAAGTCAAATCAATGTTCAATTCTGGACATATATTATTCCTTGTTAGATTTGCTACAAACAAATGTTAATATCATCAATTAACATGAACATTTACCACCATACATTTCTCAACTCTTTATTCTTTTTTATTCTCAATTTTTCATTACCAAAATAATCAATGTATTGGTTGGGTGTACATCAAAGATTTAGATAAGAGGATGAAGAGAGTATCAATAAATCCTTTTTATCCTCGTTCAAGTGGTGGGGTTATTTCATCATTATGCAAGGAGTTTTTAGAGTGTGTTCGGGATGATAGAATTCCTAAGTGAGTTTAGTAAATTATTTACCATCTTTTGGTAGTATATGTTATGTCTTATTCATACATACATATGCAATAATCACATTACAGGTATATCTAATAACATCACAAGGTTGATAGAAAGGGAGGTGAAGATATGTGTGATGATCAATGTTTAGAGGACAGAATCATTGATGCATGCGTGCACCTTTAATTGATAGAATATATTTATTCTGATATGGATGAGTTAAGAGATTATGATTCTATCTTGATAGTTTTATGAGTAAATGGGGTGGTATTATGCTACCTGTTATATACACAGTACCTTGATAAACTCATACTCAAAAAATTACATTGATCATCATTCATAGAACTCATATAGTAGATAGACATTTGTTCGTATATGATTTGAAGTACCATAAGATGGTATCAGAACCTATGTTCAAATTTACACATAATCAACATAATGTTGTACCAAAATAAAGATTAAGGTATAGCATGCACATGTATTCAAGTCAAATGTGAACCATATTCAACATCAACTAAGATTTACCATAATATAAACCATAACTTGAGCAAATAGAATTCAATCACAACATGAATTAGGATTCAACAATTTGTACGACGATTCCACCACACCATGAACTAGTATTCAAGCATATCATGAACTGGGATCTAAGATTAGAATTTATCAGGATTCAATATAATATGAACCCAAATTTAATGAAACATTTACAATATTCATCCTATAAACTTGAACCAACAAGCAAATACTTATGAAACAACATATCCATACCATCTAAACCACAATTTTAGTATAGTAGTCATGTCTACATGTTGAAATGTATTTTCCCAGATCCAATCATATGATGGTTGTAATATGATACATTATACTTGATTTGATTATTAATAAAGGGAGTTCCACATATTGTGTTTGGTTTAGTATGAGATAATAATTAAAAATAATAACATCCTGAGAATGTTTGACTCAATGATGCATGATTTGAAGTCGAGGACTCGAACATGAGACCATGTGTGTGCTAAGAGTATCTATTCTTATTTAAGACTTGGTCAAATATTGTTCAAGAAACAAGGACAACAATAGTACACCAATACTAGTGTGTGTGGTCATTGATGAATATGTATCATTCATTATTATATTAGATATCCAATCAGACACATAGATACTTGTTAGAGTAAAACTATACTAGACACGCCATCTTTGAGAATGATACATAACAATTGTGATTGTGATCTATAGACCTAAATGTTGGTATGTATGCCCTGAGAGCCAATCATGGGATGATTGGTGGGATACATTAAGATTGATTTGATAAACATCAAAGGTAAGCTTCCAATTCTTTCTGGTTCAGTCATATGAGATAATGATAGAGCATATTGAATGTATAGAGAATGACAGTACTCAATGACGTATGCTTTCAGGTTAAGGACCTGAACGGTGAGATCATACAGATGCTAAGAGTTTGTACATTCTTATTATGTCCCTAGTCGGATGTCATTGTGGAAGGTAGATAGACAACAATGACACACAAGACTAGGTTGTGGTGTTGGTTGATGACAAAATCTCATTAGTCATGATATGGATATATCAAACCAAACACATAGGTACTTGTTGGAGAACAAGCGTACCAAACAGACCCACTGTGAGTTTGACACATGGAACCATGACATGGTAGTCACAGTCAGTTCTCACAGTGATGGTGGTGAGTGTGATTCTTTGACCTGAAATCACTACACTCAACACATGTCGTTGGGTACACTTTGACATCATCAAACGCAGTCCTGAAACATGGGTTGTTATAAAGGTGATGATTGGGTGGCTTTGACACATGGGGCTTTTGAGGGGTGAGTGATAGATATGGGATTTGTCCCTCATGAGGGAGTTTGATATCCATGGCTACTTAATGCGTAGGATTGAGATAGGCATGCATGCATGTGTGAATCCGTATGTGATATTGATGTCATACATATCTTCTCCAATCTACTCTAAGATCAAGAAAGTGAATGAACATTGACAGGATGACTGTTCCATGCCTCGAGTTCATTTGGGATATCAGTGACAAAGGAATTATACATTCACTGTAACACCATTCATGGATTGTAGGATTGAAAGTTGTTCTCTAACTTTCCTTTTCACTAGGGTAGCACTGATGTGTGACTAGGCACCGCTCTTTGCTTGTGAAGTCATAAGTGTTATGGACTTTCACCGCCAACGTGAAATGGACATGCAGTGTTACACACATAGAATTTAACCTAGAAGAGGAGTTTATCCACAAATGATGTTTAGATTGATTACTAAAGGATTTTGGTAGTTCAATTAAATACTCAATCAATTGATAGCTCAGTATCATAGTGTTCAAGGTGTTGGACCGATTGATTAGAGTATCAGTTTGATTGAAACTACAATTGACTGATTTACATAGTCTGCTGCCCCAACCGATCGGCTCATAGGGATGAACTGATCAACTCAGGTTGGTGAACCAGTCAGCTCAAAGTAGTGAGATGATCGACTCATGTGTCATGAAACGATAAGCTCAATTGTTGAACCGGTCGATTCGTGGACCAACCGAGATCGTTTGGAAAGCCAGAATACTATTTTGCAAATACGATTTGTTTCACTTGTACAAATTCGATTTGGAAAAGGATTAATATTTGATTAGTTAGAAATAAATATGAAAGTCAATTTGAGTTGGACCAGGACCTGGCCTGGTATTTTAAACGCACTAACAAACTCACTCGAGGTTGAAATCCTTGAGCTTTTACCCAAACCAAAGTGCAATGATACCACCCGCAAGCAGACGAGTCTTATCGCAATATAGTTAAGGATTGAACTCAAAGGACAACGTTTCTAAGAGTCTTTGTCAGTCTAGTCTAGTTCCAGTTAAGGCTAATATTTAAAATGATTGGTTGATTTGAGGTTAATTAAACTAATTGCAGGAAAGTAAAGACTGAATTAAAGCTAGATTAAGATTAATGATATGGAATCGCTGGGATGGTATCGGGTTTCACCACCACTACTCATGCAAGCACATCCAAACATCAAACATCCAGGCAAGATATAACTATCCAAGTAGAGCTGCTATAAAACCCCCCATACGGGCGTTAGGTCCGCATAAGCATCACCTTTGGCATCAGATTTCTCATCACCATCTGGATCACATACTTACGGCTATGAAGATACAACATCTAACTAAGGTTGTGGGCCCCCTATATAGGCGTTAGGCACACATAAGCATCACCGAAGGCTAGATGGCTTGTCCCCTCGCGATTCATACACTTATGACCTCAAGGAACCCCATTCTATTTCTAGTTTGGGAGTCAACCACACTAATCGATAAGCAAGCAACCAATTTATATTCGAGCAAACATCGACGATTAACAAGAAGATACAAAATCCAACTAAGGTTGTGAACCCCCTATACAGGCGTTAGGTTCACAGAAGCATCATCGAAGGCTAGATGGCTCGTCCCCTCACGGATCATACACTTACGACCTCAAGGAATCCCATTCTATTTCTAGTTTGGGAGTCAACCTGTTAAATGACATTCAATCCTACATAAAGATATTCTCACAACATAGGAAGAACAAAGATGAAAGCAAGCAAACAAACAAACAGTGAACTTAGCGATTAGCAACGAATTGAAAAGTTATATACATTGCCATGGACGATTAATATTATAACATGTTTGCATGGGCAGCGGGGCTAGTCTCCGCACCCCAGTGAAAAGGTACTACTGGCTCATGATGCGAGAAACAAGAAGAGTGAGAAAGAGAGAGAAATCCACCATGAACTCAGTGCAGAAGGTAGTCGCAGGTCGGTGAAGTAGATACGGCCTCCTACGTCATGTCAGAGCAGATCTGGATGCAAACGAGAGTTGCTAAGACAGACCGGGCAGTCTCCCTTGCTCCGTCTTTCTTCTCTCCTCAGCCTCCTTGGTTGCAACACGGGCAGTAGGTGAAATGAAACTGGTGCAGACTGGACTGGTTTCAGATCAGATCTGTATACAGGTAGCCTGTCGGTGTCCCGAAACCGATCCCCAAGTGAGGACCCTTGGGGTCCTATTTATAGGAATAGAACAGACCCTTAAACGGTCTTGGACCTTGAGATATTTTCTTTCTCAAATGGTTTACTACTGTTATGGGAAAACGGTTTGGCCAGAAAAAATCTTTTCCAAACAGTCTTCGCTGCTTTGACTTTCTCATGCGGTTTGCTTTATTTGGACCCCAAACAGTCTGTAGACCATTTGCTATCAAAGCTGGGCAAACGATCCTGGGCAGGGGCAAACGGTTGTCGCTTCTGTCAACAAATGATCTTGGCTCTCACGGTTTGAGAGAATGCATGAGACTAAATGGTCTCACAGACCATTTGCTCTCCTCCAAACGGTCTTGTGAAAAGGGGGCAAATGGTCTGCGGCAACAAATGGTCTGTAAACCTATCTTGCTCAAACAGTCTTCACTCCATGTCGATCAAACGATCTGATACCCACAAGGGGGCCAAATGTTCTTGTATCACAAAGGGAAAACGGTCTTGGATAGACCGTTTTCTTTTCTATAATGGATTCGAATAGTAACTGAATTCGTAAGCAGTTGGGTCAAATGATGTGTTGGCCCTCTGGTAAAAGAACGTTCTTCGGCCTTCATATGCAGGTGCAACGGCCTCGGGGCAACCCCATTTGGTCTGCGAATCTCCTCTAACCGACCTTGCTCAGGAGCTACAAATGTGTGCTAGTCGGAGGTTGAAGACGACACACCACAGCCGTGGTTAGGCACCACGGTCATGGTAAAGCTACTGTCCTACGACTGTGCCACCTTGCACGGGCGTGGTGGGTGAGCAATTTGGCCCTGACGGTGTTGAGCCATGACCGTGGTGAGGTAGCTACCACACGGCCGTGCTGCCTCACACGAGTGTGGCGAGTGAGAGAGGGTTGATGCAAGTAGGGTGTCACAGTCGTGGCTCGTCGACCACGGTCGTGGCGAGTGAAAGCTCAGGTCTACCACGGTCGTGGCCACATCACACGGTCGTGGTGATGGCATAAGACCACAACCATTTTGGACCACCACGACCGTGGTTAGGACTCTGCTTCGCGACCTTGAGTTCATGCACTGCTCGATTCCTTGTGGCTGAGTGATGCCTCCAATCGGTCTCTGTTGCTCAAAACAGTCTTGAGACCGCATGGGCTCAAATGGTCTTGAGACCGCATGTGTGGAATTGCTTGGTTAGATATCTTGATCGGAGCCAGGGATGAAGGTGGACCTTGACTACTTGTTCAGCTTTGTCAAAACCTGCATTAAATGAACGATGTTTAGTTAAAACCTTGATAATTGAATCAACTAAGTAGTTTTTCACATTATGATTCATATTGAGTGAAATAGTATGTATAAAGTTGAATTGGTCCCGAAGTGATAATTGAATTTCATGATGAAAATACATTCATCAAAATACCTCAAAATTAAATGTTGCTCGTCCTCGAGTAACTCAAAATCTGAAACAGTCGCCAAATGAATACTTTCAATTCGTGTGATTGCTTCATCTTCACATCACAAATGTTTTCTTTTTGCTCAACATGACTCAGTATCTCAACCTCCTGAGACCACAAAACACATCTTACCATGTCTTCGTTCCTGAGTTCGTTTTCCAAATCACTTCCTCCTCACTTTTCCAACAACAAGCATGTCAAAGAGTTTTGTAAGAGTTCAGAGACACCCGCAGAACAACAAGTGTGCATTTGATCTGACACTGGTGTTTTCCAGGATAGGGTAGGCAATCATTGTGTCATTAGGTAGAAAAGGGAGTGAAAGGTGGTATGGAATGAAGAAGTAAATCTCTCCTCTATTCGACTAGAGATTTTTATTTTCTTTGCAATTTCATTTATTGCATTTTTTGTGCGAATCTCTCCTCTATTCGACTCGAGATTGCATTTCTTTTTGTGTGCACTTTGGCATCTTTTTGTTTGCAAATCTCTCATATATTCGACTCGAGATTGCATTTTTGGTGGTACGCCCCTATTTATTTGCGAGGGGTATGGAAGAAGCGGATAAAGAGGGAAGTGGCGTGCCACCCCGAACTTAGGGTTTGACACTTTTTTTGGCTATTTTGTTTCTTTTTGATGAATGGAGGGGTACAAAGATGATAGAAGAGGTGTAGAAGAGAGTTCAGATCAGAATGCAACTTGATTTACAATTCAATGCATCAAGTTGTTTTCTTTATCAAACTCTGCTCAAATAATGACTTGATGAGGATCTGGTTTGGATTCCATGCTATTGTTCCACAAATGAGTTAGGAAGTATGACGTGTTTGATCCCTATCAGTTTTTCAGACACCTATCATCTTTGCAAAAGTATCACGATGTTAGGAATCATAGGCTTCACAAGATGATTTCAATCAAAGGGCTTGTTTCAAAAAGTGGTCCTTTTGGGGATTTACTTTGAATAAGGGGGATATAATGATTCAGAGTGCATAGCAGGTTAGTTAGTGACTTTTCATGAAACCAGGAAGTGTCAAAAATTCATCAAGTATCTGTTCAATTTATTTGAAAAAAACATTAAACAATTGTGAAATTTTTGATTTTTTTTATCAAGAATGTAATAGTGAAAACTTAAGTGTGAAAAGGATGGGTGTAGGTAGAAAGTGAGGTACGTACCACCCACCCTCCACCCCGAACTTAGAGATTTGCTCATCCCGAGAAAACCCTAAATCCAAGATGGAGGGAAAAAATCATGCCAGAATGACCACCAAGTGTGGTTGCGTTCTGATCAGCGCGCATCCTCTTATCTGAAAATCTCAAAGGTACAAAGCAATGAGATCTTAAAATGGCATCTTGCGATGCAAATTTTATTTGATGAAAAATTAACTAGAATGTAAAAACAAAATTGAAGAAATATTCTAATTTGAAAAGAAAGGTAAAACGAATTTATTGATCGGGTTGCCTCCCGACAAGCGCCGTTGTTTTATGTCGATGGCTCGACTGAATTTTTCAGCTTCATGGTGGATCCTTAGGATTGGTGAGTTCCAGCATTGTTTCAGTGCCTATTTCAATCTAGGTGAAATATCTCTTTAAGCGGTGACCATTTGCAATAAATTCGCCTGACTTTTCACTCCATAGAGAGAAAGCACCATGTGGGGAAATGCTTTTGACAATGTAAGGTCCAGACCAGTGAGAACGGAGTTTCCCTGGGAATAACTTCAATCTTGAATTGAATAGCAGAACTTGGTCTCCCACTTGTATGTCTTTTCTTTTTAGATGTCCATCGTGCCAAAGTTTTGTGCGTTCTTTGTAGATTCGTGCATTCTCATAAGCTGTCATCCTGAGTTCATCCAGCTCTTGGAGTTGCAGAATCCTGGCTTGGCCTGCTTCTTTCATATCAAAGTTCAGTTGTTTAATTGCCCATCATGCCTTGTGTTCCAGTTTGACTGGTAGGTGGCAAGCTTTTCCATATATTAATCGAAAAGGTGTAGTCTCAATGGGAGTTATATAAGAAGTTCGATAGGCCCATAAGGCATCGTTGATTTTTGTTGACCAATCCTTTCGATTGCGTCCTACAATCTTTTCCAGAATAGCCTTTAGTTGACGGTTAGAGACCTCTACCTATCCACTTGTTTGTGGATGGTAAGATGAGGCTACCTTATGTGTTACACCATATTTTCTCAGTAAAGCTTCAAAGCTTCTTTCAAGGAAGTGGGACCCTCCGTCAGATATCACAGTTCGTGGTACTCCAAAATGGGGAAAAATAATATCTTTGAATAATTTGATGACGGGTTTGGAATCACTAGTGACGGTTGGTATAGCTTCAACCCATTTTGAGACGTAGTCTACCGCCACTAGGATGTATGAAAATCCATGAGAAGATGGGAATGGACCCATGTAGTCCACCCCCCAAACATCAAATATCTCTACTTCTTGCCACAGATTCAACGTCATCTTGTCTCTCTTTGTTATATTACATGTTCTTTGACATTTGTCGCATGATAGGACAAAATTGTAGGAATCTTTGGATATGGTTGGCCAGAAGAATCCACATTGCAAAACCTTTAAAGCAGTCTTTTTAGAGCTCATATGTCCTCCCACTGGTCCTGAGTGACATTGTTCCAAAATAAGTTGAGCCTCCTCTTCGGCGATACATCGTCTATACAGACCATCAACACCTAGTTTAAAAAGATATGGCTCATCCCAGTGATATTGCTTCACATCATGCATGAACTTCTTCAGGGCATTCCCGGTGCATTGAGGATGGATAACCCCAGTAGAAAGGTAGTTCAAAAAATCCGAGTACCACAATATAACTTTTGAGACCTTCATTAGTTGATCGTCCGGAAGAGAATCGTTAATCGGAATCTTCTCGATATCCTGAGTGTGGATGCGACTGAGGTGGTATGCTACAACATTCTGTGTACCTTTTTTAATCTCTTATCTCTAAATCAAACTCTTATAAAAGGAGGATCCATCTATTCAACTTGGGTTTTGCATCTTTCTTTGCCAGAAGGTAACGAATGGCAGCGTGGTCAGTGTAGACAATAACTTTTGAACCAATTAGGTAGGATCTGAATTTGTCAAAGGCATACATGACTGCTAGAAGTTCTTTCTCGGTAGTTGCATAATTCCTCTGAGCTTCATCGAAATTTTTTGATGCATAATAGATCACATAGTGTTTCTTCTCTATATATTGCCTTAAAACAACACCCACAACATAATCACTGGCATCACACATAATTTCAAAAGGATGGTCCTAGTCGGGAGCTCTAATGATGGGGGTGATTGTAAGGGCCTGCTTCAGTGTGTTGAAGCTTTTGACACATTCTTCATTGAAATTGAAATCAATATCCTTTAGTAATAGGTTCGTCATTGGCTTCGTTATCTTGGAAAAATCCTTTATGAATCTTCTATAAAATCCGGCATGACCAAGGAAAGAACGAACTTCTTTTACATTTGTGGGAATAGCCAGTTTAGAAACCACTTCAATCTTGGCTTTATCTACTTCAATTACTCTATTATTGACCCTATGACCGAGGACAATGCCTTCTCTTACCATAAAATGGCACTTTTCCCAATTTAGCACAAGATGCACTTCTTCACAACGTTTGAGGACCTGGGAGAGGTGCTTTAGACATGAATCGAATGAATCTCCGTAAATAGAAAAATCATCCGTGAAAACCTCCATAATTGTTTCAGTAAGACCAACGAATATGGCGGCCATGCAACGTTGGAAAGTTGCGGGCACATTACAGAGACCAAACGACATTCTTTTAAACACATATGTTCTGAATGGGCAGGTAAAGGTTGTTTTCTCTTAGTCATCTGGATGTATGGGTATTTAATAGAATCCAGAGTAACCATCAAGATAACAAAAATATTCTTGATGAGCCAACCTTTCTAGGACTTGATCAAGGAAGGGCATTGGAAAATGATCTTTTTGAGTTGCCTTGTTCAATTTTCTATAATCTATGCACATCCTCCACCCTGTGACTATTTGAGTGGGGATGAGTTCATTGTTTTCATTATGTATAACAGTTGTTCCACCTTTCTTCGGGACAACATGCACTGGGCTCACCCATGGCGAATCAGATATCCGATAGATTATTCCAGTTGTGAGAAATTTAATGACCTCGCTACAGACCACTTCCTTCATATTTGGGTTCAATTTCTGTTGGTGCTCAATAGTAGGTTTGTGATCTTCCATCATAGGGATCTTGTGCATACACATCGTTTGACTGACCCCAGTGAGGTCACTCATTTTATAACCGATGGATTTCTTTCTTTCCCTCAATTCCTTCAAAAGTTTCTCTTCTTGTTCAGCTATTAGATCAGAATTTATAATAACTGGGAAAACCTTGAGATCGTCTAAAAACACGTACTTCAGTCCTTCGGGCAGAGGCTTCATTTCGGGAGCCTCTGGTTTTTCACATGGTTCTTATGTAGTTTCCATAGCTTTGAGTTCTTCACTAGTGGCTTCAACGTCTTCTTTAGCAGAGTTGAGGGACTCGATGCAATCTTTTACTTATTCGTCAGTTGGTTCATCAACTGATGGGTTTGTTAGAGCAATTTCCAAGGGATCGTTTGATTCATGATGCTCTTGAGTCAGAAGTGACATTTGCTCAATGCAGTCAATCAGATAGACTTCTTCCTGCATACTTGGTCTTCTCATACTTTCAAAAACTTTAAATTCGAGAGTTTCTTTTCCTAATCTGAGAAGTAAGGTACCAACCTCAACATCAATCAGGGCTCTTGCAGTGGCGAGGAACGGATGACCAAATATGAGAGGATATCTGTCATCTTCTTTTATATCCATAATGACGAAGTCACATGGAACATATGTGTCCTTGCCTACCTTGACCGTGACATCTTTGAGGATTCCTAACAGACGTTTTATCGAATTGTCTACAAGCTGTATAGTCATGCCAATAGGAAGCAATTCTGCAAATCCTAATCTTTTGCACATGCTAAGTAGCATAATAGATATGCTTGCATCGAGATCTGCCAATCCTTTCTTGCATGATGAGTCACCAATGTGACATGAGATTCCAAAGGATCCCGGGTCTTTTTGTTTCTTGGGCATCTTGCTCAATATGATATCTGATGTAGTTGTTGCTAGTTTTACTATCTCATATTCCTCAGTTATATACTTCCTAGTTAGGAGTGACTTTAGGTACTTAGTCCAGGCTTGTATCTCAGCCAAAGCATCTAAGAAGGGTATATCAACATGAAGTTTCTTCATAGCCTCTTTAAACTTATTGAATCTAGTATCGAGCTTGGTTTGCCTTAAGTGAGCTAGGAAGGGTATACGGGGCTTATATACAGGAATATCAGGTTCTGGTGTTTTAGTTTCTTCATCAGTAGATTTCGCAGGACTTCCCTTATCTGTCTTATCATCTTTTAATTGAGACTCTAGTATTGTTGAGTTTTGGACAATCACAGGTTCATCTTCGACTGTAATAACCACAAGTGTCTTTACTGGGGGATCCGAATAGTCTTTTCCTGACCTGGTGGTGACTGCCTTCAACTATTCAGGATGCTTAGGATTGTTCTCGGGTTGGCCAGCAAAGACTCCAGTAGGTGGCTTTATGCTAGCTGCGAGTTGAGCTAGTTGATATTCAATAACCTTCTGCTGAGCTTGTTGGTTGGCTATCATAGTTTGCTGAGTTTGTAACATCTTTTCAATGGCTGATAGCTTGTCATCAGAAGATATGGGTCCCGCTTGCTGTCCTTGCTGTTGATTAATATTTTGATACTGAGAGTTGTTTTGATAATTATTGTAGTTCCTATTCTGAAAGTTCCCCTTGAAATTTCCTTGATTCCCGAAATTCTGTTGTTGATTATACTGGAATCCTGGAGGGCCTCTTGGTTGATTGTTTGAACTAAATTGATGTGAGTTTACTGCTCCAGAGGGATTTCCATATTGAAAACCTGGGTGATTCCTATTCTGATCTGGATTGTAATAACTTTGGCCAGAAATGGTGTTGATAGCATTAAGATTTTCCATCTGACCATTATCTCCTTGGCCGCATACATTGCTCAGACCAACATCATAGAGAACATTGCATGATAAAGTGGAATGATCGATGCTCTTACATGCTTCACAGAACAGGGAAGCAGACTTGACTTGTTCTGGTTGTCGAGTGGGTGAACGTCCTCTCCCAATAGCAGCAAGAGATGATTCAATATGGTCTTGCTTGGCAACTAAGCGTTTTAAGGTTTCAGTGATAGACTTGTACTCTGGAGTAGCTTTGGCCATAGCTACTTTCAAAACTCCTTTACCTACAGATCTATCCCAATTTGCTTGATTTTCTGCTCCCAGGGTGACAACTCTCCATGCGTTGTCATAACTTTGTCGCATGAAGTTTCCTCCATACGAGGAATCTAGGAATCTTTTAATATCATCATCCACACCCTTATAGAAAATCTCAATGAGTTGATTCTTAGGAATTCCGTGGTGTGGGCACTTGTGTAGAATCTCTTTGTATCTATCCCAAGCTTCAGTAAGGGTTTCTCCAGGAACTTGAGTGAAATTTGTTATCCGCCCTCTAATTTCATAGGTAAGTGATGGAGGGTAGAACTTTTCTAGAAACACATTTTGGAGTTGTTCCCAGATGGTGATGGGTATTTCACTTTGCAACGAATTGTACCAACTTATGGCTCTATCAGCAAGGGAGTACTTGAAGAGACAGAGTCGAATGACATCGTCTGTGACTCCATTTTGTTTCATCATGGCACATAGATCAATAAATCTCAGAAGATGTTCTTGGCTATCTTCTCCTTGCTTGCCATAGAAAGGGTTATTCTGAAGTAGGGTGATCCAATGCACTCTTATCTCGAAATTAGGAGCATTGATAGGAGGGGGTTGTACTAGATGATGAACATTCACAACTTTCGGGATTGAGAACTCTTTAAGATCCTTTTGTAGTTCAGTTGCTTGTGTTGCTAGGATTTCCTGTTGAACTGCAACCCTGACTTCTTGCATGAGCCTATCTCTTTGTGCATTGATGGCTTGAGACACCCTTCGGGCAACCTCTTCTTCTTGAGCCATCCTTGCTTGATTTTCTCTGATCTGGCGATGAAAGGTTCTGTCAATCTCAGGATCATCTCGCTGCTAGTCTGGGGCTGTCCGAACGGTGCATGCACTACGCTATGGATTGTACCTGAAAATAGAAAGATTTTGAAAACGAGATCTACAAAGTAGAGTCAAATTCAAATAGATGACCGATTGTTTCAAAAGAACTAGATTTGACTAACTGATTTCGTTGTCCCCGACAACGGCACCAGAATTTGACGTGGTATTTTAAACGCACTAACAAACTCACTCGAGGTTGAAATCCTCGAGCTTTTACCAAAACCAAAGTGCAATAATACCACCCGCAAGCGGACGAGTCTTATCACAGTATAGTTAAGGATCGAACCCAAAGGACAATGTTTTTAAGAGTCTTTGTCAGTCTAGTCTAGTTCCAGTTAAGGCTAATATTTAAAACGATTGGTTAATTTGAGGTTAATTAAACTAATTACAGGAAAGTAAAGACTGAATTAAAGCTAGATTAAGATCAATGATATGGAATCACTGGGATGGTATCGAGTTTCACCACCACTACTCATGCAAGCACATCCAAACATCAAACATCCAAGCAAGATATAACTATCCAAGTAGAGCTGCTGCGAAACCCTTCATACGGGTGTTAGGTCCGCGTAAGCATCATATTTGGCATCATATTTCTCATCACCATCCAGATCACATACTTACAGCTCCGAAGATACAACATCCAACTAAGGTTGTGGCCCCCCTATACAGGCGTTAGGCACACAGAAGCGTCACCGAAGGCTAGATGGCTCGTCCCCTCACGGATCGTACACTTATGACCTCAAGGAACCCCATTCTATTTCTAGTTTGGGAGTCAACCGTGCTAAGCAATAAGCAAGTAGTTGATTTATATTTGAGCAAACATTGACGATGAACAAGAAGATATAAAATCCAACTAAGGCTGTGAACCCCCTATACAGGCGTTAGGTTCACATAAGCATCACTGAATGCTAGATGGCTCGTCCCCTTGCAGATCATACACTTACGACCTCAAGGAATCCCATTCTATTTCTAGTTTGGGAGTCAACCTGTTAAACAACATTCAATCCTACATAAAGATATTCTCACAACATAGGAAGAACAAAGATGAAAGCAATCAAACAAACAAACATCGAACTTAGCGATTTGCAACGAAATGAAAAGTTATATACATTGCCATGGACGGTTAATATTATAACATGTTTGCATGGGCAGTGGGGCTAGTCCTGTAACATACTGAATCTCAGGGTCTTCCCTGCAATTTACCCATTCTTGAGCTTTTCTTTGCCTTTTAGTCCATTTGGACCTTTTCTATAAATTCCACATCCTTTTGGATCATTCTTGGACTCCTTGTGCAAATTGAGCACAACTTGATGTTGAAATTACTATTTACCCTCTTTTATGTAAATTGAGGGGTGTTTGCACAAATATCCCACATCGGGAGATAAGTTAGGGTTAATGTTGTAATTTTGGTCATTAATGGGATAATATAGTAGATTATATTAATTTGGAGCTTTTTGGATAAATATATTATTAATAATGTGTATTTGAGTTCATATATGTGTATATTAACCTTTATTGTTTCTCTCTCCTCGAAATATGATTTTAGTTCACATTAATATGCTATTTTGTTGAGTAATGAGTATTTGTACCCTAATGTGTTTTATATGTCGAATTTACTCACATGTTTCTCATTAATAAGCTTTTTCATATAATTCCTTCATATTAATATATTATTATACTATTTTATGAGCCATATATTTATTAATGGCCATATTATGCATTAAACGAGAAAGTGATTATATAGCATTGTAGTTTTCGTCATTATAAGCCTATGGTTCAAATTTGGTGTTGTTTGGAGTTGATTTGACCCCTCTAATGCATTTTATTAGCTTTTAATATAGTGTAGTGCATTAATCGATGCATTTATTTGATTGTAACGCTATGTTCCGGTTTATTTAACCTGTCACGCGCCCGGTTCACCGTGGACCCGTCATCCGACGGTTAGATTTGTTCCCCGCTCGATCCAACGGACGCGAACTCGTCTCCAACCTCTCGCCCGCGCGGTCTACAGCCGTTTCACAGCAGCTATCTTCCCCGAACCCGTTCTCACTCCCTCCTCCACCGTTTAACGCCATTCCTCGTCCGTTGGCTTCGTCTCGACGAGCCAGTTCGAATGAGCATTTACTCACTCGCTCCCTTTCTGTGTTTGAGAAACGCCCAATCGGGGCCTCCTTCTCTTCCCAGCCTTGGAGTTGCAGTAGGGGCTAGCGCCCTCCTCACGCCTATATAAGGCAGTATAAACAACCCTTGGACTGTTACCTTTCTTCCTCCTCTTCCAATTCGGTCCGAGGTACCCCCGATCTCCCCGCCCTACTCCGTTCTTCTTCTCCGGCGATCTCGGCCTGCTGCTCGCCCCTCCGGCCACCTCACTACAATTACTTGAGCAGTAAGCATCACCGACCTACCCTCTACCTCTTCCAACTCCTCATTTGTCTCGTGATGGCTCTGATCGACGGGTCCTATAGACCAGGCTTGACCTCCGGCGGCGCCTTCTGTTTTTGAGCTTCTGAGCTCCTCTGACCTCTCTGCCTCTTCCGTTCGCTTCGGCGTGACTCCGAGAACCTGATCGCAACCTTTGTGTTGTCTGCCGTGGTGCTTTCATGGTGATTTTCTCAATTTTGGCTTCCCCTGTTTCTAGCCAGGTTGGCCCTTGTTCTTCTGCTCCAGAGCACGTGAGTGCATGGGCAGGGGATCCTCGTGTTCGGCTGGGCTTAGGGAACTCGTTCCCAGGTTCAGTTCTCGGTCGCACGCCCTGATGGCGAGTTGAAGCATAGGAGCTGGGACTCCTGTGAGCCTGCTCGCACCATGACCGTGGCTGGAAGAAGCCAGGTCGTGGATTGACCAAGAGGGTCATCCACAGGCGTTGTATCGATTTACCAAACACAGGGGCAATATCGTCTTTTCCCCTTGTTCTTCTCTCTGTCGCAAACGACCGATCAATGGTTGCATATGACCGATTTTCCCTCATAGTTTAATTGGTTTGATTTAACAAGCAAGGATATTTTGGTCCTTTCATCTATAATTTACATCGAGTTTCATTTTGTATTTAATTACTGGTCACAATATGGTTTTCCTAATTTCTGATTGGTCAGGTTTACTTAATTCATAGTAAATCGATCCTTTTTTCAGAAAAATATGAATAAATAGTCGATGGAAAGGATTTTTAATGTAGAATCTGTTTCTATGGTTTTTGAGACCTGATTCTCAAGGGTTTTCCAAAGTTTGCTTTGATTGGCATTTTTAGTATGTAAATGTTTTAAAATACATAATTAATTCATTTTAACTCTGATTTATATAATAAAATATGTTTTCTTAATCAGGAGATTATGAGTAATCGTTTGGACTTGGTTTTGAACCCTTAATCATAGTTTTGTAAAATTAGGATTTTTCCTATACATTATGTCTTTATATATATTAATACATGTGTTATGTTATAACTAGGATATATGGATGGTGATACTATCTGTTTGATGGATATGATGGTAATGTATATATCTAAGGTATGTGAAACTTATTTAGTATGTGAGACCTATTTCAGTATGTGAAAACCTATTTAAGTATGTGAGCCCTATTTTGTATGTGCAACCTATTGTGTATGTGAAACTTACTATGTATGTGCACCCTATTCTAGTATGTGGATCCTATTTTAATTGTGGAATTTAACTATGATGATAATGTGCAATACACCTACTCTCAGTTGGGTCTTTTCCAACCCCACAATCACTATTATGCTAGCCTTGTACTCCTTCTAATTACATTTATTGACTCTTTACTTAGTTTATGCCATTGTGGCTTAATCATTGGAATCATGTGAATCATTCTTCTTCATATGTTGCCTCCTTTACTTGGAAATGATTTAATCTTGTTATTGACTATGTGGCTCATCTTTTGAAATACTTGGAAATGTTATATATTGTGGATGTCTTTGTGACTCATTTAATTGTAACTCTTGAATCTTGTTGTTGCCTATGTTGGCTCATCTCTTGAAGTACTTGTATAATGATGTTGCCTATGATGGTTTGTTGATTGAGATTATTTATTTGGGTTTTATTCCCAATGTTTATGTTGCACCTTGTTATACTTTTCACTATGCTGCCAAGTGAATGTTTATGCATGATATAGTTATTGGCCAATTGACAATGTAGTGTACATGAGTACAAACCACCCACAGGGCACTGAGGTTTTAGTCCTCCTGCCGGGCACTGGGGTTTTAGTCCCCCTGCCATTTTATATATTAGGCACTGGGGTTTTATTCCCCCTGCCACTTTTTAGGCACTGGGGTTTTAGTCCCCCTGCCATTGGTGAGGTCCGGTAGGTGCCTCACCCTACATTGAGAGGATGTTGAGTCATAATTTATATTCATGCAAATGTGATAATTGTTGATATTTAAAGGTGGCAGTTTCTCTCTCTCATATTCATATATTTACCTCATTTCTTTTGAAATCTCTTATTGTAGAGAATCTTTTATATTGCAAAGCTTTTTATTATTATTTGTCCTATCCCTTTTTATTAACACATACCTTTTATCTTTCTCTTGCTGGATGACCCCAACCATCCAGGTTAGGATCAGAGTGTGCATGGAAGCTTGGTGAACCTAAGGCTAAGGATAGAAGATGAAGAACATATAGTATATGATCATAGTTGCTTATATGTTTTAAATAGTTTGTTTGGAGACAATGTTGTATTAGTCTAAGTCTTCCTCTACCTAGATCCTTGTAGTTTCTTGTATAAAGTTGTACTCCCATTTGGGAAAATTTTATAATGTACTCTTTATACATTTTGAATAAGTCAAGATTTAATTCTTCCACTGCCATACTTTTGGTGTTTTTGTTTATCATGTTTTTAGTAGAGACTTTTGGTCTTTACAAGTCCCCACACCCCAGCAAAAAGGTACTACTCGCTCATGATGCGAGAAATAAGAAGAGTGAGAAAGAGAGAGAAATCCGCCATGGACTCAGTGTAGAAGGTAGTCGCAGCTCAGTGAAGTAGATACAACCTCCTACGTCATGTCGGAGTAAATCTGGATGCGAACGAGAGAGTTGCTAATACAGATTGGGTAGTCTCCCTTGCTCCATCTTTCTTCTCTCCTCAACCTCCTTGGTTGCAACACGGGTAGTAGGTGAAATGAAATGGGTGTGGACTGGACTGGTTTCGGATCAGATCTGTATACAGGAAGCCTGTCGGCATCCCAGAATCGATCCCCAAGTGAGGACCCTTGGGGTCCTATTTATAGGAACATGACAGACCCTTAAATGGTCTTAGACCTTGAGAGCTTTTCTTTCTCAAATGGTTTACTACTGTTATGGGCAAACGATTTGGCCAGAAAAAATCTTTTCCAAATGGTCTTCGCTGCTTTGACTTTCTCATGCGGTTTTGCTTTATTTGGCCCCCAAACGGTTTGTAGACCGTTTGCTATCAAAACTGGGCAAATGATCCTGGGCAAGGGAAAATGGTTTGTAAACCGTTTGCTAGCAAACAGTCGTTGCTTCGGTCAACAAACGATCTTGGCTCTCACGGTTTGAGAGAACACATGAGACTAAATGGTCTCACAGACCGTTTTCTCTCCTCCAAATGGTCTTGTGAAAAGGGGGCAAACGGTCAGCAACAACAAATGGTCTATAAACCTATCTTGCTCAAACGGCCTTCACTCCATGTCGATCAAACGATCTGAAACCCACAAGGGGCCAAACATTCTTGTATCGCAAAGGGCAAACGGTTTTGGATAGACCGTTTGCTTTCCTGTAATGGATTCGAATAGTAACTGAATTCGTAAGCAGCTGGGTCAAATGATCTGTTGGCCCTCTGGTAAAAGAACGATCTTCAGCCTTCATCTGCAGGTGCAACGGCCTCAGGGTGACTCCATTTGGTCTACGAATCTCCTCTAATTGACCTTGCTCAGGAGCTGCAAATGTGTACTGGTCGGAGGTTGAAGACGACCCACCACGGCTATGGTTAGGCACCACGATCATGGTAAAGCTGCTGTCCCATGACCGTGCCACCTTGCATGGACGTGGTGGGTGAGAAATTTGGCCCTGACAGTGTTGAGCCACGGCCGTGGCGTGACACCACGGTCGTGGTGAGGTAGCTACCACACGACCGTGTTGCCTCGCACGGGTGTGGCGAGTGAGAGAGGGTTGATGCATGTAGGGTGCCACGGTCGTGGCTCGTTGACTATGGTTGTGGTGAGTGAAAGCTCAGGTCTACCACGGCCGTGGCCGCATCACACGGTCGTGGTGATGGCAGAAGACCACGACCATTTTGGACCACCACAGCCGTGGTTAGGACTATGCTTCGTGACCTTGAGTTCATGTACTGCTCGATTCCTTGCGGCTAAGTGATGCCTCCAATCGGTCTCTGCTTCTCAAAATGGTCTTGAGACCGCATGGGATCAAACGGTCTTGAGACCGCATGGGTGGAATTACTTGGTTAGATATCTTGATCGAAGCCAGGGATGAAGGTGGACCTTGACTACTTGTTCAGCTTTGTCAAAACCTGCATTAAATGAACAATGTTTAGTTAAAACCTTGATAATCGAATCAACTAAGTAGTTTTGCACATTATGATTCATATTGAGTGAAATAGTATGTATAAAGTTGAATTGGTCCCGAAGTGATAATTGAATTTCATGATGAAAATACATTCATCAGGACCACGAACCGATTAGCTCAGAAGTGAACCGATCGACTCAGATGTCCCAACCGGCCAGTTCAGGTGTGAATCAATCGGCTCAGGTCCCCAACTGACTATTTCATGTTTGAAACGATTGGTTCAGGTGGCGCAGTTGGTTGTTTTGTGGAAAATCTCAAACCCTTCTACTCATGCTTTAATCTCGCATTTCCCGGGGTAGAGAACCCTGTCCCATGACCCTCCTATATATAGGGGTATTGGGGGCTTCTCAAGAACAAGAACAACTCAGAACACTAGTTGCTATGCAAAGTTGTCGTTCTCTCTGGTTGTGGTAACCGAGAGAGCCCGAGCAAGTGCTACCCGATAAGGGAGGCACAACAAGGGAAAGCCAACTGCAGAAAAGCGACTGGTTGTAGGATAGTGTGTCAGTGACTAGTACACTGACAGGAGGGTGCAACTCCTTCTGATTCCTTGTGGGACAAGGAGATTAGAGTTCCAAGTGGTCCGTGTAGATTACTTCAGAGGCGGGAGACTTCTGCCACTCAGAGGACAACTGTCAATCCCGACAGTCTCGGTGAGACCAGGAGCTGCACAGACACCGTCTAAGACCAGAGGTGAAGACCGCGTAAGACACGAGGTAACGTCGCCGAGCAAGCCTCGGGATAAGGTATGTCTCTACAAACCATCCTTCCTACTGTATAGACGTTGACATGATTCCTTTATACTGGGTTCGGGAGAAGAATTTTTTTTTTGTTTCCGCTGCCTTCTCTGTCTCCCCTAAAACCCAACAGTGGTATCCGAGCCAGGTCAATTGCTCTATACTTTAGGATTATCGATGTAATTAATTTTGGTTTGTTGCCTTTATTTATTGCATACGATGTGAATAAAATTGGCTTTATGCATGTCCAATCTTAAATCCACAAATCCCAATATACATATATGATATGTAATATGAATGCACTCGATACGCATCACCCTTAAATGAGTTTTGTGGTGGATGTATAGCGTGGTTATGGCCAATAAACCCTATGTATGTGTGCTTGGTTGAATGTGGTTGCTTGTATCTCGGTCTGCGCATCGAGATTTCTTTCCTACCTTTACTCCCCCCGAATGTAGCTTGGGGTTTCCCAATTCAATTGTAAAATAGGATATATCTTTTATTTCCTATTATGTCAATGAACGGAGGACAACCGGACGATGACTGAGATGATCGGTTGAAGGTGTGAAATGATCGGTTGGCGATCCAGATGACTGGTTTGAGGAGCGAGATGATCGGGTTGTGGCCATGAGGATATGCACGATGACCATGCGAACCGATCGGTTGAAGGAGTCAACCGATCGGCTGGTGGCACCCAGACGACCAGCCAGGGCAAGAAGGTCATTCATGTGATGAGTTGATTAACTCGAACGACTATAGCACTTCATCATGGACATGTTGCATGTGATGTAGACCTAGATGATCGTGATTCCTCTTGGCTCTAGGAATCACATTAGGATGGCCATAATCATCGCTTTTATCGTTTTGCATGTTTTCTGTGGGATATAACATGTATATGATACATACTATGTATTGTGGTGATTGGATATGTATATGTACCCATATAACCAAATCCCTCATATAAATAATAAGTATTTTACACCTTCCATTAGCAGCACATATGAAAAAATTGATTGACCAAGCGTAGGTTACGCCAAAGCGTGGTGCACCGTCTATCACGTGGAAGTGTGAAGGGTAAACATGTAGGTTCTGCCAAAGCATGGTGCATGTTTACCGTGTCGGCTTTTGGGTTAGACTTAACTGGTGATTCTTAGAGCGTCTAAGCCCAGAGGCACGGAATGTTCATGGCAAGGTGTTGTGCATGTTCATTCATCAAGAGTTGCATATGATGCAATTGGCATGTTGGCCTACCTAAATAGTCAAGATTGTGGGCGATCAGCCAAAGCTGACTCATGACTTGATGAAATATGGATCTTGACCCACTAGAAGATTGTACGCTACAATCTTCTGAATTGATGGTGAGGGCTATCAATTTGAACAAAATAGTGGGAGCGATAATTAATTAAAGTCCTAATTATATCATCAACCTTTCAAATCAATCAAATAATTCAAAATTGAGTTTTGGACTAAATTGCATATATTTCCTTTTGTAGTACAAATGACAACAAACAATAATCACTTTTCGTTGTGATCGGTCCTTGAAAAGGACAAGTTGAATGGGACTAACTTCCACGACTGGTTTAGGACATAGGGAATTGTTCTCACTCAAGAGTGAAATCTCTATGTCCTAGATACTCGAGCTCCAGAGGAACCTGCTCCTACCGCACCAAAGGCAGAAAGGGATGCTTATAAGAAGCATTCTAAAGATGCCATTGATGCAATGTGCTTGATGTTGTGCTCCATGAACCACAAGTTGTAGAGACAACATGAGAACATGGGTGTCATTGAGATGATTCAACATCTCAAGAACATGTATGAAGATCAAGCACGACAAGAGAGATATGATGTCTCCAGGGTGTTGTTTAAGTGTGTCATGACAGAAGGAGATCCAGTTGGTCCTCACATGCTAAAAATGATTGGGTATGTAGAGAACCTGACAAGACTGGGATTTCCCCTGAGCCAAGAGTTGGCTACTGACGTGATACTGCAATCATTGCCAGAATCCTACAGTCAGTTTGTGATGAAATACAATATGAACAACTTTGACAAGCCGTTGACAGAGTTGTTGGGCATGTTGAGGACAGCCGAGGCACAGATGAAGAAGGACAAGCCTAAGTCTATGATGATGATCAGTAATAAGAAAGGCAAGTCCAAGCACAAGGGTAAGGGTGAGGCTAAGAAAGGTTCTGATGCTAGCCAGCAACCCAAGTCATCTTCAACTCTCAAGGCCAAGGGAGGCGTGACCAAGAGAGGCAATTGCCACCATTGTCAAAAGCCAAAACATTGGAAAAGGAATTGTCCACTCTATCTGGAAGAACTAAAGAAGAAGGAGGCGACAGACGTCTCCACCTGAAGGTGTCATAAAATAAACTTGTAACACTTTTTGAGGTATATGATACCAAGATATAAAGTGTAAAGCAGCCAATAAATGGGGCAAGTGTTGCCGCCATAGATAGGAGTAATTTAGTTTATTTTCAGCCTTGAAGGCATGTAATAGAGTTATGAACTGCTATTTGCCAATGGATAGAAACACCTTAATTTTTGCATATTGTATGACAATGATGGCAATTAATAAAGTTGATGTTTCAATCTTTGTGGCAATGCCTTGCTTATCTTGTGGTACTTGGTATGCATAAGATAAAATGATACCTAAAAGTTATTTATAACTCAAACAATCAAATTAGCATGAATCATGAGAAATTCATTTCTAGTTTCCATATGATGGATAAATCTAGACTCTTTTGGTTAGAGAACAAGTAAGAGACATGAATCTCTTAGACATGATTAATCAATCTTCACTAGTAGTAGTGGGAGAATGATTATCCTATTAGGTATAATACATGTGATGTATTTACATACCTATTGGAGTTAATGCTAATGCTTCAAATGGTGTTTAGAGAAATACCAATATGAATATCTTGAAGTGTTCAAGAATATCATAGATGAAGTACGAATTTGGTAAAGTGTTAATTCTTGATGAGATCAATGAATGAAATACTTAAACCAAATGTTTGAGATCCTTATGAGTGATTATGATAGTGTATCATAATGAACTCATGATTAAGGCATGGTGATGTCTAAATAAAAAAGGAGTCATACTCTAAGGAGTTAGAGGATGATTATCAAATAACTAAATTCTTCTTAAATAAAAATACCCTACACTAATAAAGGACATTAAGAATCACAAAGAGTTGTGAGTTCTTATATCCTTAACATATACACCTTGATTATCTATGTGATGAGTTGGTCATGTGATGAGTCAACTATCTAGATGAATATGAGGAACCATATTTTGAGTTATGGTTCATGACCATTACATCCTAAATGACTTCCATGTGAACCATAAGGTATGACCTTGATGGTAGCACCCATTGGGATGAAATCCATAAGTGAGATTGAGTCTTAAGTGTTAAGACACATGGATAACATTTGAGAAGGATGATTCTTGTTAATTGCAACTTAATGACTAAGAGATTTGTCATACATATACTAAAACTGCATTCCTATGAGGATTAAGACAAGGATGTGTACGTGACACAACCTATAAGGTTTATGAATCCATTAATGCAAATGAAGTCTATAAGTTACAATGGACTAATCAATGTGATTGATTGAGTACAAGCAACTCAAAGCTGGATCTTCACTTTGATGATATAGTCAAAGGGTTTGACTGACATGTCAAAGATAAAGAGAGATCTATGATTTAGTAGGAGCGTATTCACATTCCACATGTTGATGTGAAATGGAAATGTTACAGATTGGAAATACAAAGTGGAAATTATCTTTAAGGAAGATAGAGACATTTCCTATGTGATAGGAATAGAGATCTATAGAGATAGTTCTCAGAAAACCTCTTGACCTGAAAAGAGAAAGCATACATTGGCAATCTATACTGAAGGGTTCAGTGTGCACAAATTCAGTGGGAGAAAAACTTGTCCATGAAGTTAGTATCCCAAGGCCAAGTGTCCAATTCTTATGAAGAATGGGAACACTAAGAATAGATATGGGTCTATCATGTATGTAATCATCCCATCATCTTGCATGTATGGACATGGAAAGAATGAAATGCATTTATCATCTTGTATGTAGGACATGTCAATATGAATATGCTCATCCTGATAACTCGTATGTAGGACATGACGAGTGGATGTCTATCTAGTTCCAGTAAGGGTTACTGGAATACCATAAGAACTTGACAAGTACTTGAGAAGTGCTAGTTCTATGGAAACAAGGAAGGGTTCACTGTAAAGAATTACACTAATGCGAACTTCCAAAAAGGACAAAAAATTAATCACAAAATATATATGGGATATATAAAAGTGAATGTTTGTTGATAAATGGAAACATTCCAATAAATCTATTTTAGAAAGAAAATGTCGAGTATCCATGTGTTAGAGAACAACAGTGGATACTATATGGATCTAGAAGTTCATGAGATGAACTTATAGATATTCTGATATTTGATGACAAGTAAGGAGTGCTTGGTCATGCAATGTGGCTAAAGGTTAGCAAAGGAATACTAGATTGCATATTATGACAACTCCATCTCGTACGTGTGACGTACAACGAAGAGATGAGAGTCATGTAGTTAATACCAACTTTGGCAAGGTGTTGCCATAACTCACTATGTTAGCACTAGAGCACACTAACACGTGGGACATGTTTGAAGATCACGAAGAATATGATTCAAGGGTGATTGGCTCACAGTGCAAGTGAGAGTCTGTTGGTATGTATGCCCTGAGAGCCAATAATGGGATGATTGGTGGGATACATTAAGATTGATTTGATAAACATCAAAGGCAAGCTTCCAATTCTTTCTGGTTCAGTCATATGAGATAATGATAGAGCAGATTGAATGTCTAAAGAATGACAATACTCAATGACGTATGCTTTCATGTTAATATGTATATTTTGAAAATTCTATGGATAGAAACTTCATAATTATTTAACTTAGACAAAAGAATTTCTTTGTGATTATGATACTAAATACTGGATGCAACTAATATGTTGTTTAGCTTTACAAAAAGATGGGAGGAAGAAAGCATTGGGGTTATAAGAAAACATATAGAGACGATAAAACATCAATGCTATATCAAGTGATTATCCTAGAACTTCGAAATTATGTACTATATAAATGAAAATCCATAAATTTACAAAGTATGCATAATCATTACCATTTATTGGCATCTTATATTTGAAAATTAAATATGTATTAAAAATTGTGAACCAAATGTAGTGTCAAAACTATGTTATTTAGAATCACCTCTATATAAATATTTTCTGGTCTAAGTGACAAGTTTTTCTAATAGGATCAAGTAAAATGATGTAATGCAAGAAAACAAATTTTGCATATAATATGTAATCCTTCAAAACATATTAGGGGCCACTGCACGATGTATGCCCCATAGTACACCATAATAGTTTTAAATTTGCTTCAACATCATATCTTATGCTGTCTAAAAGGCTTATAAACTTTATCTAGAGTTTTAATCAAAACTAATGGAATAGTATCGTCACCATCTTAATGTCATTACTGAACATATTGGGAAACCAACAAAATATACATTGATATTAAATTTTAAGTATAACTTATGATTGAGACTAAA